>CAKLNU010001117.1:1200000-1755826 GCA_922788865.1 Poeciliopsis turneri | reverse complement strand
TGTTATTATTATTTTTCTTCCCACCTCTTTGGGGGGCTTTTTGGGGGCCTTATCATATTCAAAAACTCACCAAACTTGGCGGAAGCATAAAGGGAGGTTAAAAATTTTGATTTTTAAGGTCAACACAAAAATCACACAAGAAATGGCTCTACAGCGCCACCTCGAAATTTTCAAAGGACCCTTTCCTATTCACTTACTTCATCGTAGAGACATGAAATTTGGTACACTTGTAGAGCTCCCCAAGATGCTCAAAAATTTACAATTAATGTCACAGAAAGTCGGCCATTTTGGATTGAAGCTCCAATTTTGACCCCATTTTTGCCGTTTTCAGCCTTCGTATTTGATCGAACTCGTCCTAGGGAATTCGATTGATTGGCTTCAAACTCGGTGAGTCTGTTCATAAGGCATGTCCCATCTAAAGTTATCAAAACGGTGAGTTTTTGAGTATGCTGAAGGGGGCTTAGCAGGGGTCAAAGTTCACCGACTCGCCAAAACTGTTATGTCTCCGACACAGAAACTCACAGAAGCACCAAAGTTACTGTGATTGATCATCATCGGGTCTCCTACAATACCCTATGGTCGAATGGTGACATCACTTAGGCCACGCCCTGAGAACAGGAAATGTTATGTTTTACTGTGAGCGGTCGCGATGTGACCCCTTTTTGACCTCATCAACATGAAACTGTGCCCAGAGACAGAAGACATGTTGGTGTGTTGAGATTCCAACCCCGACCAGCTTCGATGAAGCAGGTGGCCGTGGCGGCGTGGCGAAGTGACCTGTAACGCCATTGCCATACGTTTGGCTCTAAATTCCACAGTTTTGGGCCGAGCTGTTCCAAACTCACTAGGATAGATCCTCATTCACTCCCGGCAGGAATCCTTCACAACATTTGGTGGCCGTGGCCTAATTTTTGTATAGCGCCCCCTAGAAAACTTTAAATTATCAGCCCCAAGCCATGCTTTAACCTACAATTATGAAACTCGATTTCACATGTGTATCTTTTCAGGACGTACAAAAAAAGTCTCTTGGAGCCATGGTCTAAACCCCACAGGAAGTCGACTATTTTGGTAAAAGACGTAATTTTCTCTCCCAACATTAATGCAGCCCTGAAAATATAATTTATGAAGGCCATCTTAACATAATAATTATTTAAAATATACATAGTTATGTGTTTTGGTTTGTTCCAATAATTCTTACACTAAAAATATTGATTATTCTTGGTTAAAATAATAAGTACGTGATTGATCAGCTGTCACTGTTTAGAAACTATTTCCGTAATTCGCCACTTGGAGTCAGTGTTACTCCACCAATGAAACATAGAATGACAGCAAAACATGATGAATAACTATACTAGTATTTCGCCAGTAGGTGTCAGTCTTACTCCACCAATGACAAACAGATCGACGGACGCATGGACGCATCTAAACTTTGCGAGAGCGTCTGCCTGAAATTTCCAAAGGATAGCGGTTACATATAAACTGAAAGGTTATATGTAAACACTCAGATAGTTTTTGTTGGCTTAAAACACGCACTAAATGTAGCGTTTTGTTAATAACTGTTATTTACTACTGCAAGTAAATGCATCTATATAACTTGTCCCTATCTTACTGATCAGTCAAGCTTGCAGAAGCAAGCTGCTACGTACTGAGGTTCGTGATACGCTGTGGACTGTACTTTTTTGTTTTTGCTAACCAGTTGGAGCTGCTAACGTTTCCTGAACATTTTGCACGGACTTTGGAGCCACAGAACCGGACCACGCTCAACGTTTTGCTTCGGGTTTTTGAGCTGCAGATTCGAACAACTCTCGTGAGCCGGAACGGACTGTTGAAGCGGACTTGGAGCAGTTTTATTGCTGTTCGTTTAAAAACTGGTAACTCGCGGTGCGGTGAGTAACGCTGATTAAAGGAGCCGCCATGTTTTGGAACTCCGAGGGACGATGCTAACCGAGTCTGTCAGGCCTGCAACGTTTGTAATGCTAGCGCTTTTATAATTAAAGAGACTGAATAGTGTGTTTGATATATCCAGTTTGATACATTGAGCCTTGTTTGTTGTTATGCATGGAACCTGTTTAAAGGCTTGTTTAAAAGAGCTCTGACAAAATGCTAAGTATCTTATTACCAATCCATTGGGGTTATAATATTTAGTTGTAGCGCTTCCTGTGATTAATACCTCATTAATGGCTGGGATTGAGCCTGTGCTATTGTTGTGACAGTTAACTGTGCTCTGCTAATGTTCTTTGCCCTTAGGTTTATTAAGCTGGAACATCTTGAACTTTAAAATTTTCCTCTGATTTTTAGAAGAAGGTTGAAATTGCACTGCATTTACATCTAAGTTGTAGTTAGCATGAAAGCATGTGGGCGTGGCTTAGTGTGAAACTGAATATTTGCCATGAAAGATGAAGATTAAATAACTTCCAAATGCAAGACGACAGCTGGACCAGACTTTCTAATTCTCTCTGCAGAACAGTCCTGAACACATTTACATGGTTACTTCATGACATCACGTTAGCCCCGCCCACTTTTAGCATAGAGTGACCTGTTTTTTCTGCTGTATATTTTACTGTTATTCTATCATTTATATGAGTTTCATGATCTGAAAACTGACTTAAAATGATGAACTCTGTGGAATGCTGGCTGCTGACCGAACACAAATTTGGGTGTAGAAATGGCAAACTGCAGTGCTTCGCCATGTGCATAAGATCGGCTATAAATTACTCATGGATCATCCGACTGGCGCCAAACTGGATATGTATGACCTTTGTTGACCTCTAAGGAGCACAACAGCATTGAAATGTAATTTGACTCCACTGAGCCGCCTAGGTTAATCCACCAGCTATATCTCCTCGCTAAATGCACCAATTTGCAACACATTTTTGTGGAGTCGTCAGGGAGCGCCGCCGACGCATCGATGCGTACCGCCTGGTGGACGGGCGCGGAAACTGCGCAACGACTTCTGCGATGGCACGTGGGCGGCCCTGCTGGAATCTGTGCAACAGCTTCTGCGGTGCCGTACAGCTGTTGCGGAGGTGCTGGGAACTGCGTGAGAGCTTCTGTGGTGGCTGGCAGCCGGCGGTTGCTAGTTCCCCCGCGGTGGCCAATAGGCCGGAGCGGCGCTTGGCTGCGAGGGCCGCCCGACGCCGCTTGCGGCTTTAATTCTAGTTATATTTCCTTAATATTGATCTTAAGAAAGTGCAAGGGGTTTCACTCATAACAAGACATTTTTCCAGGGACGCTGAGGGCAAAAATCTGTTTGATGTTGCTTTGAAAGTGGGCCTCGGTCTTTCACATATTTGTTTTAAGGTAACATAGTTGCTTGATTGTGCTACTAAATGGCGCAATGTGCCTGGAAAACACGTAACATTGTCCATTTAGTAAGATGAGACGGAAAATGTTTCGGTTCACAGGAAAACTGGTCGTTCAAATCAACGTTCGAGTCCACCCTCTGATTTATTTCTGAGGAATCAAGTCGGTCTGATGGGAAGCAGTGGAACTTCAGAATGAAAAACATTGCGTCACACTTAAACACCAAGCAATCTCCTTCACTTATCCTCAAACAGCCCGAGTGACTGCTACAGGTTTTCATAGTTTCCAGTTTGCCGTTGCGTCCGCCCCCCCTGTGACCTCCCCTTTTCCTCTGCATGACATACCGAATACAGACACCGGTCCACATGTTCCAAATCAAGCGGCCCTTTGATTCCACATCGCTAGGGCCGAGATACGGAGCGACGCCGTGGCTCAGTGGCTCTGCGTTCATTGCGGGGACCCGTTCGGTTCTGATCTCCCTCCTAGATGTTCCGTCTGATTTTGGGATACGGCGGCGGCGGCGTAATCTTAATGTCGAATCAGCCGAGGCCTCCCAGGATGACGGACAAACAGGCCGTCCGTGTCGTTCGTGACCCCGGCCAGATGAAGCCGAGAAAAGGATCTTTTGTTTGTTGTTTGTGTCGTTTCTTTCTCTTTTTTTTTTTTTTTTTTTTCTTCCTTCCCCACAAGCAGCTGCTTTGATGGTGAGACGGCCGGGGCAATTTGGACGGTCCATTTGTGAGAGACGGCTTCAAGGTTGCAGAGACAGGTCAACTGAGCAATTGCAGACACAAAAAACAGGCAAATGCCAGGCTCGGCTTTCGGTATCTACCCACAAGAATCTAAAATGGCGTCAGCACTGAGTCAATGTTCATGTTCAATCATTAAAGCTTCCGACGCGGCCGGAACGCTCGCCCATTCTACACAGTTTAAAGAGGCAAAACCATCGTCCTGTCAAGTGAAACACCCTTTAAATCCCAATTTATTTATTTTATTTTATTTTTTTCCACAAATCTGGTCAAACAAACTATTTACCACCAATAAAGCAATACATAAAATGAAAATTATTACAGTGGGGATCGATCGGACACTGTCTTATTGTCTTTCACGTTTTTCCAGTGGTGAAGACTCTGGCAGTGGATAACTGTATATAAAAGCTTGCAGACTCGAAGGGAGCGAAGCCTGTAAATCACACTGTTTTCAAGCTCCAGAAGACTTTGAGGAATGTGTCCTGAACCTCCCACAAGCTTAATATCTTAATACCGCCACCTATATTTAGATTTCCTAAACTTTCACAATAAATCCAGTTTATTTGAGAAACTTGTTCCGAAGGAGAGTTGACGAAAGCCTGCAAAAAAAAAAAAAACTGCGTCGAGAAGCTCGAATTGGACACCAATTTGTTTAATTCGCCTACGTTTTCAGTGGCTCCAGAGAGCCGGACTGACCCCGTGACCTCAGCACACAGCGCTGACCTTTCTTACCACCCCTAAAAGTCCTTTAGGCCCTTAAATCATCCCCGTGTGAACTTAGGTCTCTCCCCCAAGAAACTCCTCTAAAAGCCACCAGATATGAAAGTGGATGATAAAAAAAAAAAAAAAAAAGGTTCACAAAGAGGAGAGAAAGAGAGAGAGAGGAAGTCTTATCTGAGCATCACCTCTCCGCCACCAACTTCCTCTGGGCGCAAGATATGACAGTTTAACGGCGCCCGTCACACACTGTCACCACCATAAAATTACCCCAAAATTCAGCCGGAGCCAGAGGCAGCGAGGGCGGCGGCTCCGGCTGCAAGTTGGGAGTAGGGGAGTCAGTGAGAAATGAATCCCCCTGCTTTATTTTTGAGGCTAAATTGTCAGGGAGGTTTTTGTTTTCAAATTGTATTTAACAACCTGTCAGAATCGGAGAGAAACACAATTTGTGTGAAAACGGTTAAATCCTGTGATGAATTACCGTCTTCTGCAGGTCTTCCTCTGGACAAGAGAAATGTTTTTAAAGGTCGTCCTTTAAAACTTTCTTTTTTTTTTTTTTTTTGTAACAAAAAACTGTGAATTTTCCAGCTGCTGCTTTCTCGTGTGATCGCTGCCAATAAATAGGCGACTCGCTCTCCCACTTTCAACTTCTGTCCTGTCTCAGTCTGGACAGGAGTTTAAAAGCCTACCAACATGGCGCCGGTGCAAAAGGAGCCAGCAAGTGTGAACCTAGTGGGCTGTCAAGTCATTGTTTCTACAAATCAGGTCTTATTCTCTGATCAGAAACTGTTTCTTTAAAGTGTTTGTGTTTGTGAGCCTTAGCAGAACCTGAAGAATCAGAGAAACTGCAGAAAACACTGAGATTATTAGATCAATAACAAGACACTTTCAGGTGGAGCTGGAACTCTCTCATCAATATTAATGCATTTCTGACTTAAACAAGCTCCCGCGTCTTGCTGAAAAGTTACTTGCAAGTCGGTTTTGCCTTATTTTAAGCGCACTAAGATATTTCAGACTACCAAATGACCCGGACACACCGAACCTCAACCTGTTTCTACCTCCTCCTGATCCACTGAACGGCGACTTCATCCTTCCGTCGCTCCCAAAAGGAATCCGCCGGTGCGTAAAGTGCGCGGAGGTGTGGCTCGGTTTGGATGACATCAGCCTCCTCCTGCAGAATATGTGCGCGCAGCCGGAGTCAGATCGACTCAGTTCGGCTCCGGCAGGACCAAGGAGCCTCCAGCCAACCATGGGGCCCGGAGCCCAGAGCTGATCCCGGACTTAGTCCTGCCTGGAGGTGGGTTGAACTGCCTCTTGGATTATTTTTGTGGAGAAGACCCGGAGCTCTGGTAGGGATCTGTGGCGATCGGAACCAGACAGGGGGGATGGATCCCTCCCGCTGGCTCCTGCTGTTTCTCTCTCTGGCGCTCTGGATCCAGGACGGGATGTGCCAACACCTGAACCACTTCATCCGCCCCAGCCCCAGCGACTCCCTGCCCGTGGAGGTCCTGAAGGAGGAGCCGGACCCGCAGCTGGACCCGAAGGAGAAGGACCTGAACGGGACGGAGCTCCGGAGCCTGCTGGGGAGCCACTTCAACCCGGACTTCATGTCCGTGTCCCCGCCGGAGGACCTCTCCGAGGACGAGCCGGACCAGAGCCCGAAGCTCACCGGACCAATGCCGAAAGAGATCAGAACCCTGGAGCTGGAGGTGCTGTTCGGCAGGAAGCAGAAGGCGAACCGGAAGCTGCGCAGGATGCTCTGGGCCTACACGCTGTGTCCGGTGGTTTACGCGTGGACCGAACTGGGCTGGCGGTTCTGGCCGCGCTACCTGAAGGTGGGCAGCTGCTACAGCAAGCGGTCCTGCTCGGTTCCGGAGGGGATGACGTGCAAACCGGCCAAGGCGACTCACTTGACTTTCCTGAGGTGGCACTGCCCGCAGAAAAAGGCTCCGCAGAGGTGCGCCTGGATCCACATCCAGTACCCGGTCATATCCGAGTGCAAATGCTCCTGTCCGACCTGAGGAGGAACCGGCTCCGGACCGGATCCGCAAAACTGTTAAAAATCTCAGAGGAGAATCGCTTTCTGCGTCTTCAGATTGCTGAATTACTTCGGGACTAAACCTTATAAGTGATGGTCAGTTTTTTTTTTGTTGTTGTTGTTTTTTAAAAATAATCTCTGCTCTACTGTATTAATATAAATCATATGTGTTTCTTATTTATAAGACTGAGTTAAACTTCAGTTTTCAGGAAGATTGTCTCCATGGATTTTCTGAATTCATGAATGAATTCCCGTTTGAACCCAAAGGTGACTGAAATGTTCTCCCACTGTGGGATCAGATGATGCTCAGAAACTTAACTCTCTATCACCAGGCCTTATTGGTAATTGGATTGTTGAACTGTCCAGGATGACTCAACTGCAACATCTGGCTCCACAACAGAGCTCCTGTTTAGTTTGAAATGGACAAAAACTCATATGAATCCGAATCGGAATTAAATGTAAAAGAAATATTTTGATAACATTTGATCTATTTCGGCAAAACTGTGGCGTTTTAAATGCCATGAAAGAGAAGACAATCCCCTATTTTTGTGAGGGGGCGTTGAGGGGGGAATATAAAATACTTAAAATAACTTTTAGAGAGAGATGTGAATTGTTTACAGTACTCCACATTTTTACAATAAATTTATAGAATCTTGATATTTGTACCAAAGAACGACACGTTTCTGTCATTTAACTTGTAAAGTACCCAAAAATTCAGATTTCTTCAATAAAAGTTTTTATATCTATCAGTTGGAAAGTTGTCTGTTTTTAGCATTGATGTCCATCATTTTTAATACAAGTGACTCAAATGTCATTTGTAACACAATTCTTCTGCGTCTCTAACAGAAGACGTGTTATTTTCTCGTCTTCAGTTGTTGCGTTACAAAAGACAATACTTTTTGCTTGCATGTTTTGTTCTTTGAATGTATTTTGAAACGGGCAACAATTTGACACCAAGCAGGACTGAAGCATCTTGGGGGGGGGGAAAGAGAGAGAAGTGAGAACGATAAAAACAATTTTATATGTTTGTTTTCATTCCGACCGAATAACCTTTTACCCTCCGGAGCTTTCTTTCTGTAATTTTCTTCCAAGTATATCTATTTCCAATTTCCTGAACATGCAAATGACACATCAAAATGTGTTGCCATGGATTCAACAGAAGTGCTTACTTTTCTTCTTTTTTTGTTTTCTGGAGTTTTTCAGGCTCAAATTCTCCAGACTTTTTTTTTTTTTTTTTTTTTCTATGAATTGTTGGCACAGTTTATGTCCTACTGCAAATATTTACACAAATGTTGCTCAAATTATTATTCATCTAAAATAAAAATAAAAAGAAGAGGTATTCAAACCCCAGTGTTTCTGTAGTCTCACAGGTAAAACCTGACTTTAGGATTGAAATGTAATCAAACGTTTGTTTTGGGGGTTTTTTTAGTTTTTGTTACAGGAATCAAAATAATTTTTGTGATCCAAATATTATAGTGCCAGTGCAGTCACCTGTTTATTATTTTTTTTGTAACTTAAATGTTTGATTCTGGCAGAAAAATATATTTTTGATTACATATTTATACAGGATTCTATGGAAAACTGAACATTTTCAGGCAAGGTGTGCTCAATTTTGATATTTTACTCCATACAGCAGTTTTGTTGTTTTTTTTTCCTTTTTGAACAACTATTAGACTAATTAATTAATAATTAGTCCTGCACTTTGCACCAATAAATAAACATAAAGCAAAGAAGATACTACTGGTTTCTTCTTTCATCAGAAACTTCTTTTTTTTGTAAAATGAGAATGATTCCTTCAACAACAACATACTTAAATGTAGCAACTTCCCTGAGGCACTCCATCTAAACATTAACAAAAAAAAAGTTTAAAGAAAAATATACAATTTTTACACAAAGTATTTTCACGTTAGAGGTACTGTTGCCTTGCAGCAAGAAGGTCCTGGGTTCCATTCCCGGCCTGGTGTCTTTCTACATGGAATTTGTTCTCTCTGGGTTCTCCGACTTCCTCCCACAGTCCAAAAACATGACTGTCAGGTTAACTGGTTTCTGTAAAGGTGTGAGTGTGTGTGTGCATGGTTGTTAGCCTTTGTGCTGCCCTGTGATGGACTGGCGACCTGCCCAGGGTGTACCCCGCCTCTCGCCTGACATGTCTCTCTGGAGATAGGCACCAGGACTCCTCCTGACCCCCACTAGGAGCAACGGTGTAAGAAGATGGATTTACAAAATTAGGAGAATTTCTGCCTCTCCCTTGTTTTCTGAGCTGTAACTGAAGCTTTAATGAATGCAAAAAGGCTAACACTTGAAGGTAGCTTCGGTGGCCTCACAGCTGACTGCTGTCGACACAGACCTGGGTCAGGTTCAGACAGACAGGATGAGTAAGACAGGTGAAGAATCAAGGCGTTTTCATCAGTGGAGTCCATTCCACTCCGGCCCGTCTTCGGACCGGAGAAGACATGAACCGAAGTCTTCCGAAGACACTGCTGTCTGGGGAGATTCTCTTGGTAGCGCAGACAATGGAGGAGGATTCCAAGTTTTCCCCGCTTCTCGTTACTATTAATAAGCTTCCAGAAGCTGAGTGTGTCTGAAGGCTGATAATGCTGTCTGATGACTCAGATCATATGCGCATGCCTCCACCTGTCTGCCACTGCAAAGGTGATCTGCAGAGAGCCCTTGAAAGCCAGACGTGTCACTACGGTCTGCTGAAATGTGTGCCAACATACCCAACCTGCTGCCGTCAGGTAATACCAGTTAGTGACTGGGAGGCTGCTTGCGTGTGCGTGTGTGTGTGTGTGTGTGTGTGTGTGTGTGCGTGTGTGTGTGTGTGTGTGTGTGCGTGCGTGCGTGTGTGTGGTGTGTGTGTGTGTGTGTGTGCGTGTGTGTGTGTGTGTGCGTGTGGCAGGGAACGTTTGCGTGGATTTACAAAAAAATTCCCGGTGGAGTGAATTCTCCAACTCTCACAAAATGTTTGGATGTGTTTTAACTCAATATCAAGCTGGGAAGTATCAGCAATGACCCGAGGGAAGCTGGTGGGAGACGGTTATCACTGGACAGTGGAACAAAAAATATATATATATATTATGGCTAATAATCCCAGGAGTGGAGATCCTTCTTGAAACATCCAAATTCAAAGATTAGGGATTGCCTGAATGAAAACACTGGCAGCAGTACTAGGAGCTAACGTGGGCTGCTGGTTTGGACATCATGTCTGAGGCTCTCTGTTGGACGTTCTCAGTGGTTTCTGTGTCTAACATAATTTTTTGGATGTGCCTTGTACGTTGGCTGGTGATGCTGATTGTTGTTCCCGGACCAAGAATCCTATTTAACCAGCTTCAGAGTTGATTTTAAACTTTTGGACTCAATTTTTTTTTTTTTTTTTTTTTTTTTTTGACAGCTGAGAGGTCTGTCCAAGAAACTAGAACATTAGAATTTTCTGAATAAAATTTCTGCCTCCGCCGTTCAGTCCTAGTGTGGGTCAAACGTTGCAAGTAAGCACATGTGGCCAACAAAGTTTGGGTTTTGTTTTTCCCCATTTGTATCGCTTCAGCAGGCGTTGACCCGGAGATGACCCTTCTGGATGTTTCACTGTCTTTGTTTGTGTTGTTCCGGAGATGACCCTTCTGGATGTTTCACTGTCTTTGTTTGTCTGATTAAACTTTGACCAATTCCT
Organism: Poeciliopsis turneri; assembly: GCA_922788865.1. Lineage (NCBI taxonomy): Eukaryota > Metazoa > Chordata > Actinopteri > Cyprinodontiformes > Poeciliidae > Poeciliopsis > Poeciliopsis turneri. The sequence goes on along the minus strand of CAKLNU010001117.1, from coordinate 1,745,352 downwards.
CTGAGGATGATACGGTCGCCTTCTCATGGCAGACCACTTCAGGTGCTGCTCCTCCGCACATGAAAGACATTTTCTGGCTCATGCACAGATACCAAATTACATCCTGAAAACGTTTCATCAACACTTCATCTCGATTCTGGCACTGATCTCTTCCATTTATGGGAAAGTGTTTAATGATCAGCAGGCGGTGCAAATATATTTTGACTATCAGACAGTTTCTTTCAATCCACCATTTTTGACACACAGACAGAGGGAAGCAGCAGTAGGTTCAGTTCACAACAATGTCTCTTATTCGCAATGTCCAGAAAAACATAAAACACAATAAATAAACATTAGATGTCCAGCAGGGGGCAGCAGAGGTGGTCAGATTAAGAGTGTGTACTCCATTAGGACTGCAGGTCTTGGGTCGGGGCAGGTCACACACAGAGTTCTCACTGTTTCGCCCTCTCTGAGGGGCCCGCTTGATCGACTCCTGGCCCCCGACAGGGACTCACTGCAGGAAAATTCCACCTCTCTGCTTTTTGGCTCTGAGCAGAAATCTGCATCGGCTTCATGGAGCGACAGCATCTGCGTCCAACATCCATGGCTTTTTTCTGCTTGCAGTGTTCAGTCAGGGTTTAACGTTGCCTGTCTGTCACCCACGGTCAGTTTGAGTCTGCCTTCAATCGGCGTCTGGGAGCCGGAATTACACTGGAACAATGAAACGCATTTAGTAGTTTAACGAGTTGGTTTTCTGTGAAATGCTCTTCTGGCAGATACCAAGTTTGTAAAATTTCCCTCTTAACATTTCGTGGGAATGTAATCGATTGTTTTGTTGTTGTTGTTTTACATAGATTTAGTAAATTGTCATCTCGAGGCTCTTTACTCAACAAACGTTTTCAACTTTCAGAAAACTCCGGGAAGCACCAACAAAGCTGAGGGGCTTCATTAGGAACACAAGGAACAGTGAGATCTTTCACATATGATGCCGTCTGATCATTAAGGCCATTAATTGTAGTTTTAAATTGTATTCTGGATTCAACATGGAGGTAATAATGAAAAGGTGAAATTGTACTTATAAAAATTTACAATGATCCAGCTTTTAAAGATCTCGCTAAGAGTTTCACTGAAGATTAAAGAAATGGGCCAATCTTGAGGATCTTAACTTCATGGACACAGAGTCACAACAACACAGCAATGAAGTTTTCCACATCGACCTCTCTCTTTTCTTTCCACACTTTCCTTTAGTTATGGTTCAATCATGGGCTGAAGACTTAATAACTAATAAAACCAAAGAAAACAGTGTCAAAGAAAACAAGTTAAATATGTTCTGGAAGAATATGTGAGCGAGCATCGGTATAATTTATTTTATATTGACCGGGTAGGCATGAATTTTTCCACACTTTGGGTGGACGTTTTAAGAGTTATTGAAGAAAGTGATGTTTTGATGAACCAAGAGAGAAACAGCCATGAAAACTCACGTGAGCTGCACAGCAGCTAAGTCTCACTGAGAGGTCATAAATCAGCAAATTGGTGCATTTTGGGTTTTTTTTTTAAGTCGTGGCTGCTTCAAAACAGTTTAAAGTCTGTCGGTCTGTCTAGTGTTGTTTTCTTTCCCATTTTCAAGGTTGCATTATGGTTGCAGAAATAGGACACAAATATTACTTAAGAATCTTCAAATTAAAAATTAAAAATGCCATTCTGTGAATTTGACAAACTGGTTAGTTTTCAGTTTTAACTTTTAAAAAAATAAAACTGCAATGATTTCATATTTTTCCAAAGCATTTCAGTTATTCATTTTAAAATTCCTTTTTTTTTTAGTTGCCATTGCCAACATCCTCCACTTGGTTTGTTGGCTGATGTTTCCTGAGGATGATACAGAGACGCCTGCTGGTAGGAGTCAGGAACTACACAAAGGGCGCCCAGTTGTTACGCTTTATTTCCCCGAATCCTTCAGACGGCAGAGGCACACAGGCTACAAGGAATCTGAAGCTAATCAGCCGACATGAGCACCAGATCCAGATCAAATATCACATCATGAAAAAAAAAACAAAAAACAAAAAAAAAAACAAACGTATTTACAAATATAAATAACACATAATTCAAATTCAAAACACACTGCAACGATGTGTGTATTACAAATGGTACAAAACTGGTTTAAGGGATACTGGGACGTTTCCGTCAGCTTACATCAGTACTGTGCTTAGTGCGGGAGATACTGTCCACGGTACGAGTCAGAACAAAAGAGTTCACATTCAATACACCTTTGGTCCAAAGACGGAACACGGAGAACTCCCGTGGGAGTTCTCCGGGAGAAGCTCAGACATAGAAAAAGATGAGGTACAGGATAAACGCGAGAGTCAAGAGTCAAAATCCAGAGAGGAGCAGGAAGGTTTGAACAGATCGCTGGTGGGAAAGCTGGGAGGTGGCAGTGGAAGTCCAGCTGAGTCCTGAGGACCTGCAGAAGAGTTACTAATGTCCATCTGATGGTGTCCAGACAGCAGATTCTTACAAAATCCTACTTCAACAGACTGTTACCCTTCAATGATGGCTGACGGTGAATCGGAGTCAGATCATTTCAAATCACGGAGAAAAGGCTGAGTTTGAAATGAAAATAATTATTTTCAAACTGTTTGCCCTAAAATCCTAAAAGCATCATGGAAGAAGATACATCTCAACAGTGTCATTACAGAAAGCTTAAAGGACCAATATTCGCTTCTTTGGGGTGATTCATCAAAAAAAAAAAAAAAAAAAAAAAGTTCTTAAAACAAAAATACATATAAAATTCATATTTAATTCAAGTACATATAAAATTCAGCTTCGGAATGAGACAAATTAAATTTTTATAAGAAGCCTTCACTAATGATCCAGGTCAGAGGTAAGTATTTTTTTTTTTCAAATGGCAAGATCGCCTGACTTCTTAAAACTTTGAAATCAACTCCAAAATAATATCTGCAAAAATGTATCAGAATCCCTGACCGTCCCTAATTAAACCGGTGATGACTTTCTGTGTGGTATCAGAATTTCCTGGTTCAATATTTTCACCTCTTAGTCGAACAAATCAAACAGGAACACGCCCAAAGTGAGCTGGCCTTACAGCGAGCAGAAGTCAGAAGAGACGAAGTGGTGAATGTTACAAAGACGGATTGCTGGTCGTTTCACCTCTTCGCCGTTTAGTACCTTCGCTACTCCGGTCATTTCGTACACAACTAGCTCAGGGCAAAAGGGAGCAGTCGGGTGTGGGGTTGTTTTGTGTTGAGATTGCATCAACTTGTACCAGCCAGGTTGATGTTTTGTACCTGCTTTGCCAGCCAAAGAGGTTATTTTGTATAATCAACTCCTGGCTTACAGAAAGGAAACGTGACTGTACATCCCCAGCAAGTCTCTAACAGCAGATCACCACTATTTGTATTTAGCAGTTAGCATGAATGAAAATGAAAGAACCAAAATAAATGAGAATAGAGTAGAACTTGAAAGTCTCCGATAATACCACCTTTAAATTATAGTTTTTTCTGATAATTTATCTTCATTATTGAGAATAAATAATGAACTACAATGAACTGACATGACATTGACTAAGTATATGGGTATGAACTGGGGAAGGAGTGAACTGACCTGGAGCTACTAACAACCAAACAGTGTTGAGCTTTATGGACATCTGGTCTCCTTTGTAGCCACACAACAGATCACTGGCCATCTAACGACATGTAAGGAACCTTCTGGTACCAGTCCTTGTAAGGCTTGCAGAAAGCCTGAAGAACCCACAATGAAGACCAACGTCACAGATTTTGGCTTCTTGGAAAGAAAACAAGACTATAAGCTGATAAAAACAGTCATGAAGATAACAGCTCAAGCCAAAAAAACAAAAGGGAAACAACAGTGAAGATGAGTGTCTACTGAGCTGATGTCTACTGAGGACATGATTTATTTTCACTGATGCTACAGCTTCAGCTTATATACAAAAACAAAACAGGCTGGAGTTCATCGGTTAATATTTCCCAGCTTTAGGTTTGTAAAACTACGCCACTTGCTGACATGAACTGAGAACTGCAATATAGAGTTCCAGGTGGCATATTGAGAATTATATTACTTCTTTTACTCACCCATTCTCAAGGCATATCACGGATAAAACCTAACTAAGGGTGGAGACACACCACAGTCCGATCCAATCCTCAACACCACCTGGAACTGCTGTCAGCAACAAAACATCAGCATGTCAGAGCAGCACAGACACCCCCAAAGCATAGAACCTGACCAGGTTTTCCTAGTTTCCCTATTGATGGACTGAGAACCCCTCAACCATCGCAAGGATGGTTGAAAAGGATAACCCAACAACCCCAAACAAACCTTCATAAGCCGCTCCGTTAAACCTGATCAGAGTCCAACTGCGGTCTGACTTGAAAAAGGAACTTATTCAGAGTTCCTTCCTTAGCACGGGCTGCAACGAGATTTCCGGATCTTTTCCTTTCTTTTTAGTGATTCCGGGAGTTGAAGAATCCCACGCTGGTTGGCGACTCCTTCACAGTCACCGTGATGAAGTTGGCCGTGACGTCAGTTACAAAGACATGCTCCATGATGCTCCTTGCCGGCCTCCAGTCCGTTTCCGTGTCCGACTCGGCGGCGTTGCTGCTGACGCTCGGCCTTGTGTCGCCGGGAAACGATGACGGGTCGTGTTCCGACTCACTGCTGCTGGTGTCGTCCGAATCGCCGGTGCTGAGCTCGTTCAGGTTGCGGTTCTGAGAGCTGGACCCGTGTTTGTGCTCCTCCTGCCTGCTGCCTCCTGTGGGTTGCATTCTGCTCCGTCCAGGTTCTGCGGCGCTGGGCCCGGAGCGTTGCCCACCGGCAGTGGTTCCTTTGCCGACGCCGCTGCTGCGTGAACCTCCTTGCAAACTGCCGCTTCCCGGAAGCTTACCGACACTCTGCAGGTTGAGCGCTCGTAGATTCAACGCCTGGCTGGTCCGCTCTCTGGACATCGGTGAAGGTGACTGTTTGGAGAAACTGGAGTTCTGTTGTTTGTGTTGAACCAAGCCAGACTGAGCGCCCGCGCTGTCGTGCCTCCTGTGGGTCAGCGGGGGGCGTTGTGCCGCTATTGGATGTCCTCCGAAGCTGCTGTGCAGCCCGAGAGGCGCGGGTTTCTGAGCAGATCCTTTAAAGGTGTCCGCTCTGACGCTTCCTGTTTCGGAGACGGTGCGTCGCAGTTCAGATGGCTTCTGTGACGGACTGCCTTTGTTGTGGGAGGACGAGGCAGACAGGGAGCGGCCGGCCCAGACGCAGTTGAGGGATCCGGGTTTGGAAGTGGAGCTCTGAGAGAAGGAGGAGGCGCCCTCCTCTCTGGAGCTCCGGCTCAGCCCAGGGTAGGTGAAGCTGGCCGGCTGCAGGGGCTTCTTCACACCGGGCCGCGGCTCATCTCTGGGCGACCTGATTGGCTGGTGGTGGCGTGGAGGAGAAGGAAGACTCTTTCCCTGCCGCAACGCCTTCAGGTCCGGGTGCAGTGGCTTCCTCCCGCGCTTCTTCTTACGTGGCGGATCGGGCTTGGCCAACAGGATCTGAGGCCGCTTCTGGGGCACAGGGTGTACACGAGGACTCTGCTTGGCCTTCTTCACATGATCGTCGTCGTCCTCCTCGGAGGAAGAGGAGGGCTCGGATGAGAGGCCGAAGGAAGAGGAGGAGGAATGGCTGTCCTTGGCGTCAGCAGGTGGAGGCTGAGGACGAGATGAGGACGAATGAGCGGAGATAAAGACGAGACGGCGGAGTAAACACGACAAACCAATGTGGCTCAGTTACCAGGATTTTTCTGGGTCGTCCTCTGGGCCGTTTTCCTTTCTTCTGAAACAGAAGTTCCCGTTCTTGTTCCCTGGAAAACAGGCAGGAACAAAGATCGGATCAGGTCGTCTAAATCCAGTGTATTAAAAAAGATTTAAACCTTTTGTTGTTGGTAGAGGCGCACAACATATCTACTGGTGAGCGGAATTTATATACGTAACTACGATAAGACAGCAACCCTCTTTTTTTTTTTAATATTACAGATATTTACCATGACAAAAACAACTACAATACTGACATTATTTCCTGCTTTTTTTAAAAACACACCAATCCTCAATTGTATCATTATCACAAGCACAAAGCAAACACCATGTCGTCCAAGCCTGACTTATTGGGCCGTTATGTTGAAAAGCTCAGAAACATGTTAATGTTGTGAATCCCTACCACATAGGTGTCAAACTCTGGCCCGCGGGCCAAATTTGGCCCGCAGTGTAATTATATTTGGCCCGCGAGGCTATACTACCAAATGACTACGCGAGCTGGCCCACCGGTATGATACAGCGCATTCATTCATCGCTAATACTACAAATCCCATAATGCCTTGCTGTTGTTTTGGCGCATCAATCAGGACGGGTCCCAGAAACGCCCTCTCCGCTGTGACAGTAGTTATAGCGATCTCAAGCTACAACTGTCACTGTAGAACCGAAAAGAAAGGCAGACAACAGGAGCTTTCTGGACAGGTGGGAGACAGAATATCTGTTTACATATGTAAAAGACAGACCTGTTTGTCTTTTACATATGTAAACAGATATTCTGATATTAAAAGCTTCATTTGTTCAATGCTGGCCCGCGACTTTGTTCAAGTTTTACATTTTGGCCCACTGTGCATTTGAGTTTGACACCCCTGCCCTACCATTTTATTTCACTGTGAACATAATTTAGATGACGTCACATTTTTTTTTTTATTATATCCAGGTGGTAGAGGGAGAGAGAAAGGATTCTGCTGTCCATGTTCAAAAACAAAAATGCTCATCAGTTAAAACTGGAACTGGCAGGCCGGAGCGCTACCAAATGTAATAGGCCTTAAACTCTGTGAACAAAGCAAGCTCTGATTAATTATTTTGTTGGGATTGGAAAGATTGTTTTTTTATTTGAAATGTTTTTCAGAGAGAAAAAAAAAACAACAACAAAAAAAACAACATTGTTTGTTTTATAGCCGATGGATGCTATAAAACAAACGTCTCTCACCTCTTATGAAAAGCTGCCAGCAACCTCGGGTCCAGAATGTTCTCTTCAGGCTCCCAACTGTTGTGCCTTAAGAAAAAAAAACAAAAAAACATCAGTAATCAGCTTCAATCTTTCCAGATAGTTTGTACACAGATAGTTGGTTCTAGGAAGGACATCTGTGGTGATTTTCCATCCACTGCTTCCTCCTCCCCTTCAGCATTGGAAAAGGCAATAAAATAAATCAAACGACACAGCTTGATTAAAAATAATATGGCATGAAAAACATGCAATTAGTGTTCACAAAATTCCCAAGTGCTTACAAAGTTTTCCCTATAAACAAAAACAAACCCGCAGCAAACTGTGTGTCCAGCATAAAGACCATGCAGTTCGAGCCTCTGACTCAAATGGCACTTTGATCACTTTTACAGTTTATATCAAATCAAAATTGAAATGCTATTAGTAAGTTTCAGGGTTTCCTCCAGTGTATTATAAGCCTGGCGGGCCACCAGGCTTTACCTGTAATCTTCCAATCTTTCAATAGCACATAATTATCAAGTAATATCTTCAAATTTCTTATCGCCTTTAAAACATTTTTGAACTCCGAGACACGACGGGCCACAAAATGAATGACTGTCATGGCACCCAGCCACTGGGATTAGCATGTTTTCTGGTTTGTTCATGAAACAAACAAACAAAAAAACGTCATGTAGGTTTTACAACTCTAGACAAATTGTATCTCGTAAGATATTTGCAAAAAATTGCTTCCTTGTATAGTGAAGGTGGTAGATATCTGCACTAGGTATTGATAAATTACAATGATCAAAGCAAAGCACCTAATTTTGGCGTATCTGGACATACTATGAAGAACAATGTCCAGATAAAATTAAAGCACCCTTTTATTTTAGCTATTCCAATGTCTCAAAAGAAAGAACTAGCACCCTTTTATTTTAGCTATTCCAATGTCTCAGTTCTTTCTTTTTTGTTTGGCATGCTTACAGCCAACTGAAGGCCTAAAGAGTTATAAGTATGTAAGCGTGAAGTTTTCGGACATTTCATAAAGGGGATTTACTCATTAATAGTGCTTCCAGACCACCGACCTTAAGATTTGGGCATTTCTGAATGAAATAAATAATAATAATAATAAGCATAAGCATGGCTGAGATTGTAATTCAAAATGTTAAATGATTTTAGAAAAGCAGATGAATGAAAAACAGAAATAAAGAGGCAACAGCACAAAGCAAAAGCAGGCTGATTACTGGTTCAAAGCTAACATCCAACCAGTTTCTTCTTACAGGTCCAAAACAATTAATGTTTTGACGATTTTACTATTTTATCTACATTCTTTTCACTGAAGTGTTTTTTTTGTTTGTTTGTTTTTTGTTTTTTGTGCTCATTAAAGAGGTTTCTGACGGAAATATATCCACATAGTTCTGGTCTGGCTCACATGTCCGACTGAGGCTGGAGTACTAAGAATCCAGCTGATATGGGTTCGGAAGGTACCACCGGGTTCCTGGCCCGCAGCTTAGACAACCTCTCTGTGTTAGCAGTTAGCAAGTGGTTCTGGTTTGGCTGTGAAACACGACCGGAACCGCGGTTTAAACGACATATTTGTGAAAGCAGTCAACATCCAGTACCGGTTCGGGTGGTACCAATCCAACTGGCAATGTAAACACCGTCTTTGTGTTAGCAGCTAGCAGCTAGCCGCAGCTACTCACTTGGAAGACCAGCCTCTCCACTTCACCAGATACTCGAACTTTCCCTGCAGAGACACGCACAGTAAGCACAAGAACCGGAACCAGGACACACAGAGAACCATGGACTCACGGTGGAGTCCGGTTCTTACCTTCCTCTGCCGTTTGCTGAGGATACACTCAGCATCGAATACCTGGCCCACCGTCACCCCCTCCATCACTGCTGCTGTCGCACGGTCTGGACTCTACCGGCCCCCGTAGCTCACTGTTATGTCCCACAATAACCTCTGAACCATCTTTCCTTCCTTACAGCTCACTTTCTGAACAGATATAATAATAACATTGACACCTAGGGTATTTTTTAGGTTATTATTTATTTATTAAACATTAAACTAGTTTTTTGTTTGTTTATTCGTGTATTTACTTAAAATTAAAAATGTTTGCAATTCAGGTTTTAATAAATGTAAAGATAGTTTTTAGTAGAATATATCGATGAACGTTAATCTACAACCACTTAAGGTTTATAAAGCAAATATATCAAATATGTCTTGATGATTTATATATGCAATTGGATCATTTATTTTCTGACTTGAATTCACATATTTATTATTTATCATTTTATACTTATGTGATTTAATATTAGTCATCCTAATATTTAGGATTAGAATGACAAATGTCGATTTATCATTTGAGTACCAAGCAGATTATTTCTTCCTTTCTGTGGCTGGGAGGCGAGGACTGAGTCCTCGAAGAGCCGGACCAACAATTTTGTTCTTTTTTTACTACTTTTAATGTACTCATACTGCATGTTTCTTTCTTTTTGTTTGTTGTATTAATTATTCTTCTGGTTTTTAAATTTGTATTTCTTTTCCTATAATATTTTAATAATTTACTTTCCCCATTCAACAAAATTGTGAGTACAATGACTTTCCTACAGAGGGCAGTAATGAGCCAGAGGGGCGGAACTTTGCCTGCGGAACTTTTCTTCTTGCGGTAGGAGCCAATTTCGTGTTGCACTGCTGAATGTTTGATAACCGCCTGTTTATCGCCGAGCTGCTCTTCAGGTAAGTATACTTCTAAAACAACTGAACCAGTTATTTAAACTGAACTGACGATTTGTTTAAACTCGGTGCTTTTATTTTGTTTGGTTTTTGCCTCGAGTTCTGGTTGCAGGTCTTATTATTTAGTCAGGAGAATAAACACTGATCTCAAGTCAGATTAGACGTATGTTCAGACAGGTAAAGGCATTAAACAGCTGATTTGAGGTCTGACTTCATCATCGTGAGCTCAGCAGAACATTTCCCTTCTGTTTCAAAGCAAAAGGGAGACAAATTAGTTGAAAACGGGCAGAAATAACGATTATAGATGAATCAACTGGAGAGACACAACTGTGCCCATTACAACACTTTGACTTGCAAAAAGAATTTTGGACTTTTCTAAAGGTTAGAGTCAGTTCCTCAGACTTTATTCTTTTGTTTGTTAAATATTCATTTTAAAGATCACGGCTTTGATTCCGAATGCAGTGTACATTGTGCTCTTTTTGACATGCAGCCGAGCCCCTCAGGTGAGATGCTTCTGCCTCTTCTGCTGCGTCCGTCCCTCTCGCCCCGGTTGACGGAATGCGTCCGGGCGCTTCACGGCATCTCTCAGAGGACCCTGCTCTCCCAGGGTGAACACTTGCTTCGGCGGCGGCCCGCGTCTCGCCTCCCGACGAGGAACCACAGTAGGAAATCGAGGGGTCAGGAGGAGGAGCGGAGGACCAGGAACAAGACGGTGCTGACATACATTGCTGCTGCCGGGGTGGGAATGATCGGGCTGTCCTATGCTTCTGTACCTCTGTACCGCCTCTACTGCCAGGTGAGACACATGTACAGAAACACACACACAGTCGCCGTGGGCCTGTGTGACCAATCCGCTTTCCTCCCAGTCGACGGGGCTAGGCGGCACGGCTGTTGCCGGACACGACACAGATCAGGTGGAGACGATGACACCGGTGAAGGAACGCATCATCAAGGTGACCTTCAACGCCGACACGCACGCCAGCATCCAGTGGAACTTCAGACCGCAGCAGACGGAGATCTACGTAAGACTTTCCGCTTGTGCCGTCGAACTTCCTGTCAGAGAAGATCCGATCTTCTCCGCGTGAAACCTTTCTCTTCTCTCCTCGCAGGTGGTTCCGGGCGAAACGGCGCTGGCCTTCTACAGAGCCAAAAACCCGACAGACAAACCCATCATCGGCATTTCCACCTACAACGTGGTACCCTTTGATGCGGGGCAGTACTTCAACAAAATCCAGGCGAGTTTCAGATTGCTTTCTCTCTGCAGAATGCTGAGAATTTTTAAAAATAAAACAAAGATTGAGGATTAGAGCAGAGATGAGACCCTTTGCTTCCCCCTGCAAACTCTTATCATCTGAACTACTGCTTCTCTTGAGCAGGGATAGGGAGGATGTGTACAATACCACACTTTTAAAATGTTGCAAGTATTTTTTATTGGTTTGTCAAGTGAAATTCCTATTAATCATATTGTCACCTTACAAAAATAATGGCCTAACTCAATTTTTTGTTCAGCCAAAATCTTCTTTCGGTTAAAAAAAAAAAAAAAAAAAACTCAATCAAGTTTGTAGTTGTAATGTGTGAGGACATTTTATAGCATTGTAGATGCTGAATCGAAGTGACCCGAGAGTAAACCCTTGAGGAACTCCACGTGTGATCTGGTTCCATCCATTAAAAACAAAAACAAAACCACATGACTCCATATGAACCGGGACCTTCTGTCTGTTGCTTGCAGTGCTTCTGCTTCGAGGAGCAGCGTCTCAATCCTCACGAGGAGGTCGACATGCCGGTCTTCTTCTACATCGACCCGGAGTTCGACGACGACCCGCGGATGGCTCAGGTCGACACCATCACGCTGTCATACACCTTCTTCGAGGCGAAGGAGGGACAGCCCCTGGCTCTGCCCGGGTACAGTTACAGATGAGCCGAATGCGGCGACGTCCGCCGGAGGAACTGAAGGCCGGAAAGAGTCTCGTCGTGTTCGTTCTCTGAGCAAATAATCCTCCACCTTCTGACGACCCTCCACGATAATCCGAATGCGATCAGGCAAAAACGCGCCGTTCATTCAGGCAGTCCAAGATTTGTGTGAAGGTTTTGTTTTTTGTGCGTAATTGTACTTAATTTTCTGCGCACTCATATTAAGAAGAAGAAGAGTTATGGGTTACGGTGACCCTCGTCCGGTACATTTGATGCCTTAAAATGACGAGCAAGAAGCAGCAGAACTTGAAACTTGCTAAAAATTCAGACTCGCGCAATATTTCTGGTGCTGCTGAAGGACTGGAAGCTGAAAGCCGTCGAAGTGGAGCTTCACGTGAATATTTGTTGTCATTCACCTGTCAGGAAGCGGGTCAATAAATCCCGATCTGCGCTTCCTCCCGAAACATACACTTGTGTTTCCTGTGGTTCCACCCGAGTCCTGCTGGTTTTTCCATGCAACCGCCTCAGACACGTCCAGCAGCTCCGATCTGCAGAACGAACGCACTCCTTCTGGGGAAAAATATAAACGTCGCGATCTGCACATATGCATCATGTCTGTCTGTGTTCGGTTTTTCTATTGCTTTTTATTTGGTTTTACCCGCAAGTGGGTTTCCTATGTTTGCATAAGAATGAGTAAAAAAAAATGCATATATATAAATAATATTTGCTTTTTAATGACACAGCTGTTTCTTTAACTATCAGATCTGGGATTGTTCATGAGAGCATGGCTCAAAAAGCTGAACCAGCACAATTTTAGGCAGGTGATCATGTTGTCATGGCTGATTGGTGAATAATGTGAAATTCACATAAAAAAAAAATAAATAAATAAATAAACTAAAACGAGAAGGTCTTCAGAAAAAAAAAAGTAAACAAATGGTAGGACCATAAAGATGAGTTCTGTCATTAAAAACATATAAACCCTTCATTGCTGACGTGTGTTCATGCGTTTATCTTGCTGTATTTTAGCAAAAGCAAAATAAAATCAGAAATAATTTTTGAATGAACATGCTTTTATTTTGACACCTCAAACGAGAACGGAAGAATAACATTTGATCTAAACTATTTTAATTTGATCTCTCAAAAGTAGCCAGTCTCTCAGTCAGACAGCTGCTGCTCTAATTGATGTCCCTCTCCTCCAATCGGGATTCGGGGTTGCCCTAGCAACTCAATTGTCGGCCCAATCAGATTAAAGCAGGCAGATACCCATCCCTCTCTCTCTCTCTCTCTCTCTCTCTCTCTCTCTCTCTCTCTTTCTGAGTCTGTCTCTCGAGCTGGGAGGCGAGGACTGAGTCCTCGAAGAGCCGGACCCGAACGGAACCGCGCGCCGAGCTGTTCCAGCTGCAGACGGAGGGGGGCGTGGTGCGCAGGTAAACACTGAAACGCGTCGACGACGCGGGGACGCGCGTTTTTATTTACTCCTCTTCCTCCGGGTGAGGGGCGGGGGGAGGAGGAAGAGGAGGCAGAGAAGAGCAGAGCTCGTGATGGGACGCGAGCCGCGAGGATGAGCCACAGAACCAGAACCAGCCCGATCCGAGCCTACGACTTCCTGCTGAAGTTCCTCCTGGTGGGAGACAGCGACGTGGGGAAGGGGGAGATCCTGGAGAGCCTGCAGGACGGAGCGTCCGAGTCCCCGTACGGGTACAACCTGGGTGAGTGAGGGGGCAGGACAGGGGCTGAACACATCCGATTTTAGTTAGTTAGTGTGTGTGTGTGTGTGTGTGTGTGTGCAAAGTGGGTTTCTGTTTGAAGGCTTACCGTGGAAAGACGCAGTGTTATGTTGGCAGGTTTTCTCTAAGATTTTCCTTCCTGTGACTGAAAACAAAACAATCCTGCAGGCTTTCTGAAGCCCTGTTAGAGTTTTTACTTAGTTTCTGTTTTCCTTATCACACAGTTCCAGTCTAGTTTCAATGATTTTTTTAAAATATATATATCTATATATATGTATATACTAAGTACTAAAAGTGTCCAGGTAAACAACTTCCTGAAGCTGCAGGTCTGAACCTCGACCTCAAAATCCCATATGAATGAATATGGTTTATAAACCCCCCCATGGGGAAATTAATTAATTAGGGGCCTTCTTCTGCCACTGTATGCACCACCAAACACACTAATAATGGCACCGGTTGAATGTAATTGCAGCTGTCAGAAATGCCAGTAAATAGAAATCAGATGTCCAAGATTCCTTGCAAATAATTTGAACTGAGTCCAAAAAGAACCCACTATGCATTTTAATGAGGAAAAAAAACAACAACAACAAAAAACTTATAACCTCCCACCACCATTAAATTAGGAAATGCAAAATACGGATTCAGCATTACATTGAGAAATCTACAAATCCCCTTTTTTGCATAAAAAGTTTTGCACCAATCAGAATCTGTGTATTGGATCTGCTTCGCCCCTTTCTCTGTGTGTGTCTATGTTGGGTGTCGAATAATCCACTTAAAGTGCAGACAGTTACATTTGTGGTCACCAAGAAATCTGATTCTGAAATTTTGTACCATTTGGAAAAACAAGGAAATAACACTTTATTTTAACAACAAAAAACAAATCATAAAACTCTTTTTCTGGCCTAATAAATCACACGGAGTATTGTAGAACCGTTTGTTCCTTCTGTTCTGAAGTCACAAACTACGGAAATGTATATTAGCTTGGTGCGATCATTTTAACTTAGCGGACCAATTAGCAAAGTTTGCCTGCCTGAGTGATAGAGTATTGCTTCTCTCTTCTCCCCATCTAATGTGGGAATCACCATAGCAACTAGCGACTGACTTCTATTCTGATGAATAAAAAGGTCACGTCTTGTGTTTCAGTCGTCCTGTCAGGATTTTATTCACAAACTGTTTCGTTACTCCATTTGTTTTAAACAAACTAAAGTTGCAAAGTTTAGTTTTTGTGGCCTTTATTCGTCAGTAGCTTAACAGGAAGAAAGGTAAGAAAAGCAGCCATTTTTTCCTTCCAGTTGTCTAGCAAATTTTAAAAAATAGAAGAAACTTTGGAGCAAATCAAGCTTGATCATGGAATTTTTTTTTCTTTTTTCATCAGATGTTGGCCCTATGTATGGCTGTCCTAAAACAAGATGTAGAGGTTTAATATGTGTTTCCATCTCTCCTTTAGCGTGCTCCTTTTTTTTTTTGGAAAAGTCACCAAAAAAAAAATGGAGGGTTTTTTTTTGTGAAATTGAGGAAATTATTTTCCATTGTGCAGTTTCCGTAAACGCTTTCTAACACCATGCTTCACAATTCACATAGTAACAACCCCACTTACTTAAGCCTTAATTGCCACTAATCCATAAACTCAAAATTTTAGAAACATTACGAACAATTTTAAGATTACAAGCCAGTATTTAAAGATCCTTAATCAGTTCTATTGGAACTGATAAAGTGAAGATGCCATCCATCCATCCATCTTCTGCCGCTTATCCGGGGTCGGGTCGCGGGGGTAGCAGCTTTAGAAGGGAGGCCCAGACTTCCCTCTCCCCAGCCACTTCCTCCAGCTCCTCCGGGGGAATCCCGAGGCGTTCCCAAGCCAGCCGAGAGACGTAGTCCCCTCCAGCGTGTCCTGGGTCTTCCCGGGGCCTCCTCCCGGTGGGGACGTGCCCTAAACACCTCACCAGGGAGGCGTCCAGGAGGCATCCTGACCAGATGCCCGAGCCACCTCAACTGGCTCCTCTCGATGTGGAGGAGCAGCGGCTCTACTCTGAGTCCCTCCCGGATGACCGAGCTTCTCACCCTATCTCTAAGGGAGAGCCCAGCCACCCTACGGAGAAAACCCATTTCGGCCGCTTGTATCCGCGATCTCGTTCTTTCGGTCATTACCCAAAGCTCATGACCATAGATGAGGGTAGGAACGTAGATCGACCGGTAAATTGAGAGCTTCGCTTTTTGACTCAGCTCCCTCTTCACCACGACGGACCGGTACAGCGCCCGCTTCACGGCGGACGCTGCACCAATCCGCCTGTCGATCTCACGCTCCCTTCTTCCCTCATTCGTGAACAAGATCCCGAGATACTTGAACTCCTCCACTTGGGGCAGGACATCTCCCTCGACCCGGAGAAGGCACTCTACCCTTTTCCGGCTCAGGACCATGGTCTCAGACTTGGAGGCACTGATCCTCATCCCGGCCGCTTCACACTCGGCTGCGAACCGCTCCAGTGAAGATGCCATTTATGTTTTAGGCAGTTTGATTGTGAGTTCCATATTTCATATTTAAAGTCTTGCGGCATGCAAGGTGCTAAATGTCTGTTATGTAGACAGAACCAAATGCAGAAGGCAGTGTTGATGAGGCTTTCTCTGCGTCGTTTTGACAGGGAATAAAAGCAAAAAGCAAATAAATCGGTCTGGTGCAGCCTTCATATTCCAGCAACAGAGAAAGCCTTTCTGAGCAGCAGCAGCGGCAGCAGAGGCTCTCTGCAGGGAGTTGGGTCAAAGGTGACTGGATGATGGAGAGGAAAGCATGGCTGAGGCATTTGAATCATCCTCTGAAGAACAGACTGAAGGACAAAATCTGTCTCTGCAAGAGTTTATTGGAAATTTAAATTAGATTTTTCTCAAAGAGAGAATGGGGTTTGTGTTATTCGTGGGAACATCTGAATATAAAGACAAAGTGTGATAAGATCTCAAGGTGAATTTTAGCTGTGCATTACACAGACAAATAATGTTAGTCATTGTCTTCATGTCTTTTGCAAACTGCCTGTATGCTCCAGGTCTAGAGTAAGTCATCAGTGTTTTACCTTGAATATCTGTTAGTCCTGTTAATTAAAGGGACAAGCGCACCTCTTTGGAGATGAGCTTAAAGGGCCTGTGGTGCTTTAAGATGGCTGGAACTGTCTCGGAAATGATCCCCGCCGTTAGCTTGGCTCCTCGGTGACGATTCCTTCCCGATTCTCCAATCTGAGATCACTGCATGGGAATTTCTGACTGTACATTCTCACCCCGACCAATGGAAATCTGGACTATCCATTTAAAACGGAATGTACTCTGAGTTGCCGCAGGACTGCAACAAATTGAGAGATATCTTGATGTCTCTCAGTACGATTCTACAACTTTGACTTGCACGCTGTGTTTTGTTTTTGTGTTTGAGTTGATTTTATTTGCAGCGCAGTTGGTGGAAAACTGAAGGGTTTATCCTGGGATTTGCTGCGTTTCTGGGTCATGGCAGCAGACAGAGACATAGCTGTGGTCCACTGTCTCTCTGCCAGAGGACGACTGACTCTCTTGAGGTCCCAGAGGGGGGCCCTCCGGGCCTCTGCCAAGCCCAGAGCAGAGCTGCTATTACGGGCTGCCAAAAAAAACAAACAAAAAAAAAACACACACACACGGGGAAGACTTTATTACGGCCGACGTGAGCGTGGAAAAATGCTCGCAAACACCGACGGGAGTCTGCGCTTGTGGATTGTATTGGGAGTCCGAAACGTTCTGCTCTTCGGAACCAAGCGGCTCCATGTGTAACTGTGAGTCATGATAAAGTGAAGACGCAGCAGATACTGCCGGGGAGAAGCTCTCGTTCACTCACACACCCACGGCGTGCGGGCGGGCGTGATTTGACCTTGATGAAAACACTCACTGCTGTGTTTGGATGAAACACGGCACTCCATGACAGTTCTCATCTGAAGCTCTTCTCAGAGACTCATCTCGTTGCTGCGCTTGATTCATCAACAAATACTACTTGTGTGTGTATTTTTACTGTTGTGCCAAATATATATATATATTTTTTGGACCCATTTTTTGTAAATGCCTGTAACCACCAAACAGGCTGTTGGACCGACCAATCAGAGCAGGATTAGCTTCGCATTGGCACAGACTTTTCTAAATTCTGTGCCATTGCATTCTGTGCATTGCACATAATGCAATGTGTGCAATGCATTATGTGCATCACATAATGCATTGCATCAACGTGGAGGGAAAACATCGTATATGGTCAGAGACTGTTAGACTGGAGTTTGGAAATAACATGCTTGTTTTTTTTAATAATTGCTCCCTTTGGTGCTCCTAATTCTTAGTCGTAGTTCTTATTCTTAAAAAAAAACCATATAATTTTAGTTATTAGTGTTTCCTCACGACTACTGTATTTTAATTAGCTTCTCTTTTCCCAGCGTTTTACTGCAGGTCAGTCATATCTCTGGGCTCCTCCAGCCGAGCTAATTAGACTCACCTGATACCTTCTCCCTGTAATTATCCTGTCTTCAAGCTTCAGCGTTCTCCTTTGTTTTTTTTTGTCTGCATATTTCTTGCCGACTTGGTTCTTGTTCACGTCTGTCCCTTCTCTCTCTCTGTCTTTCTCTCCTGAGTGTTTTGAAAGTTGGACTATTTGATTCTGACTCCTGCCTGCGGTTCGGCTCGGTCCCTCAGAAAATCCACACACAGCTTTAAACTGACTCCTGTATTCAAGCAAACAATAAAACAGTTTGTTGATTTTATCAGGTGCATTTTTACCTAAAATAAACAAACATGATTTTGAATTTGAGGACTGATTATTTTTTATGTCAGTCACCTTTGACCATTATGATTGTCTAATAAAATCTTTTTAAAGACAGGTTCTATACAGTATAACAGGCAAATTAATGTTCTTTTTTCTTTTTTTTGTTTTGTTTACCTGTCTCATTCTGAGATGCTTCAACCTGCCCCCTCTGTTGTAGCACATTCCACGTAATTGCATTACATCACTCTCGGTGTAACAAACTGTCCACCATCCCTCCAAACGCGCCGAAGCGTTACATAATCAGAGTGTGCGGCCTTTGTGGAGGCTCTGATAATTACTATGATAAAGGAGACGAGATGCTCGCCGCTTTTGTTCGTGCAGGCGGAGTCCCAGGACAGAAGCCGGATAATTACATCTAATCGGGAATAAGGAGGGAATAGATTTTCCGTGGTTTGGCTCCGCACAGACCGCTGTTAATGACCGAGCATCGCTGTCGGGAGTCGGGCTGCTCCGAGTTCAGATGCTTATCGGTGAAATTCCAGTGGAAATTCATGGATGGGTTGGGGAGATTACAGAAGCAGGCAGACTTAATAGCATCACACACACATGCTGTTATTACAGCACTCCAAATAATGAGAGAATACATTAAAGTCTGACAAGGAAACAAATTAGTCATATAAATCAAGAAAGAACTGAAGTGTGCTCATTATTTTTAATTCTATTATTTTTCACTATTATTTTATATATATATATATATATATGTATATATATATATATATATATATATATATATATATGCCCTGCGACAGACTGGCGACCTGTCCAGGGTGAACCCCGCCTCTCGCCCGGAACGCAGCTGGAGATAGGCACCAGCAACTCCCGACCCATTTAGGGAGAAGGGTGACGGAAAATGGATGTATGGATATATATATATATATATATATATATATATATATATATATTTTTTTTTTTTTTCTTACTAAAGTTCATCACTTGCATTTCAAGGAATTCAATGTAATTCATGTTTACAAACCCATGAGTTACAGATATTGAAAACAAAAATGATCTAAATGAGTTGTGGTGCCACAAAATCATTGAAATAGCCTTTTAACAAAAACTCAGGCACTCCACAGGAACATGGTCTGTTGCCAAGGGCACTGCTAATCCACTTCACTTGCTTTTGCCATTCCTCTTTAAATCTATGTCTGTCTGTGTGGTTATTTGAGCTTTTGAGATGCCAATCAGCTGCTCCCACTTCTGAAAATGATACATTGTTGTCACGGTTACACATAATAACTGTCTGAAAGTAGATAAAAAAAACAACAACTTTTGAGCAAAAATCCTTCCAGCTGCACAGCATCCCAATCCCTGGGGGAATAATTATTTGAACATGCAGTGCCTCAGCTAAATAATAATATGAACAAAAAAGGAACAAATCAGTAGCTCAAATGTGTGCGGAAAGCAAAATCTGGAAACGTGAACGCGGAAGAGTTACAAATTTTGTAAAGAAAAGAAGACTGAGGAGGCTATTGTTTGTTTTTTTATTTTTTTCTGTTGCCCTGCTGCGTTTCAGGAATCGACTGCAAGACGACGACCATCCTCCTGGACGGGAGGCGAGTCAAGCTGCAGCTCTGGTATGAAAACACGAGGGGAAACAGCTGGCTGTTGTTCAGCAGCCGTCCTCACAGCGTGCGATCCGCAAGCAGAGAGGTTGTGTAACAGCAGAGCAGAGGAGGTCCCGGTTCGGTCCAAAAATAAACAGCAAGCATGTGAGGCAGCTTTGACTTGATAGAGGTTTGGTTTTGTTTTGGTTTTGGTGTTTTTTCCAGGTGACGCAGCCTCAAGCTTCAGCTTTGATTTAAACTGTATTTATATCGAGGCCCAGCGCGAGACGAGCTAAAGTTTGCTCTGCAGTCAGATTATGAACATGTTTTTGTCGCTGGTTTCGGTTATGACGTAAGAAGATTAGAAGTAACACATCCAGCATTAGGATAAAGTTTTGCACATCAGAAGTCTGAAATCTCAGAGCCATTCGACATACAGATGTCTTCGGCAAGCAACACATCAGCCAGCAACTCCCTTTTGTTTCAGTGCTTCCACTGAGTCCTGATTTGGTCCTGTAGCACTGTTCCTAAAGGCATGTGCTGCCGAGTGAGCAAACATGTTCAGAGGATCTCCAGTTCTCCCTCATAAATCAATAGATAGAACCGAGTGGACAGGGCATTGGTTTGGGAAGTACGGCATTACTTTGAGGATCAACTGCTGGTTTCTGCTTTGAGGCGCGCTTAGCACCAAGTAAAAACTAACATGTCTGAACTTGGGGAAACGTAACAGCTGGGTCGGGACCAAGAGAATCCAGTCAGAAAACCAAATCTCCCAAATGCAAATCCCCAGAAAAAAAAAAAAAAAAAAAAAGATTGGTGACTGCTCTGAACCAGCTGCTGTCAGGCTGACGGAATTGAAATCTGGGGGTCTTGAAACATGGATAAGATTGTAAGGTTCATCCATAAAGTGCATTTTATGTTTGTGTGTTTGGGGGGGAGGGGTCTTATTTTTCTCTCCTTATGTATGTTTTTGTTTCAGGGATACATCGGGACAGGGTCGGTTCTGCACCATATTCAGATCCTACTCCAGAGGAGCACAGGTATGGATCATGGAGGTTTCACCAAGGTTTCCCACAGAAAACCTGCCAAGCGCTAGGACAGTCTCTTTGAGTTAAAAAAAATGTTTGACGTTGACAGGAAATTTGAAGATATCACTTATGCGTTATTGAAAGATTGGCAGATTAATACATGAACACCAACTATAAAGCTTTAACAATGCAAACATTTTAAAAATAAGTAAGTAATGCCTAACCTGGTGGCCCGCCAGGCTTATAATACGGTAGGGGAAAACCCTGTTTCACCATTTCTCTGTCCCGCATCAAGGAATTTATTCTTGAACACGTTCAAAGGAGTCGAACCCAAATCCACAGCAGCTTCTGGCGGGCTCATTTTCAGAAAGTTCACATATGATCTGATTAAATTTTGTGGAACCAAATCTAGTGATGTTCCTGAAGAAACTCTAATCTATGCCAATTTTATGTATAGTTGTACATTAAGAGAAATGTTGTTGCCTCTTTACCATCCCTGCTGTAATACAGCGTAAATCCGCCGTTCGGAGATTCGTCTCCCGATGGAAAGTTGGGAGGAAAATTCGCCACCTTTTCATCCTCAAACACTGTTTACACAAGCAGTCTGTCGTCGTCTCTCATCAGACTGTTAGTGGGTACAGAGCAGATATCGCCATAGCAACAGTGGCAGCGTTTCCATGGAGAGGCTAACGGATGCTCTCGAACCAGGAGTTTGTGGAGTCAAAGTGAGCAGAAAACGAAAAAAACCTTGAACTGCAGCTCCCATCATGCCTTGCTTGGTGCTGCGTGCTGTAAATGACTGTTAGTTGCTTGCACGCAACATTATCTGTCTCTGATACCTGCAGAGGATTCTGGGTTGCCTCACTTCATTTATGCAGTCAAAGCAACACAAAGCAGCGTTTTAATATTCAGAGTCAGATTTGTTTGTTCTCCAGCAATTGCAAATTGAAACAAATCTGAAATGATACCATTTAACATTTTGACATTGCGTTATTTGAAGTCTGTTCATTAAAAATGAGTCGTATGGATTCATTATTGATTTCTGCCACGTTTTGTGGGAACTTAAAAAACAATTTTGCGCTCTGCAGGGAGTAATCCTGGTGTACGACATCACCAACCGCTGGTCCTTCGACGGGATCGACAGGTGGATCAAAGAGATCGACGAGGTCAGACGGCGCGCGGTTTGATGCGAATTTATGATTCCGGTTGAAAATCCCACACATGTTCCAGTGCTCCCTCTTTTTTTTTTTTTTTTTTACCCAGCATGCACCGGGAGTGCCCAAGATCCTGGTCGGGAACCGCCTCCACCTTGCCTACAAGCGTCAGGTGACGACGGAGCAGGCGCAGGTGTACGCCGAGAAGCTGGGCGTCACTTTCTTTGAAGTGAGCCCGCTCTGCAACTTCAACATCACCGAGTCGTTCACGGAGCTCGCCCGCATCGTCCTCATGAGGCACGGCATGGAGCACCTGTGGAGGCCCAACAAAGGTCAGAAGGTCACCGCGCACACACAGACACACACACAGGCCTAATAATTTTATTTATTTTGAAATGTTACAAATGATTACAAATGTGACTATTTAGACTATTTTATAGATAATTAGTTTGAATTAATCTCGTTTTTTGGCTTAAGTATTAAGTTCACTTTTTTCTAATTGAATGCCTGAATTTTTTCGATGATCTCTTAAATTTTATTGAAATAAACATGCAATAAAATTACAAGTTGACTACTATTTGATATAAAGCAGGGATCTCAAACTGCATCCCTCAAGAACCAGTGTCAATGCAGGAATGCCGCCTGAGACCACTGGAATAAAGGACGACCGACGTTGTTGGAAGAATGAGGACCGATTTAAAATGAGTTTTAAAACCTAACGTTTTGTTGTTGTCTCTGGGTCAGTGCTGAGTCTTCAGGACCTCTGCTGCCGCTCCATTGTCTCCTGCACGCCTGTCCACCTTGTGGACAAGCTGCCCCTGCCCCACACCCTCAAGTCCCACCTCAAGTCCTTTTCCATGGCCAACGGTCTCAACGCTCGCATGATGCACGGACGCTCCTACTCCGTCACCGCCGCCGCCGCCGCTCACCACAGCACCGCCAAGAGGAGTGGAGGGACGCTTCTTAAAAAGCCAAAACTGATCCGACCGCCGCCGCTCAGCCCGACGACGCAGGGCTGCAGAAACAGCTGCAAAATATCCTAACGGCAGCGGACGCACCAACGGCTGTGGACGGGACGTGGCTGAGTCTGAAGCAATGTGTGGAGAGAAGAAACGGGAGACGAAAACTTTTCTGTTTGGAGACGAGGACGCTTCAAGTTGAACCTCTGACCAGAGATGTTGGTGGCAAATTACTGAACAGCTTCTTCTTCTGCTCATCCATCGTGGTGAGTTTAAAGACAATGTCAGGGAATCTGTTCAAGTCTGTAATGTAATCTAGCGTGGCATTAGTAGACTATTTAGTAACATTTCAATAAAAAATATAAAAATCACAATCTTTTAAGGTGAAATATTCTCAAAATCCCATCAAAGTTCAAAATGGTCTAATTATAAAACTAATTTATTTATTTTTATTCCAAAACAAAATCAAAAAGGACTTTCCCTTCCATGTTTTCTTTTCTTCATGACTTTGCATTGTCTTTTAGAATCTGTTTGTGATTCTTAGTCATTTACAGCTTTCTCGCGATATCCCCTAAACTCTTTTAACTGTAAGAAGAAAAGCTAAGCTTGAGCATATAAAAACCTGCGTTTGTCAAAAAAGAAATCATAAAAACGTGCATTTTATTCTGTAGACGTTGCGTCCCACTTATTCTGTTATTTTCGCCTTTTTAGCCATTCCCTCTGTAATGATGCCTACTGTTAAAACGAGATGTGTACATCTCCACTGTAATCACCAAAATTACAGCTAAGCATTAAAAATAATATATACATAGATTTTTCTTCCTCTCACGTTAGTGCTTTGCTTACTTTGACGAGTCAGGTAAGAGCTAAACAATTTAATAATTCTGGCTTCTGCAACGTACTGTGGATGCAGAACTTTATTCTACTTTATGATCATCCAGAAGTTTAACTCTAAACACTTTAAATGACAACTTTGAGCAAAGTTGTCATTTATGTTTGTGCGCAGAAACATTTTCAATTGTTCAAATGTCACATTCGCAGTTAAACCTCAACACAGTGACACCTGCTGTTTGGGATAAAGACTGCAGCGTGTAAAGCACTGACGTAAACAGTTAAAATGAGTTTTTGGGCTAAACATGCATTCAGTGTAAAAACTAATCTGCCATTTTTTTTTTTATTCAGAATTGATTCAGTTTTTTAAACAATTTTCTAATTGTGCATTAACAGGAACGTTGGTCTAAAAATATCTGACCGATTTTTTAATTATTTCAAGTTATTTAAGTGTGAATTATTTCTCTTTTGGTTTACCTTCTAAGTTTAAAACACAACAACACTATTTTTCTTTTTTTTTTTCACATTTAAAAAACCTGCGAAATTCAAATATGTTCAACTGGATTGTAGAATGTGTAGATTTGAACTCTTAAAAAGTGTATCTGTGAGTGAAAACTCCTTTCTTGTTCAGTATTAATCTCTCTGTGTTACTGACTTTGTCACTTGATTTATGAATGTCTGGCAAATGTCACATCGATTTAAACGTTAGCAACACTTAGAGATGTGTAAAGTTTCGTCATTTAAAGTCATTTAAATGGAAGTGGAGTTGACGTTTACCAGAAATCTCACCTACTCAGACTGAAAGGTGACAAATATTTTCCTTCTCAGAGGCATAAAATTGTACAAACTACGGGCTCATCTTCTTCCTCAGGAGGTTTTCTACGACACTAATATGTACCAAGCAGCACTTTGACGCTGACTTTTTGCACTTCTCTCCTCTCGCACCGTTACTCTACCAGCAGCCATTTTGTGTACAATATTTGTACGTGTTGTAAATATTCCTGTTTGATATGATGAAGAACTTATGTTTTATTGTTTTTCAATCAGATGTTTTTTTTTCTGCAGAAATGACTGAGAGTTCTGTTTATCCTTGATTCACAATAAACTCCACTACCTTCCACATTCTGGTCCTTGCACTGTCCTCTTTACTTATAATGTTTTTTTTGGGGGGGGGGGGTTAAAGTTCCAAATATTTTAACCTGGCAACTCAATTCAATGCATTGTTCATAAAAGTGATCAGTCAATGTATTTCATTGGAATTCCTTGTGAAAAACTAATGCAAAAGAAAAAAATGCTAAATAATTAAGTAAAAACAATATTTTACCATCACTTTTCACTGCTCACAACTGCATCTCTTTTACAGGCTCGGGTCAAACGAGGGGGTGGGAAACAGAATACAAATTAGAACAGAAAATAGTTATTTAAAAAAAATGCAATAATTACACTTAAAACATTAAAAAGATGTAAAAATGTTTTCTAAATCTATCTGAACATTTTTACTTTTATTTTGCAGAGCACCCCCGGTTCTGCCGCGTTGTTCTGATAAAATGATGTAAAATAATCTAAATATTTCTACCCGGATAGTGAAAGCAAGAAGCAACCCGGTGTGTCTAAAGTTTCATAAAAATAACCCCTCAGTTTGTCTAGGAGGCAGGAACAGCTGGGGATTCCCATATATGAAGGAGCGGAGGCGGCTCCGGTCCACCAGGTGGCGGTAGAACACTGGCTTTACCGTCGTGTGGAAAGGAAGAACAGGAGGAGGCTCGTTTCCAGTCAGCTGGACGTCCTGGGGGGCGAAAAAAAATCTCTGGGATTTAGTTAGTTTCCTTCGCTCTGCGTTTGCCTGAGTCTCGGTCCAGACAGCACGAGTTAACCGTGCCACGGAGCCGAGCCGGGCGGCTTCGAACCGGTTCTGAACAGCGTTTGGAACCGGAGCTGGACCGACTGGTTCAGAATCCAGAACCTTCTTCCCGCTCAGATACAGCAGGCGTTTTGCTCCCGTTTTTAGATGTGCAGTTTCTCAAACTTCCTGTTCAGGTGAGAGTTCTGGACAGGTGAGTCAGGTTTCAGGTGAGGTCCAAATAATACTGGAAGTGAAACCAGAACCCAAGAACTGTTTATCCTGCAAGACAGAGAAAGTGAACATAAGTTAAAAAAAAAAAAAATTTGTCCTGTTGATGGTTTTATTTGTTTTGGGTCTATTAAATAGTAATATAATTATTTATCCCCACAAACTGATAAGCATTTCGAGGGTTAATTTCCAAATATTGTGATGATTGTGGCTTAAAGCTAACAAAATATTAGTTTTTTTTGTTTAAAAAAAAAAAGGATGTTACATCAGAACAATAAAAATTACTTAAAATAATCATTGCATAATCATTGACAAGACTGATTACTTGGCATTTGTCCAGCAGACAGTCACTGAGATCCTCAAATTGGGCATGCTGCAACTGAGGGAGAAAAATCTCTGTATCCAAGCATTATCATGGAAAGTTAAGTGGAAGGAAAAACTGTGTCAAGTATGTGAATTACAACTGACATATTCCTTATGGGGTTTTGCAAGACCTTAAAGTTTTGAATTGAATTTGATAACTTTATTTAAAACTTCAAAAAAGTCTTCAGTAAACTTTCTGTACTGGTTTGTCAACGCTACCAGACAGACTTTTTGTTTCAGTTGTTCAGGACATAGTTCTTCTCCTTTCGCCGAACTCTGATCCTGAGGCAGAATCTGGATCCGACTCCCCACCCGGAGTTAGTTCTAACTAGTTTCTGTGCATCATCTGCAGACATGGCGAAGCTCCGTCACTGCTGCACGATCCTCCTGCTCCTCTTCACCTCCGTCTTGGCTCACAGTGACTTCTTCACTTCCATTGGTGAGTTCCTCCTTCCTCAAAACTGTCTTTCTCCTCATGTTAACTACGTTTTTTTGTTTTGTTTTTTTCCCCAGGTCACATGACAGACCTTCTGTTCGTGGAGAGGGACCTGGTGTCTTCGCTGAAGGATTACATCAGAGCGGAGGAGGACAAACTGCAGCGAATCAAACGGTGAGGTTTCTGTCCGAGACGTACGACTCGCAGTTCTTCTTTTTTTTTTTTTTTTAACCTCTGGCGTTGTAAGGCATTCTGGGAAAACCACGACTCCATACGTCTCATTCGCTTGCGTGTGTCTTCAGGTGGGCGGACAGGCTGGACGTGCTCTCCACTGCCGGTTCTCAGGATCCCGAGGGTTTCCTGGGTCACCCGGTGAACGCCTTCAAATTGATAAAGAGGCTCAACACGGAGTGGGCGGAGCTAGAGGGCCTGGTGCTGACTGACGTGTCTGATGGTGAACACACACACACACACACTTTTCTCTGTGTCTTCCTTTGAATTAAACACAACATTATTTTCCTGTAAACGTTTAGTGATCGATTATCCTTTGGATTACTTTGACGATTAATCAAATAAAAAGAGAAAAATTGGCAAATTTGTGCTTCAGTCAATTAGACCTTTCTTTTTGAATAGTAAAAATGCTAATAAATAATTCAGTTCCTTTTATGAGTAAAAAAATAAACATCTTATTTTATTTTCTACTATATATTGTAGTGCAGCAAACATATTTACAGACAGGTTTTTTTTATGTTAAATGCTAAAATGTTTATATTTGTGTTCAATTTTGACTTAATTCCAGCTGTGAGTGTGTTATTCTTTCTGCAAATGGCCTGTTTTGAGTCTGTATATTCTCCAGGTAATGGTTAATAGGTTACTAAATTACTTGATCGATTAATCCTGAATAATTGTTTCCCAACTTTGCTTTGAATTTTAATCCTGATATGACTTTTTAATTTTTGGATACGTTCCCCTCAAGTCTCTGTGAGTTTTTAATCTATTTTTACTCGTGTCGTTCAGTCTTAATTCTTCTTTAATTCATTATTTTGTTCTGTGTTGGCTATAACGGATAAAGAAAAAGAGGTTTAGCTACTTTTCAGTTGCTACTTTTCTCTTTTCCTTCCAGCGTTTGTCTCCAACCTCACCATCCAGAGGCAACACTTCCCCAACGACGACGACCAGACCGGAGCGGCAAAAGCTCTGATGAGGCTCCAGGACACCTACGAGCTGGACACGGAGACCATCTCCAGCGGACGGCTGCCAGGTCAGCTAATTTCGGGTCACGGCTCAAAACCGGTGACTCGTCGGCAGCTTTGTGTCGACGGTGGCTCCCCGGTTTCCTGTCTCTCAGGCTCGTCATCGGCGGCCGCGACGAGCAGCGTCCTGACCGTGGAAGACTGCTACGACCTGGGAAAGGTAGCGTACTCTGACGTGGATTATTACCACACGGAGCTGTGGATGGCCCAGGCCTTAAAGCAGCTGGAGCAGGGAGAGGAGTCCAGCAGTGTGGACGCCATCGCCATCCTGGACTACCTGAGCTACTCCGT
The DNA here is from genome assembly GCA_922788865.1 of Poeciliopsis turneri. Taxonomy (NCBI): domain Eukaryota; kingdom Metazoa; phylum Chordata; class Actinopteri; order Cyprinodontiformes; family Poeciliidae; genus Poeciliopsis; species Poeciliopsis turneri. Next base: position 1,717,253 of record CAKLNU010001117.1, on the reverse strand, counting down.
CTACCAGCAGGGGGAGCTGGAGAGAGCGCTTGACTTCACCAAGAAACTCCTAGAACTCGGTTGGTAGCGCCAGAACTGCCTTGACCTTTAAGGTCACTAACGCAGATAAATTCATCAAAGATGAAATCTGCACTTTTTCCTCAAAAATTCTGGTTCTGTCCCGTTAGACCCGTCACACCAACGGGCCAACGGGAACCTCAAGTACTTTGAGTACCAGCTGTCCAAACAGAAGAAGCTGGAGGTCGACGACAACGACAAGGAGGAGCGGAGGATGCGGAAGGAGAACCTCGGTCGCCGTGACGACTACCTGCCAGAGAGGAAGCAGTACGAGAAGCTGTGTCGGGGCGAAGGCGTCCAGATGGTGAGCCGACCGAAGCTCAACGCTGTCCTTCGTTTCGATGGCGAGGATTCCTTTCACTTTCTCCCTTCCTCCTGTCAGACTCCCCGCAGACAGAGCCGCCTCTTCTGTCGCTACTACGACAACGGCCGGCACCCCAGGTTCGTAATGGGACCGCTGAAGCAGGAAGACGAGTGGGACAGCCCTCGCATCGTCCGTTACCACGACATTGTGTCGGACAGAGACATGGAGAAGGTGAAGGAGCTGGCCAAACCCAGGGTGAGAAAATGTTTACCGATTTACACCGCCCGTCTGTTTACTCCAACCTGAATCCAAACTCATTCCAGGTGACAGAATGTAAAAAACAAAAATCAAGGATTATGAATACTGAAGCTCCTTGTTAGGTAAACAAAAATAAAAAAACAAATGCCAGACAGACTAGCAGGTTTTTACAGGCAGATTACTCAGAGAAGCAGGGAGTGGGTCTGTGTCTCCCTGTAACTCTGGGCCGGTTGGCTTCACAGCTCCGTCGAGCCACCATCTCCAACCCCACCACTGGCGTCCTGGAAACGGCCCACTACCGCATCAGTAAGAGGTAACGGACGTCCTTCTGTCTTGTCTCGCCTCCCCTCCTGCTGTCCTGGCTGACGTCCTAGTAGGAGCTCAAAACTCAGAAGGTTCCTCTCACTGTGACCCACAGTCAGAGTATCCCAAACAAAAAAAAAGAAAAAAAAAGAAGAAATCCACATTTGGGAGCGGATGTTTGTCGTTTCTAGCTGGTTCTGGCGCTAGGTTTAGAGTGTAGCTCCTGCCAAGAACGAAGCCAAGCGGCGGGTAGTGATCTGCCTCTTCCTGTCTCTGTCCTTGTCTTTGTCGCCGTCTTTTTTCCTCTGTCTTCATCTCTGTGATGATGCGACCCGATGGCCGGATCAGCTCAGACGGGCCACGGTGCATGACCCTCAGACAGGCACCCTGACCACAGCTCATTACAGAGTCTCTAAGAGGTAAGAAGAACCAGAGGCTGGGGAAGCGCTGGGTTCTAGAGCGACCAGGAGGAGGCGCTGATCCAAACGTCATTCTTCTCTGTTAACACATACTTACCCCTCCATACTGAGCAGCCAGAACATTATGACCACCTCACCCGTCTCCTCGTGGACTTCTCTGAAGATTTTCTTTTTTTCAGTGTGGCTCACCAATTTTTCCAACCAGATCCAATTTTTATTGGGGTTTTTTTTTCCTCCTTGCTTTCTTTTCTGAAAAAAGAAATTATAAACAGAAAAAAGCGGCTCATACTGGAGTCATCCTCTCTATTCGATGACGCAGTATCAGGGCTCGGCTACTAAATTAACAGAATAGAGTCTATTTTAGAATCTTAGAATAAATACACAATTTTACCAGAAAAGTGTTTAAATTTTGAGTGGAAAAAATCTTCCAAGTTATCAACCGCGACCACCTCAGGCTGTGTGTGATTTTCTTTGAAAGAGATGATAATAATTTGATGCCGATGTGTTAAAAGATAAAGTATTTCCTTATTTCTACAACCAGTGCTAAACAAGATGCTCAACGTTCCTCATAAACTTTATTCTTGTAATCAGAAATACACAAAAACAATCCTAGCCTGGCTTTACTATTCCATCACAGAGTTCACCTGAGTTCAAAGTTCAAATAAATAGAATCTGTAAAAACACACTTGTCAAACAACATGGACGCCCTGGGCTAGTTAACATCACTCTGTACCAACAAAACAAAACATTTAATTAATAGATAGAATTGATTTATTGGCCAGCCTGTACTGATTCTGTCAGTCAACACTTTCCTCACTTTTCTCTTTCCTCCTTATAACCATGATGTTCTCATTTCATTTGTCTGAACTTACCAGATTTGTATCAAATCTGTGTATCAGAGCCCCCGTTCGCCCCCACTGACAGATGGTCATAATGCAACGCCCGACCGGTGGTCTGTACATGAACAGACGTTTGAAATGTGTGACTCTTCGGCTCCATCCGCTGCTGCCGTCCCGCATTTAATCCACGTCCATCCCTTCCCCGCTAACGCCTCCGCTTGCCGTTATCTCCTCATCACCGTCCCGACGCTCTGCTGTGTGTCTCCGTCCACACTCACCTCTCTCCGTCTCCGTGTCTTCCGTCTGTCAGCGCCTGGCTCGGAGCGTACGAGCATCCCGTCGTGGATAAAATCAACCGGAAGATCGAGGACATCACGGGCCTGGATGTCAGCACGGCCGAGGACCTGCAGGTAGCGGCTCGCCTGTTGGATCTACCAACACCTGAATCATCCGTTCAGAGCTTCTAGTGTTTCCTTCAGGCTGCTTTCAGAACTTCACAGGGACATAAACAGCCGTGTGCTCGTTGTGTGTTTCCTGCAGGTGGCCAACTACGGCGTAGGAGGGCAGTATGAACCTCATTTCGACTTCGGACGGGTAAATAACCGTGAACTCTGTCCTCTTAGGGACTCTTTCGCAGCGGCTGGAAGTTGAACATTGACAACTGGAGAATCAGAAATGATTTAGTGATCAGTTTTTGTTTGTCTGCAGGACCTATTACAATTAATATTATTGAAACTTGCTCTTTCCAAAATCTTGCCAACTTTCCAGAGTTTCAAGTTGAATCGTGGAAAACAAATACAATGAGAGAGGGTTTTTCAGTTTTCTTCATATCATTTAAAACAATAATAATACAAATTTCAAAAATTAAAAACTGATGTAATCCTTGTTTATATTTTTTTCTTTTTAAATTAACCACAACTTAATCTCATTTAGTTTTTTTCTTTTTTTTCTTTAAATTTGCATATTTACTTCAATATCAACAACGGTATTATTGGATATAATTATAATACAATTGCAAAAACACACAATCATTTATTATTTTTGTAGTTTTTCCTATTTGTATGAACCATTAATTAAATGTTTTCTACGTATTTTTACTTTTGCATTTTAATAAGTAATAAACTTGAATTTTTCTACGTATTTTTACTTTTGCATTTTAATAAGTAATAAACTTGAATGCATTCTTAGTGTTCCTTTTGCCCCCATCTTAATAACAATTGTTATTATTACAACACATTTAAAACATAACATTGGGTACACTGTGCGCCATTTACACTTTAATCCAAATGTGCACCAGTCAAGGGTGTGAATTGGAACATGTCAAAATTACTGACAGGCTTCAGATTTTCCTATCGTTTAAAAAAATAACAAGTCAAATACAGAAAATATTCAGTTAACGCGACCGCTGGTCTGAACAGAAGCTCCCAGCTCGTTGCTAGCAGGGGTTCGGCGTGTTTGTTTGACCACTAAGAGATAGAGACTTTTTCCCACCTGTTTGGCTGCAGGTCACTGACCAGTAGAGATCCGACCGTGTTGAACGTTCCCTGTCTGTGTTGCAGAAAGATGAGCCGGACGCGTTTGAGGAGTTGGGAACCGGGAACCGGATCGCCACCTGGCTGCTCTACGTCAGTCCTCTGCTCGGTTTTCCATGAAGCCCTCCTTTCTGTTTTAGTCCTCAGACTCTCAGCTGACCGTCTTCCTCCTTCCTGCTGCAGATGAGCGACGTGCAGGCAGGGGGCGCCACTGTCTTCACCGACATCGGTGCTGCTGTTCAACCGGAAAAGGTGAGTTGATACGCCACCTGCTGGTTAATCGTGCATTTCTTCGCCTTGACCTTTGGGTTGTGTGACTATGCCGCTGCAGGGCTCGGCGGTGTTTTGGTTCAACCTGTATCCCAGTGGAGAGGGGGACTACAGGACCCGACACGCCGCCTGCCCGGTGCTGCTGGGAAACAAGTGGGGTGAGTTCTGCCTCATCACCAAAAACGTTTTTTTTTTTCTTTTTCCCCAGCTACGTTTCAGTTGTTCATATAATTGCTCAAATTGGAATTCCGAAAGTAAATTTGTATTTATTTCCAAATAAATACAGTAGTGGTTTTTTACATGCCTTTTCGAAAAAACATTTTTCACTAAATTATTTTTGAGGTAGAATGAGGTGGTTCTTTGGCAAAACTGCAATTGAAACACTATTTTCACATCATGAGCCATATGATCAACAACTGGATGTTACCACTGGCAGAAAAGACAAAGAAGATGACAGGAAGTGGGAGGAGTATAATGCGCGGCATGTTTTTTTTTAATGACTTGTTGCGCAAATTAATTTATTCACGTGTGATTTTAATTGGGTTTCTACAAAATGGAAATGGAGCAATTGCAGAACTGTATTTTTTCGACATTAGCGGAATGATGTCTGTCTCAATAAACTTCCACACGCTCAGACAAACTTTGTCCTGCAGTTTCCAACAAATGGATGCACGAACGGGGTCAGGAGTTCAGGAGGCGCTGCGGCCTTCGCTGGAACGACTGACGCTCATTTATCTCCTCCTCATCCTGTCCTTCTGCTCCCTCCTGAGAAGCAGAACGCGTCTCCTCTGATCTGACGCTTTTCACTTTATCCAGTGTGTGCGTGTGTGTGTGTGAATAGATCAGGGAACTGCTGCCTTATTGCATGTTCAGGTTTCAGCTGGTCCTCAGGTGTGTCTGGGACAAAGAACGCAGAGCGCTGTCCTGTCTGTCGGGCTTAGCTGCGGGTTTGAAGGCAGCTAGAGCATGAGAAGCGAGCCGAAAGTGACAATGTAGGTTGTATTTCTACAACTCCCATTCACAACTGATGTCATTTGAAGCCATTTTCCTGAACAACCAGATCCAAAACATGTCATCAAATCAATTCAGTCCAATCCAAACGTGTTAAAATTAAGTTAGTCAATACAACATTTTTTGTCCCAGGATGCTTTGTTAAATGAATCAAGTTGCTGAATGTTTTTTTTTTGTTTTTTATAATTGTATCACAGGGCACTGCTAACGCTAGTTAAAGTTGTACTAAGGGTTGTAATTAACCTAAGAATATTATCATGGAATTTAGAGTTGGAACTCATTCAACTTCCCTGATAGCAGGTGGTCAGTGTTAGACATGGGTGCTATTCTCACCTTGACCACCAGATGTCAGTAATTGAGACACACTGAACCTTTAATGCCAGAATAAGTAAAATAACATCCCATCTATTCAGAGCTGAAAGATAGTTGGACACAACTACCTGTCAGCTCCATTGGGATAAATAAGAAAACCTTTGGAATTTCCAAGGGCACCTTCTATCTAACGGACAGCAGGGGGCGACTCCTGTATTTATGACTCCAGAGGCAGAACATTGAGGGTTCCTGCTCAGCGTTCCTTGTTCTCTACATAGGACACTGAACAAATCACTGACTCCAGACAGAAACACTCGTTTGCCTCCTGTTACTTCTTTAACTCCTCAACTTCTGTGACTGTTGCCTTGACAACCACTCCAGAGTAAGTGCAGAACCTCTCAGCACATTGATGATGTGCTCACCTCAGACATTTTAGTTACTGATTTCGATTAAAAAAAAAAAAAAAATACACAATACAGTTAGAGCAGTGAATGGGTCAAGCTCCTCCCACTGCTCACCAAGTTTGCACACTCCTCATTGAATAAATAGTAAACTTTAAAACAACCAATGGAAATTTTATTAGGGGTTTTATAGATCCCTATTTATAATGTTGGTGTGTTAATTGACTGTTTCTGACTGTATCTCATCTTCTTGAGCTTTACTTGGGATGTTTGAGATCTAAAGAAGTTTTGAATCATTTTAGCGCACCAGTCAGTGAAAAACATTTTCGCCACATTTACCCACCCACTGTTTTGACCAGTTCAGCCTGCAGGTCAGTGACTCTGCAGGAACAGATTTAAAAAAAAAAATAAAAAAAGCTCACAGTTTTGATTACAGTAAAGAAAAGATGCTGATGTTATTTTAAAATGAATTTCAGACATTTTAAAGGCCTTAATTTTCCTTTGCAAAATATAGCACTTTTAGCAAACTTGCCATACTGGTTGTTTTATGGGAACTTCATCAAGTTAACCCTGTGAGGCTACTGCAGATCAAGTGTGTGTAAGCGCTTGTTACAATTATTTTTTTTATCATCCAAGTGATTTTACAAGAAAAATCTGTGATCCTTTTCGTGTTTCTATGAGAGAACTGTGATGTAAAGATGATGTCGATAACGTAATAATAATGTTCAACATAAAGTGATGAGAATAAAATCTAAATTCCTGCTGAAACACAGACGAGAGGCTTCATCTCATTTGTTGCAGGTAAAGCCATGTATGCATACAGATAGGAATAATGTCTACTTTGATTTAATCTACTCTATAGTAGGTCTGGTTGTCTGTTTAATGTTCTTGCCTGCCCTGTCAGTTTTTTAAGCATGTTTTGAGCTTTTTTGTTAGCTCAAAAACTCTTCTGGTTTGTTTCCGTTTTTGGTAACCTTTGTATCCTTTGTTGTATTGGTCTCATATTTGTTGGTTTTCTGTGTCAGCAAGCAGAGTTTTTGGTTTTGGGTTGTGCTTTTATGTTAAATACTTTATACTTGCTTCAAACACTTTTTGGAATTGAAAAATCAGTTCCAGGACAACAGGATTTATTTTTTTTTTCTCGTTTTACAAATAAAACAATAAATCAACAATACATAATTAAAAGTTTATACATGTGCCATTATTGTGCATTTTTAAGTTCAGTGAACTGATTTAGTTCTTAAAACAGGAAGATGACCACCTAGAGACCTCATAGCAGCAGATAAATTCATGAGAAATTAATTTCTCAGAGTGATGCATTCAGGCTCCTGGCAAACAGACAGGAATTGTTTTTGTTACGGCTCTGGCAGGAAATAATCCGGCAGGTGGTTTCCTTCCCGGCGACGTCCGAAACATCCGAGCACCAGGTCGACCGCCGTGGTGACGGTAGAGTGGACGTCTTCCTGAATCCGTCCCCTCAGAGGGTTCACCTCCACCATGTCCACAGCCGAGAGCAGACCTGAGGACAGACCGGTTCTGTGATATGATGCAACAGGGACTGATGTGAGGAGTTACAAACATTGCTTGTACCCGTCTGGCAGAGGTACTCTGTGATGTAAATCCCCTCTCTGTAGGTGAGTCCTCCTACCACGGGTGTTCCTGTTGCTGAGGTAACGGAGGGGTCGATGGCATCAATGTCGTAGCTCAGGTGGATCGGTTTCTTTGCTCTTCAAACATAAAATCCAGAGAAAAAAACAAAACGGTTTTTGAAATCATGGATGGGGTCACCTGACCCTGTTGCTCTGCTTACATTTAGTTTGCAGAACAGAAACATCCCGTTACTATCCGACGGGACCACATGCTGCTGTAGTTTTGGTCCCTACTCCTACCTAAACAGAAATCTGCAGACAATTCCTGCAGGTGACACTAATCCGAGCCTGAAAGTCCACCAGGTGAGACTCACCTGTCCGACAGGTAATCGCACGCCTCCTCCATAACTCTGGCTATGCCCAGCTGATCCACCTGTGTCATGGAGAACGCCTTCACCGACAACAACTTTATGATGTAGCTGTAGAGGGAAAGACTTGAGGTTTTAGAGACGTGTTTTAGGTTGAATTCCTGACCTCCTGGCAGCCGGACTCACTGCTCCGCTGGATCCACATCTCTCAGGCCAATGTAGATGAGGTCCCGGGACGACACACAGGGCTTCATCCAGGAAAAGTTTGGTAACGGGGGGAGCTGAGGTGAAGAAGAAAAACATCTGAGGCGTTCTGTGTTGCGGGTGTGATTTCAGATGGACGGGAAGAGGTGCTCTCACCTTCGACTGCATCTCGTATAAGAGGTACGACATGCACTGCCCGTGAATGTTTCCTGTGTTTGAGGTCAGCGGCGTGTTGATGTCGGCGTGGGCGTCCACCCAAACGACGCTTACTGGGCCGACGGCTGCGGTGTGACCGTGGATAGAGCCAATGGCGAGACTGAGGACGGAAAACAGTTTTAACAACCCAACGGGATCAAATTAATCCTTCAAAACCATTTAGATTTTCTCTCAAGAGAAACAACATATAATAAAGTTACTATTAATAGTATCAAGATACCTGCTTTAATCGCATGTGTGCGTTTTGTTTCCACAGTAAGTTTCACCATCAAACTGTCCTATACAGATATATCTAAGGTATTGTAGATGAAGTCTTGATACATGAAGATGAAAATACACATTAACTCTAAAGGTGTGTTGTATCTACCATTGATTAGTTTGCATAATGATTTGGAACTAGTCACTAATAAACACTAGATCATATAATAATTTTAAATGAAGTGTCAACACTACCATTTTCCAAATAAGTTTCGCAATATTCAAATCTAATTCCTTTGCATGAGATGGCTCACTGGATAACAAAGGCTGTACTTTCGGTTTGATTATTGATACGTTTAAGACTGATAAGACAATATTTTATGGGACTGATTGAGATTTGATACATAAATGTAATCAAAAAGCCTTATTAAATGGCATATCTCATAATTAACTCCCTTGTTGCTTGTTCTTAGTCTGGAGAGAGATATTGTTTTCAATAAAGTGTTTCAAATTAGCCCAATTTTTGATCTAATATTTCTGGATGTCCCATGATTTGTTTGCATTAAACGAACAACTAAACTGAAAATAGCTCCAACACACAGACAGGAACTTTTAAACTGTAAACGTTTGAGTTATCAGTTTATTTTGAGCAACATTCATCCATACTTTCACTTCTATATGCTTCTGCAAAACTGATTTGAGTTCTAAACTTGTACCAAACAAAGGGACCGCCACGGTACCAAACAGTGGCGGAATTTAAATGTTCCCTTTGGCCTGGATAATATGAACATTTTCTGCACCACTGGCTGTGTTCTGATGTGGTTCTGCTGTTGATTGTTTCTATGAGCTGACCTGTGGTCTCCTCCAAGGATCAAGGCGGTGTGCCCATCCTTCTTCACTGCCTTCACCGCCTCCGACAGCGTCTGGTTGGCATTTCCCACCGCCCGGACACTCTTTGACCCATTGACCGGCTCGTCAAGCGCGAAGTTCTCAAACGTCAGGTTCCCGTAATCCTTCACGGCACAGCCTAAGCACACAGAGACAAACGTCGGGTTCTCTTGTTACCTGAAGGAATCAAGTGTTCTGCATGTTCATGTCACATTTGCTTCTCAGAACAGTTTCCTTTTGTGCAAACATTGGCACAGATCTGTTTCCTGTAAACAGAGGATAAACAGTATGAAATGAGTCACCATTAAACGGTCACACTGAACTTCTGAGGACACATTGTGTGAGGACATGTCTATCTGAAGACACATCTGTTCAGGCCTTGGTGTCCTGGCTGGAGGTCTTTTGGTTTCAGTTTAAATGTCCCCTCACAAAGGACCTCTGAAGTCAGACCCTCAGAACAGGATGAGTATCGGCAGAAGAAACAATTTGAATCAAAGGCTGTGGTTCTGTACAGGAACCTAGAAAAACATTAACGTTGGAATGAACGTAAACAATTAAACAGTGATGCATTCACTGACTGGCGTGAAACTGTATGTTCATCTGTTTCTCAGTGTTTTACTGGAGAATGGAGGTCAGAGTTTGAAATGTTCCAGCAGACTAACCGCAAGCTTGGAGGATTTTTTTTTTTTTTACCAGTTAATAACTTTCTAACATCCTTGTTACCCCAAACTGTAACAGCTCTGACTTCAAATTTTGTACTCAAATGTTTTACATTCTTAACATAATGGAACCTCATAAATCTGACTTGTAATTGTGTCACAATATTTATGTTGTTGCAACTTAAAATTATTAAATAGTTTAGTTGTAAAATGATCTTGCTACAAAGCACACATTCATTTAATGTATTCATATATTAGAATATAATGATATTTATTGATGAACTTTGAACAAACTTGTATGGAAGAACATCACTGACTAAAAAAGGATTCTGAATTTAGTCTCAGAACCGTCCCCCCCACCAGTTTTTTGAAATATATTTTTTTCTTTTCTAATCCTTTTCCATAAACTTGGGTTAAGTGAAATGACAATAACAGTAAAAATCTCTGCCATCTGCAAGAATTATGAATTCATTTTTTCTTTATAATACACTGCAATGTATCATAATGAAAAACGTATTTATAATATAAAAGCAACACAAAAACTCCCAAGCCTTTCTTTATACTGACTAGCCCTAATCAGAGTTAAACAAACCGTATTTGATTTCTTGCAAAAAATTATTTTTTTTTAACAGGCAACTTATCAGCTTTCAGATAGATCAGTTTTTGTTTTTTGTTTTTTATTCTTGGAAAACGTTTTTGTGTATAAAAAAATTGTGAAACAAAAGTCTGGGGACAAGTGATTTGAAAAAGATATTGCACTGGTGCCTTCTGTTTGTCCATAATGGAAATATAAACAGGACAACCCATGTCGCCATCAGCACTAAGGACATTGAACTCACTTTCCTGGAGTTTCAGATTGATTTCACCTTCAACCTAAACTTTTAAAGCAGAACTAAACCTCACAGACAAGTTTTACCAGAAGGCTGTCATGTTTACATGTTCACATTAATAACAGTAAGATACGTTTTAGAAACACACAAGGACCTAACAGGAGGAGAGAGGAAAATGACCATAAATAAAAGTAAAATTAAATAGTGAAGTAAAAATTACAAAAAAGTGCAATAAGTAAAAAAATTTAAAATCCAGTTAATTCATAACAAAGACATAGAAATTTTCCATCTAAATTGTTGTTTTTATTGTATTTTTTTTTTTAATTCTTATTATTATTTCCAACCAAGAAACATTGTTTCAGTTACTTGGAAGAATTCATAAACTTATTAAGTTTGAGTAAATATTTACCTCCTGGAAGTTAAACATAAATTGTAGTGTTACTGTACTGTCAAGATTTAATCGCCTGTTGTCATGCTGAGTTGTGTGTGTGTGTTTTTTTTTTTTTTTTAAATCTCATATTAATCGAATGTTTTAAGAATTGAGCTTTTCTCACCCTGTTGCTGCAGCCGGTCCAGGAGTCCTGCTTCTCGTAACTGGTTCGGCGCATGGTCCACTCCATCCTTGGTCTGCGACACACACGCACGGGTTCACTATCCACGCATTGGTCAACAGACACACGCGCACACACGCGCACACACACGCACACACGTCCAGTGCACACGCTCTTACCTGGCCCTTGGAGAAAGGCGCTCCGATTATTCCCACGGAGCGCTGCGGAGGAGGAAGAGGAGAAGGAGAAGGATGAGGATGAGGATGATGATGAAGGCTCCGCTTCACGGTGAGCGAGAGCTGCCGCAGGGTGCGCGCGCCCTTCATGCCGACAGACTGATGGTGGCTGCGGAACCCCGCGAGCCGCTCATAAACCCTGTATGACGTCAGAGGAGGGGACAGGAGGAGACTGCGGGGGCTCGACAAGCGCGTCACAATCCGATTCAATCAACTACATGTCCTGAACGTCGTTGTGTTTAAATAAAATTGAGGTTTTTAGGCGTCAGAGGGGGAAATACGTTACTAGCTAACACTTTAATGGCACACCCAAAACATTTCTGTCACTAAAATATGAAGAAAAGTACATTACTACATTTATCCACCAAAGAAGAAGAAGAAGAAGAAAAAAACACACGCCCAAGTATCCTTCCAAACACTTACAAAGACGAAAGTTTCCCCAAGTACAAGGCGTATAAAGTACATTCAACATTCATGAACTGTTAACTTCGTCCAAACTGCCTCGAGACTCTTGTTGTCAAGGTTACCAGAGAACTATACGTCAATATAGTTTGCCGCTAAGAACGCACACTCGGTTGTGTTTCTGGAAATACAATACGACAAAGATAGTTTGTGGCACAAACGTCGCACTCTCGTTAAATTTCAAATCCAATTTTATTATTATTATTATTATTATTATCATTATTTTCAAACAATTCTGAGCATGAATTTATTCATTTTGCTGACTACGAACTCGTTTTCCAAGTTTTCCAAGGGTAGCTTATCTCTACTATAAACTATTACAGTTTTTGATCACATGGCGTCACAAAAAGATTTGAAATCCATCATCAGAAAACAGATCAGCAAAACTGAGTCAGTCAGTTATGAGTTAAAATCATTCAATCGTTCAAGTGAATTGATAAAACCTCAGTTTTATTCATAGACCATGGCTACGGAAACCTTGTGCGTACGTTGTATATTAGAAATAAAAAGTTGTGGAAAAGCTTCGGGTTGCAGCCAGCATTGGTTTAAACTGGATTTGAGAAGTGATCAATGGTTTTGTGGCAGGAAAAAATACTTTAACAAGAGTGTGGATGAGAAGAAAATAAGAAATGTATTAAAACTTTGCAAGGTGAGACCAGAAATAGACCAAGTCTGCTCTGACTCAGTGTGGGTCTGGCTTCCTTTTATGGGTTCTGGTCAGAGGAGACTTGAATGGACTATAGGTGTGAATCCCTGATTGGGATGTATCAGGGACTCTGGAGCCCAACACAGATGGTCTTGCCATTTGTCTATTGTTAAGGATCTTGGGGGTTGTTCTTTCATGCTAAAGAGGACAGATAAGATCTAGATTGGGGAAGTAACAGTCTCCAGCGTCAAGGAGCTCTTCCCTGCTGTTATATGACACTGCATAAGTATTGAGAGCAGCTTGACTAATCTCATGGTGAGACTATGCAGAAATACCTAAAGCAGGATTGGTGAGGAGCACATTATAACATTTTCCATTAAACCAGAGAACAAAAAAACCCCCCACAAACAATAAACTCATTTTTCCACCAAACTGGGAAACTATACAAAGCAGTATGGAGTCCAGTGAGCAGCTATGGAGTCCGCTGCTCACTAGACTCCATAGCAACACCTGCAAGTTAGTTGCTGCATTACGGTTTAAATGTTACGCATAGTTTCCTCGTCATTGTTAAAAATTGAAGCAGACAAGACATGATTTCAATCAAAACGTTTATTTTCCTTGTATAAAAATGAATATTTTACTTTAAGAGCATCAGCTTGGAGCAGGAAAACTGTGTTTTCTGTGTCACTCTTTGAAACATGTTCCATGTGGGATTGTGTCGCATTAGAAGTAGCTCTGCAGTGGCTCTCCCAAGATGTTCTCCATCTCCTGGATGACCTTCTGGACCTGCTGCTCCACTTCCTCACATTCATCTGCAAAGCAAACAGATGCACACGCCATTAATCACGATATCAGCTGAAACACACACACACACACACACACACACACACACACAGGAGGCCTCCACTGAAACGACCCTGGTTTTTAGCGGAGACCAATTGAGAACAAAATCAATTATGCGAGTCCTCACCCTCCATGAGTTCGGCCAGGAACGGGATGGTCTCAGGGAGCAGAACCACGTAGTTCTCCTTCAGTCTGGACGCCAGCTCCATCACCATGAGGAGGGAAGAGAAGCGCACCTACAGAGGAGGAGGAGTGGATATTCAATTCAGGTGCTAAGGGATGAAATGATTTACTTGGATTAATGGTGATAAATCAATTCTTGATTTGAAGAATGTGGCAAATGTTTTATCTGATTAATCGACCGATTGTCCGAAGCATCGCTTAATCCATTCCTAAAATATTTGTTTCTCGCAGGCGGAACTCAAAGTTGAGCTCACCTTGGAGTCGCTGTGTCTCGTCTTGAGCAGGATCTGATAGTTGAGGGTTTTCCACTGAGAGTCGTCGGCCAGCGCCACGGCGAACTGACCCACGCAGGGAAGCAGATGCTGGACGACCCGGTCCTGGTAGACCTGCGGCCCGCCCAGGGAGTTCTCCAGCTGCACTCGGAAACACAGAACGGAGGAGTTTCGGCTCGCGTTCGTTCAGGTTGCGAGCTTTCAAACGCGGCGTTGCGTCTCACCTGGTCCACCAGTGGGCCCAGCAGGGCGTCGGCCCGCTCTCGGCTCAGGAACTTGTGCGTGTCGTACAGGGAGATCTTCTGGAGAACGTCGAGCACCAATTGGAGCAGCAGGCAGTTCTTCTCCTCATAGTGATCCGAGTCAAAGATGAGCTCATCTGGAAGAGACGGGAGGGCAAAAATTAGCGTCATCTAACAGCTGCAAAAAGATTTATAGAACAATTATTATTACAGTATTGTTAAAGTCTAAAATTTATAGCTCATAAAAACTGGCAAAATAAAAGTGAAATGCTTACAGATATATATATATATATATATATATTATTATTAAACACATTTTTTTGCAACGACAACTGCAGTGACATCATGCCATACAATTGAAAAAAAAAACTCATAAATTTAAATGTAAAAAAAGGATAGTGAAAAATACACTAATAACCTATTATTAAAATTCAATCAGAGAAAAATAACAATATGTTATTATTATTATTTAACTGTGAACAGTAAAGATTACACTATGTAGACTATTGCTAGAGACAGTTTACCTCATGTAGAGAAATAAATAAGCTCAAATGTGAAAAGATTATTATATTTGAATAAAAGTAAGATACCAGTCAGCTCTGTGGAAACATTATAAGATTTTATTTTTACTTTATTTTATTCTTTCCTTGTTTTTATATGTCATGTTGTTGTGTATCTTGTGGACCATGAGTCTGTTGAATAAAGTAATCTTAGTCAGCAGCATGTTGTCTATCTAGAGCAGGAACCTGTTTTAGCGCTGTTGGTCTGTCTCAGCACGTCTGCCAGAGGCTTCACCAGGTTTCCCGCGAAAAGCACGAAGAGTCCCTTGAGGCGCTCGGCGATGCGGTCGCAGAGGCGGTAAAACGTCAGCAGACGGTCTTTGCTGTCCGATTTAGTCCAATCGAAGAGCTGCGGCAGACAAATAAAAGGTCTCAGTCGTTTTCTGCCTCTGCAGAAAATGCCAGTCGAACGTCGGGATCGACGCGAAAGTCACCTTGAAGAAGAGCGGCCTGAACGTGACTTCCGACAGCTTCATCACCATGGTGATCAGACAGTCGATGACTCCGCCCTCGACCTGCCACGCCTTCTCCAGGTCGCCCTGATGAGAGGAGGAGAGCTGGTCAGTTCCAAACTGACTCGGGCCGGTTCTGTGGGAACCGATTCTGCTTCAGCTGCGTTCGCTGCGCGCGGCTCACCTGGCAGTGTTCGGCCCGGAAGTCCAGCGAAGTCAGGAAGAAAGTGGTGAGCTCTGATTGGTGGGCGCTGAGCTGCTCTCGCTCCATGTGACCGATGTGCTCCTGTAGGATGCTCATCAGCGCCGCCAGCTGGCCCTGCAGGAAAACAGAACACGGAGATTAACTTTACCATCTGTAGCCCTGATGCTAAATTTTCACTGCAATTTTTAAATTTTCATGGGGAAAAAAAAATAATACAAATGCAGCCTGGAAAATAGGAAATAATCTAATTATATTTGGACAATTTCATGTTCACAAATGTAAATTTTCATGATCTTTAGCCTTTTGTGTTTTTTTACAGTTTTGATTAAGGAAATCAAACTATATTTATCCACTATATCCAAAGAGAAAGCTGCACACACATAATTGCTGCAGGTCATTGCATATTTTGTCATAATGTCTGCTCTCTAATTTTTTTTTTTGTACCAATATTTTTTGCAGAAGCCCCTGGCACACTTTATTTCACATTCTGTGGTCTATTCCTCATTTTTATTTTGTATTTATGAAAAAAAAGTTTTCTCTCAATTAAAAAAAACAACTAATTTTTAATATAATTTTTAATTGGAAAGCAGAAATATTTTCTAGATTTCTCACTGAAGAACAAAAAAAAAAAAAAACATGCTCAGCCACTCACCTTCCTGTCCTCCACCATGCAGCTGTAACACCTGGACATGGTGGGCAGCAGGACCCTGGGGGGCAGGTTGGTGGCCAACGTGTTCCTCAGGGACGACAGACGAAGGCAGAGCTGGGAATGTGGCGAGGACGACGACGAGGTTGAAGAGGACGAGCTCTCTGTGAGGCGGGTCAAGCGGCACACCTGCAGAAAGAGGAAGTAGGATGGGGAAGGTTGTCGCTCCAATCGTGTCGGCCGGCTCCAGGTGACATACCTGAAAGACGATGTCCTGTAAGTACGGGCTGATGAAGTGCACCAGCGTCTCGGCGACACGCTGCAGGGCCGTGACGGCGCTGAGCAGGTAGATCTCGCTGGTCAGCAGCTCCTTCCTGTTGCTGAGCGTGTGCAGGACGGCGGGCATCAACCTGCGGGGGCGAAGGGCGGAGCGGGTGAGCAGCGGGGCAGAGAAACGCCGAGCCGGCCTGTTGGTGTGACCTGTTACCTGGGTAACTGAGCGATGGCGAGGGTCTTGAGTGCGCCGACCACCTCGGCGATGCAGAGCAGAGCGCTACCCATCACGTTCTTGTCCTCTGCCGTCGCCGTGACGATATCCACGGCCTGCACCAGGACGGGGACGAAGACGTTGTTGTGGGCGGAGCCAAAAGTGCGACAGAGCAGCTTGAGGCTGTAGAGCGCCGTCTGCCGGTTGATGGCCTGCTCCGCCTCCTCGGACGACTTGCCGGGACTCTTCCCGACGATGCTCAGCAGGTCAGAGGTCAGCTGTAACAGCGACGCCACCTGAGACGAGCGCAAAGAAACTTGGGGGTCAGAACAAGAAATTTATGAATTAATTGGAAGAGAAGCAGTTTTATCGGACCTCTGATTGTTAATAAAGTCAATTAGTTTTAGTTCAATAATTTTAAATAAAACCGTTGCGGTGTTAGTGGCCTTTTCGGCTCTGTGTTTGTACAATGTATGTGGATTAAATGGGTTTTATTTAACGCTTTCAATGTAATTAACAATGGGTTTCTATGGCAACACCAGGAAACGTCACCTGCTGCTCGTCCCACTGCGTGCGGTGGTGCAACTTGTTGTTAAGGAGCTCCATGGCCTTCCTCCGCACCGATGGCAGCTCGTTTCCCATCAGCCCCTTCATCACGGTGATGAAGGTGCCTGTGGGCAGCAGGGCGTTCACCTGGAGAGGAGTCAGAGTGTTAAAGGGACCAGGCTTCACACACGTCCAACAAGTAAAGCTTTTCAAACATCTTCAAGGTCAGTTTTTAAACTTTTCAAGCACAACGCTTTGGAGATTGAAATAATACAAATGAGCAACAAAAAAATATATATATATTATGTTACTTTTATTACTAATGTGTTGTGATAGTATTCCACACACCAGTGACAAACTAAAATATTGAAATTTCTCTCTCACACACACCTTGTACACGTGACTCGTCTGAGAACAAAACGAATAAAATATAAGCCAAAATATAAGCAAACTCATTGAGCCATTAGGAATATTAAAGTATAAAATTTAGCAAATACACAGTGAATCTAACAGATAAAACAGTGAGAAAAAAAATGCATCAGTGTCTTTTCATTAGGTGTGTGTGAAAATCCTAACCAAACCCTGCAGTTTGAATATCAAGCACTTTATCCAGAAATCAGGCTCTTTCCCAACTGTGACAGCACCAAATTGAAATGTAAGCATTTTTGAGGATTTAAAGCACCAGTATGAGCCCTGAGGGAAGATCTTTGTTGTGACGCTGACCTTGTCCAGGACTTCGTAGGCTTTGTTCAGCAGAACTCTCCAGAACTTGGCGGTGGGTTGGTCGGCATTGTCCTCCACGCAGCGAGCCACCGAGTGGATGTAGCGCAGGATCTTCTCCAGCAGCCTGCGAGACACAACACACACACACACACAAACGTACTCAGAGAAGCGTGCTCACTGGTTTTCCCGCCAGTGTCCCCGAGAGGTACCCACGTCTGCTGCAGCTGCTGCAGAGAATCTTGGCTGTCGTCGCCTTCCTCCAAGACCTGAAAGCAGAAAGGAAGTTTTAGAAACACCGACTTCCCCGTCTGCGGCGGCGGATTCTTCCTTCCCACCTTCTGGATGAAGCTGCTGGACCCGAGCAGCTGAGCCATGAAGGACACGCAGAGGAACTTGAAGTGTCGCAGCTCTTTGCCGCTGTGAGTCTCCACGTTGAAGATCAGGTCCTCTGTCTTTTCCTCCGACTCGTCCTTCTTCTTGGCTGCTCGCCGGCGAACCGCCGGCTTTGCTGCGGCTGCAACACGACAAATACTTCTAAGGCCAACATCTGAAAAGCTCAGACTTTTCTGCTCGACTCAACAGCAAAACAGTGTAGGTTTTTTTTTTTTTTTTTTACCTCAAATGCAACATGTACATATTTTTTGTGCAGATTTGGTTTTATTACTCTCTTAAACATGTTCTTTCAGAAAATGGTCTCTTTTTGAGTCTATATATCCTAATTAATGATAGCTCAATTACAAAGCCAACAATGTCAATTAACTGCAATTAATCAATTAATTAGTTTCAGGGCTACTGGAATTATTATTCCAAAGCGACATGAACAAGAGCAGATTTCATAATTCCCAGCGTCTCACCTTCATCCTTGTCGTCTGGCAGCTGCAGCAGAAAGTTGAGGATGTTGATGAGGGAGCTGAGCTGCTGGTTCGCCTCAAACTGACAGCACAGGGAGATCCAGAAGTCCATGTCGCGCTCCAGAGCTGCGTCCTGCACGGGAAAAAAAAGAAACAAACAAAAAAAAAAAAAAAACAACACCTCATTTAAAAATCCAGGAACTGACACAGAACATCTCCCTAAAATGAACGGAGGGAGCCTCCGTCACCTTGTCGCCGACGCCGCTGCTCTGCGTGGCATGCAGCTTTAGCAGCAGCAGCACGAGGATCCACAGGAAGTGGGCGGGGCCCAGCGCCGTCAACAGCTGTCCGAGGACCGGCAGCCGCCGGTGCTCGGGCACGTGAGGCAGCGCGTCGGCGAACACGTGCATGATCCTCGTCACCACGGCGACCATGACGGGGGCGGACGAGCCGTCCGAGAGGCGGTGGGCCTGCGGGGGCAACAAATCAGCACCACGTTAGACTCGGTTCTTCGCACATGATGGCGGGCGGCGGCGATCTCCTCTGAAATTAACCGAGCTCACCCGGACCAAAGCCGGGACGACCGTCTGCATCGTCTTCTCGATCACTCTGAAGCTGTAGGCGTCGTCCAGCCGCAGGATGCTGGCTCCCATGAAGGTAAAGATGGGCATGATGTTGTGGAGGACTTTCTCCTGCACAGGGTGGGGTAGCGACACGGGAAGCTCTCTTACGTTCTTTATTTAAACAGGTATGCGCCTGTCAGAAGAGGCGGGGCTTACGGGGAAGATGGCAGCGGCGGCGCTCAGCAGCAGCAGGGCGTGGTGGTGAGTCTGGGGCATGTCGGACGACCTGATGACCTGGACCACCAGCTCCACGCTGAACTTCTCTTCGTCCAGGATGTCTGCGGAGAGCGGATGCGGAACGTGAACGCGTGTTCAGGCAGGAAACTGGAAGCTCCGCCTCCTTTTCCTCCTCCATACCTGCAGCCGGAGGGCCTCCGTCGGGCGACAGCCTGTTGCAGATGTTTAGCAGGCAGCTGAGGAGAATCTGCTTGGTGTACTCCATGTTCGTCTGTTCGGCTGCACTCGGCTCCAGGCTCCTGGTGAGACAAGCAAACCAATAAAGTAACCAATCGGAGCCTGCCAAAGGGGCGTGCCACTCCGCCCCCTTTCGTCAAGCTCCACCTGACAGGTTTTGGACGTTTACTCGATTTCTTCAGGAACCAAATGTAATAGTCTGGAGTTTTATTTTCAAGCAATTTTGATTTAATCACCTGTTCTATTTCAATAGAATCAGCTGACATATGAACCCAAATAAATGGAAATATTGTCATTTCCTGGTAAAAATACAAAATTAACATAAAATATACCAACAATGTCAGCATTTCTGTCACTAGTTCTTTACAAATGGCATCACTTATCAAAGCAAATTGGTAACTTTGTCGCTAGCTTATAGAGTTACAGCACAGATTAAATAATACAGCTTTAGTCATCCTAAGAATTAACATTGGACTACTTTTGGATACAATAAAAACATAATAAACTTTTAAAATGCCCCCCCCCCAATCCCCCCCAATGTAAAACAGGCTCAACATGATCATCCGTTGGTTAAGTTTCCATCCCATCCAGTTCTGTTGCGAGGTGGAAAAAGGGTTTTTTTTCATGATGATTTAAAAATACGAAACAGGAAGCAGTTTATTTGTTACCTGGAAAGAAGAGAGAAGAGAACAGGCACCAACACCTGGGCTCTCTTCAGCTTCTTCTTGTGCTGCAGCAGTTCCAGAATCAGTGTGACTCTCTGCCACGACACAGCACCCCCCTCTGGACACACACTGTCACTCTCCTGAGGTTTCCTGACCAAACCAAAATAAAAAAAAATTTAAAAAATCAGTAAAGCAGCTCAGAAGTCAAAAAACGGAGGTCCGAACACACAGCTCTGTGGTGCCTCAAGCTGAGATGGATATTTTCAGACCATAAAATGAAACATCTATCATAAAAGCAGGTTGAAATATGATCGAAAGGCAATAAATACTGAGATGGATCGCCACGGTCGTCATTTTATTTTACTCATAATGGTGAGAAAAAAAAGCGGGGACCTTGCTGATGTGAAGAAGAGAAACGGTGAGTACCTCTGAGACATCCTGCTCCTGCGGGTTTGTTGGACCGTGACGCTGACTTTTGGTTTGTCTGGAGGAGCGAGCTCGTTGGCGACCAGCTGAGCGTCGATGGCGATCTGATAAAAACACGTTTAAAGCGTCGACTGTTCAAACTTTTTTTTTAACAAAACAACATCTTTAACCTTTCTTTTCCTTTAGATTTTCTCACCGCTTTGAAGACGCTGCCGACCGTGTTGGCCACCAGCGTGCTGCGGCCCTCCGCCAGCAGGTCGAACATCACCGACAGGAGCTTCTGCTGCACCTTCTCGTCTCCGAGGGCCGAGAAGAACGACTTTGTGATCTAGAGGCATGAACATTAAACGTGTGTTAAATCCAGATTTTTATTTGGTGGACTCGGTTTGAACATGTCTTTCGACCATAAAACCGTCAAATAAAACCTGGATGCGCTTTTGTCACGGCAAACTGAGAATTTTGGATTTGTGCGTTATGCATCAACAGTGTTCTGGCCCCCAACCTGTTCCAGAGCGAAGATCTGACAGCTGTCCACCTTCAGAGCTCGAACGAACAAATCCATGCAGTTCTCATCCTCGGCCAGCAGGGGCGCAGACGCCTCATTGAACTTCCCCAGCACGAGCCGAAGAAGCTGAGATTCGGACTGCAGCAGGGACGGCGTGTCGGGTCCGGTCTGCGCCAGGAGAGGCTCCAGAACGGGAAGCAGGGTGGAGAGGATGGACTGGGAGAACGGGAAATAAGAACAACGTAAAACACAACGGCATTAAATAAAAAAAGATGGATTTCTTGGGCTTGGAAAACATTTGCACCTTTCCGTTGACGGAGCTCAGGGCCTCCAGCAGGGTGGTGGCGGTATACGCCGGGCAGCGGGAGTTCAGCAGCTGCTGCAGCGCGTCCTGTAGCTTCCCCTGTCGCGACTTCGCTTTGCCAGATGAAGACTCGTCATGAAGAACGCCGAGAACCTGGAGGCAACAAACACTCATTACCGATTTAGGCAATTTAAGGGGCAAGTTCGGTCTGTTCGCACACTTTTCCCCACAAATGCACTTTTCAAGCATTTTCAAAGTAAATTTTCAAACTTTTCCAGGGACCACATGGTTTCATACACTACTATTATTATTATTGTTGACGTCTTAGAATAGGGAAAATGTTTTGAAATTTCTCTCTCCCACACGCTGTACTCCCAACTGTTGGTCTCAGTTTGGTCTGAGAACAAAATGCTCATATAGCAAAAAAATTCTCCTCAGATTTCAAAAACTTTAACACCTAAAACATAAAATCACCTTTATTTCAGTCACAGAGATCAATGACTCACTAATTGAGTTAATAAGTGTTCGTTAAGCTGAACAAATCTGTTTTTGTTATGACCCAGAATGACCCTTCTGTTCACATTAAATGTCATAACACAATATAAATAATAATACCAAGCACCTTCTAGGACTACATCCAGAAATCTAGCATGTTCCAAACCTTGAAAATTCTTGTTATATTTTCGAGGACTTCGTACGAATCCTGAGTGAGCCGCGTTTAGAAACAAAAGCTCACCGTGCTCAGATACGACGCATCAGTGATGATCTCCTCTGAGGTTTTCTGCAGCCTCTCTATGATTGGGTGGAAGGGGGAGCTGCTGGCTCCTGATAGGCTCTGCAAGGTGCAGAGGGCGGCCCTCCGGACTTCCTGAACCGGAGAGCCGAGACAGCATACCAAGGACAGGAAGACTGGGGAAAGGAGACACAAAGAGAGTAGATGAAGTCCCAGCAGAGAAACTCCCTCTCCATTCCCGCCCCCCCCCAAAAAATCAAACCTGCAGGGCAACCGCTCCTCACCTGGTGAGTCCGGAGCAGCCAGCTCGTTCAGCGTGGCGGTCGGCTGGACCTCCATCAGAGCCCGGCCCATGTACAGCGCTCTGGTCTGCAGGACGGCGTCCACCTTCACGTCCAGCTGGTCTCCGTGGTTACTGCTGTAACCCCAGATGAGGCACAGGAACCTGAAGAGTATGGTGGGCTCCTGGAAATGAACCTGATGGAGACATATGCAATCACTGGACTCTCTTTTTTTCATCAAGCTGCACCTAAAACAATTATTTTCCATTATATGCCAAACTCAAGGTCCCGGGGGCCAAATCCGTCCCGGCGAAGCATTCAATGTGGCCCTCAGGACTCCAGATGTCAAAACACATCGATCATTCTCTCTCTGTATTTTTTTTTTGCGATTCCATGATTCCAGAAATTCACACAAAAATCAACAGATTCCCACATCTTTTTGAATAACTCTGAATTTATGGAAAATTTTCCTCAGATGTGGTCAAACTCTTTGGGTTTACACGACTTCTACCTCCAACCTGCAGGTGGCAGTATTTCTTACTTTCACAACTCAATGTCAAGTTCTAGTCTGTGATTGATTGTAAGCATGTGAGTGCACATGTTGCACTATTTCTTGCAAGTATCTCTAAATTAGCACCACAAAATCTGCTAATCTGATTGCAAAAATCAAGGGACTGATTGATGTGGAAAGATGTTCAATATTATTTAATTATAGGAAGCATTTATTCAATGCAGAAATATTTATTAATAATAATCAAACAGTTTTATCAATACATTCTGGCACAAAATGAGAACGAGTTTTGACATCCCTGTTCTGCACGGCTCACCTGGACGAGCTGCTTCATCAGAACCCTGCAGCTGCCGGCGACCGGGCCCTCTGCGGCGCCGCCGATGATGATGCTGAAGAGGCGGCAGATCAGGTTCAGGTAGCAGCAGGTGTTGGCGTCCATCTTCTCCGGATTCCACCAGGCCTCACCTGTATTGCAAAACATGTGGCCGGCCTATTTGAAGTGCTTAAATCACACCAAGCATCACAGTTACAAATGTTTTCTCTCTTTTTTACCTTTAAACGAGGTGTCATGACACCTGAGTGAGGAGATAAAGTCCCTGAGCAGAGCGATCAGAACCGAGCTGAACTCCCGATCCTGACGCTGACCTGGCTGCTGCTCGCATCGGCTCAGGTAGACGCCCAGGGCTTCGGAGAAGGTGGGCGGCATCGGGACGGGACACCCAGCTTTCTGTGATGTCAGAGGAGCAAACTGCAGTCTACGTTTCCCACAACACACCTGGGCTACCTGGAGTGAAGTTGGCGCCCCACCACCTTTGTCGTATTGAACCAGATTGGTTTGCGTAGCAGAACATTTTCGCTTGTGCCAGTGTCATTTTAAAGGTGTTAATAAATGTTTCCAGAGGTCATCAAAAGTCAACCAGCCAGTCCACGTTTACAGAATCGAACAACAAACGATGGCGATCAACTGTGTCATGATTGTGCAGCAATTTTTTTTGTTTGTGTCAATGTTTTTAAGATTTTAAAAACAAAAAGTTTACATAACCCCACAACTAAACTCATAAACCCTATAATAAATTGATTGTGGTTCGTTTGTCTTGGTTTGTGTAGCTAAAATATTTGTAGCACGGTTTACTAACACCAAATTTGACTGATTTTCGTAAATGTAGAGGTGGCTGGTTGATCTTCGATGACCTCTGGAAACATTCTTTAAAAAGATAGCGGCACAAACAAAAAGAGGGGGGGTGACTCCATTCAGCGAACTGGACTTCCTGTGAGCTAGAACTCACCTGGGCGTTGTCGCTTTGGATCACGTCCAGCAGGGGGGGCTCCAGCAGCGAATACACCCTCTGGGCAGTGAGCAGGTGCTGCGTCTCGCTCAGATCAGCCAGGCTGAGCAGCAGCGTCTGGGTCAGAACCAGGAAGGACGCCCTCCCGCTGAGCCCGGCGCCCTGCTGCTGCTCCACCAGCAGGGCCAGTTTCTCCAGCTGCACAACGCAAAATGCACCCGTGAACGTTCCCTTCGGAAAGAAAACGGATTCTCAAAGAACTCCGTGCTTAGGCATGCGACTCACGGCGTCCCGTTTGGAGAAGTGCTCCATGCTGGTCAGGTTCTTGGTGAGCGTGGCGACCAGATGCTGGTTGGCCATGCCTACAAAGTCGGGCTGAGCGCCCTTCTTCGTCACATTCTGGAGCTCTGTTGGGAAGCAAACAAGACATTTGTTGTTAAAAGTCCAAGGATTTCAAACCTTTCAAACAGGAAGTTGTCAGGCCAGTCACCTTGAGCCCAGCTCAGAGTGAGGGGGTGCTGGCTGAAGATGGAGGACCGGGCGATGGAGTGGGCGAGTCCCGCCTCAGACGAGGTGATCACCAGGAAGGGCAGCAGCTTCCAGCCCGTTTTCTGCAGAAACTCAGCGTCCCCCTTTCCCAGCCGGGGGTCGGACAGCAAACGCACCGCCTCCATCATTACGGGCATCCTGTGGGAGGCGACAAAGTAGGGCTGTAACGATTCCTAACTTGAGACTGAAAGCGAAGTATAATATAAAATGAATTGTTTACTAATGCCTCAATTTAAATTTACTTTTTAATTTGTAAAAGTTAGTGTCATCTGTACATTAGAAAAGAAATTATAATTCAAACTTGAGACTAAACGCCATCTTTGTATCGTACTGTATTTAAAAAAAATGTTAATATAAAAATGAGCGGCATTGTTTACTAGCATTTTCACTACATTAGTTACTACAGAACAAGGCTTTTTTTTTACTAAATTACTTGATCAATCGGCAGAATAACTGACAAATTACTCAATTACTAAACAAATTGTTTACAACAAAGTAATTTGAGTTAAGTGGTCAGCTGTATAAAGTTTTATGATCCAACAGGGAAACTTTCTGGAGGAATACACGCGTTTAGTTTACTGACCACTGCTGAGTTGGTGGATGAACTCTTTGCAGCAGGGACAGAAGCCATGACACCACATCCTCTGGGTCCAAAACATCCAGCAGCATCTGCAAAAAAAACAAAACAAAACACCCCCTTAAAAAACAACTGCAGTGAGCAGGGACACCACACAGCGTTAAACTAAAGCGGGACTTATCCCACTGACCTGCAGGAGCCTCAGAGCGGCAGTGACCACTTCAGGAACGTCGTCGGTCAGGCGCTCTGCGACGGCGTCTCTCAGGAACGTTTCATCCAAGCTCTGCTGCTGTTCGGAGGAGATGCAAGACGGTGAGGTATCGTGAAATCCTCCTCACTGGTTATTTTTAATGCATTTTCCAGCTGTACCTGGTCAGACGTGATGATGCTCATCAGATGATCCACGGCCGCCACTCGGACCGAAGGCTGCGGGTGTTTCAGGCTGAGTAGCAGCGACGTGTCCGAGTCCTCTAAAATCTGACAGAAATTGTCGGAAAGGAAGTAAAGACAAGCTTTTCTCTCCGAGAGAATCAGAATTTATCTGTGTTTTTTTTTTTATTTTTTTTTAAGAAAAGAGAAAAACTTGGAATTTTTTTTTTTTTTTTTTTTTTTTTTTACCTGGAATTTCCCACTGCTTATGGACAGAGTCAGGAACTGGTGGAAGAGACGTTTCTGCTGCGGGTCGCTGCTGTCGGTGGTCACATGACCAGCGAGGACGGCGTCCAGCGCTCGGCAGTACCTGGACTCCAACAGTCGAACCACAGGCAGCAGGCGCTGGTCGAGCGACGACATGTCCTCAGCAGAACGCTCGGTTTGATTCAGATACTCTTCCAGGAGGAGACTGCAGGAGAAACAAACACAGGTCAAATAATGTTGAGAGTTCTAAAAGTAGCCCTCTGGGGGGGTCAGGGTCAGATCGAAGAAGTCTCTTCTGGTTCTAAATCTTCCATCTAAAGACATGATATCAAACAGATTGTATTTAGTGGAAGCTAATGCTAATGCTCTGTACCAATGTGGTGTTTAATGGAAGTTTAAATGATGATACCCACCATGTGGCAATGACACAACATGCTACACCGCCACCGTATTGTTATACAAGAATATTCTAGGGGGATATGACTAACATTTTTCAGCAAAAACTTTTGAAAATCACTTTAACAAATAAGGCTATTTTATTAGGAATGAAAAATATTTGTTATTATTTATGATAGCTGTCATGTTCACACCTCCAAACATCTGAAACAAAAATATTTTTTTATATTCAATTATGGGGCGACCGTAGTCGTCTTGTGATCGGAAGGTTGTAGGTTCGATTTCAGGTTCCTCCTGTCACATGTTGCATTGCTTATCGATATGCTGCATGCACATTCTGCATATTGGTGTATAAATGTTTCCGCTTATATATTGAATTCTTAAAAACAAGTTTACAAACCTCTCATGTAAGTTTGCATTCAAATGACATCATTATATCAAGGGAAGCCAAAATGCTAAAACTGTAGTGTAAAATGAAACAAGACCAAGGAGCCTTACCGAGCCATGGTTCGGTCCAAGTCTTTGGTCAGTGGGACAGATTTCAGGATGGACTCCAGCATGTTGAGTCTGTCTGCCCCTTTCTCATCTGTAACAGAGATTACCTGTTAAACTCTGATCCCAGTTATCACACGGCTACACCGTTGACACCTAAAACGTTCACAGTCTCACCTGAGCTGCTGCAGAACAAACCGCGGACCAGTTGAGGCAGCATGTACCCCAGCAGAGGGCCGACATCGTGGCTCACCGCCATGACCTGCAGCGTGGAAACCAGCACTGGCATCGAGCACAGATTCTTGAGTGCCCTAAGCACAAAAGCAACACACCGTTAAGGAGAGACCACATCTGCACTGAGCGCAACAATCAACACCCGAACCACCTCTGGGGTACCTGGGACCGACCGAGCCCTCCTTCTGGTTCTGCAGCAGTACGATGAGGCAGCCCAGACCCTCTTTAGCCAGAACGGGCTCTTTGCGCAGAGACTTGCTGACGTGCACGGCGAGGCTGTCGACCAGACTGGCCTCCATCACCACCTTCACGGCCAGCTGGCACACGATCATGTAGGTGGCGGCTTTGTAGTCCGACAGGGACGACTTGAGACCCTGAAGAGATGACCAGGACACAAATGATCTTAGTTGACCTGCTCAGCCGAGACATCTTATTTTTTTAACAATGACACGTGCTCCTTCTTTAAAAAAAAGGAGCACAATCTGACTGTGTGTTCAGTTTGTTACCATCTGGACATATGGTAGCAGTTTGGCGATGATAGCGTCAGAGATTTTGGCCACAGCATCCAGAGCGGGGACGATGGTGCAGGCGTAGAAAGAGAAAATGACTCTGAGCTGAGAGAAGCTTTCAGAGTGTCCAGAGTAAGCCTGAGGAGGAGAACGGAGATCTGTTAAGAGCTCGTCGTATATCGGGAGCGCAAATCTCTGCTCTTTCAGAGGCGCCGCGTGTCGGTGAGGTCACCTGGATGGACCGCGTCACCAGGGTGCAAATGAAGTCCATGAAGCTCAGGTCTGAGTAGCAGTGTGTGATCAGAGTCCCTCTAGAGAGTGGCACGCCCGGTTTCTGCAACATCAAGATGCTTTAAATCCATCCAGAGCAGAACCAGAAACAGAGAGATTATCGAAGGACGGATCCGGACCTGTAAGCACTGCAGCCAGTTCCAGCGGTTGGTGGCTTCTTTGAGATTCAGCAGCTGCACGACTCGGACGAACAGGTTGGTGTCGTGGTATGGCAGCGCGCAGGCCAGCAGGCTGTTGGGGTTGTACAGCTGGACGTGGAAGCTGAACGACAAAACATCAGCGTTGAGTCTGGAAAGACTTAACCTCTACCTCAACCTTTGAGTCAATAACGGATCAGAGCACAGTTCGGAGTCTGCTCCAAGGAAAAGACTGACTCAGGTGTGATGTGAAGCAGAGCAGAGCGACATACCGGTGAACCAGCCACTCGATGCACTTGTGAGCTGGCTTCAGCAGGAAGTATGGGCAGAGCCGCGTGAGGAAGAGCGAGATTCCGGCGTCCAGCTTCTCGTTGACCTCTTTGGACTGGACGCTGCGCTCCAGCGTCATGGAGGCGGGGCTGAACAGGGTGTCGTGGAACTCCAGGAAAGCCGGCTCGATTCCCAGCAGCTCCTCCAGACCCGTGCAGCCTGGAAAAGAGCGGAGAACAGAGAAGCTGTCAAGAGGGAGAACAGGAAGCGGCTCCGTGTCTGGCTCAGGCTCAGACTCACCGAGGGCGTAGAAGGTGCTCCTGTCCATGGTGGCAGCATCTTTGGGGTCAAAGAGCAGCGAGGCGACATCTTTACGACTCAGCAGGCTGGGATCGTTCTGAGGCAGCGCGAGCCTCTTCAGCTGGAGAGCCAAAGACGTCATGATGATTTCTGCTGATGATGAAGGAGACACAAACATAATCACATTCAACACACTTAATTTGAATGTTTGAGGAGCTGTAGGTCAGGGAATACAAATGCATGCAACACATTTCAGAGTTTTGTTTGTAGGAAATTTAAAATATACATTTATTCCACTTCACAACTCCCCTACTCTAACATTTTATTAGACTATTTTATTTTATGGGGTTCAGAAAGGTGGAACAATTTAGTGGGTTTAGTTCACAGCTGGACGAGAAGAGAAACCAACACACAATTGATAATGTGTTGATAATGTGAATTTAATTATTACATTTCTAATCAGTAAAGAAAACACCCAGGAATCCGTTTAGTTTTGTGCAGCTCGGTGTAAACACAGAGAGAAGCATGTGCTCCTTACTGTCTGTTTATCTCCGGACTGTAAAAAAATAACTGCCCACTTTAATCAGCGTGGTGTGATATAAAAGTTACCTGATGTCAGATAAACTAAAACACACACTGACAACGTAAATCAGAAAAACTTTACGGACATTATCAGCACCTACCCGAGCGAAAAAAGGAGCCCCCAAAACACACACGTGCTACCGTGTCTGCGCCGGAAACGTATCTCAACATCCGGTTCACCACGCTGTCAAAGTTTGATGGAAAGATGGCTCACTCCCTACAAATACTATCTCCGTCTGATGCTTTGACGTGTCGAGAATAAATCACGCTTTTTGTCTACTACCAGCAACATATCACATATATTATTTTAATTGTATACATATTATTTATATGTGACATTTACTTCATAAAATGTCCCACAATTGGTCAGGAACGTGACTATTACAACAATTACAACTGATGCAATGGTTTACGAAGTGTTGAATCTCGTAAAGATAACGTCTTATTTAGTGTAAAAACGTGTATAATAGTAACATTAAGTGGTAATGTTCTGCACTTACCACATGTTCTTAAGATTTAAATATTTAATACACGCTATAGATGTCATTTGCCGTCCTGGGTAATTTTAATACGTGTGAGCTATCTTCAGGTTTATATACGATCTTCGGGTATCCCCGGAGCTGATACTATATCCTGGCACACGGGGGCGATGATAAGACTCGTAGTTATAAAAACAGCAGCTTTTACGGTGCCGAATCGATGACTGACCGAGTGAAATTAATTGTCATCTCTTATTTTCACCTGGTTCACTCTGAAAACGGGCTTTAGCAGCATAGTTGACCAGTCCGAGTTTTAACCGCTATTCATTTGTTATGAAAATATGTGTTCTCCTGTCCGGGTTTAGCTAGTAGCCGTTCTGGTCCGCTCAGTTTTCGTTTTTTATCCCGAAAGTTACGTGACTCTGCTGAAGGTAAAAATTTTCTGTCGCTTTGTTTTAATTTTATTTTGTAAGAACTTTACATGTTTTGTGCTATTTTCTTCACTGTCTTCCCTCAAAAGCAAAGGGGCTAATATTGTCTGACAGTTTGTTTTTCGCGGGGCTCCGCCCTCTTCTAGATATGATTGGCTTGTTCAAGCATCAGTTTCTCGTTCTCCACGCTGATTGGCTGGAAGACGAACGTTTTAATTAAATCCCCCTGTGTCGGTTTAAGTTACCGGGGGGGAAAAAAAACAAAATAAAATAGAACTTTTGAATATTTCAGAGACATATGGATGACATTATGGATCCAGCCTGATCATTATTTTAAAATAGGATCTATTCTTTTCACACAAAAAAAACAAAACATAAAATCTCTGATTTACTACTTGTAATTGAGAGACTCGTGTCAAATAATCAATTTAAATCTAGATTTTTAAAAAATATTATTTTTATTTTTATCATCAGCAAAACATATTCAGGAAAAAAAAAATCTCTGGAACCAAAATCATTTTAATAATCATACAAACAGGAACCTTTTTTTTGTAACTTTAGTAATTTGATAGGTTCAGCATCGAAGAAAAAAAATATATAAAAAATATAAATTTAGCAAATATCTCTGCTGATTTTTGTTGTTTTTTTTAGCTTGTCACTCAACTGTTTGCCATATTATTAGCTGCCCAGTTTTCAGCTCCTGACTCTGTGTTCTATATTTTTCTTGTTTTGATCCAGGCTCATCTTTTGAAGTGGTCTTAATTGATGGTTCTGGAGACTTCCTGAAGGTATTTTAAAGTTTCTCTTTAAGCTTTAGCAGCTTTTTCACTCAGGCTTTCCCTGTTGGACTCCTTCCACCTGACCTGCGTGTGTTTGTGGGCGGAGTCTAATCAGCTCAACTGACAGGTCCAGGAAGTGTTTGGCAGGTCACAGGCGAAGTTGAGGCGCTGCAGCACACGCAGCATGTCATTATTCATCTGTGTGGATCTGTGATGTGCGAGCTGCAATGTGCATCTGCGTGTCTGTTGTAATGGGGGAGGAAGACGAAGAGCTGCAGAGCTGGGGCTGGACTGACCTGTGTGTATCCTCCACTCATGTGTCTGTCTGTATGTAGGTCAGAGAGTGGGATCAGGTTGCAGGGATTTGTTGTAGTCAGCCGGAGGCTGATCAGTGCTCGAACCCAGTCTCTGATCAGAACTGCTGGGGGTGATTTTTGAAAATACCGCGATCAGATTTTCAGATTAAAGGTGTTTCAGTTGCAGCACAAAACATACTGATAAACACTGAGTGTTTACCAGTATGAGACTCAGCTTTTCTGACTGGTAAATTATCTGTAAATATTCACACAGAAGCAGCGGGAGTAAATCAAACCATTAAAAAATCTGTTTACTTCACACACAAACACACATGACAGGATAACTTTCTAGTTAACATTTAAAATTAATTACAGAATCTATGCAGTTGATTTAAATCAGGATGTTTGAAATTGTGATTATTTTCTTATTTAATTATTTTTAATCAATTATTTAAAATTCATTAGTGATTTTTACTTTTTTGAGGTAGAAAGTGTTTTAGTTCAGTTAAGATGAGGACTGGTGGGTGATGTGGACATCGAAATTTATTGTGATATTTTCTGGTAGATTTGTGATAATGAAAATTGTGATTTAAAAAAAAACAAACTACTTTTTACAGGTTAAGTGAGATTTATCTAGTTAAACTGCACAGCAACTTTTTTCAATTCACTGCTATTTATTGATGCTTTTGTGGAACAAACAGTTAAAAAAAAAAAGTAAAAGTAACATTTACAATAATACTCTAAATTTCTTTTCTATTCAACATTAACTGAAATTTGATAAATGATAAGCGATACGATAAATGGCCGCCCCTTCACAGAGCTGCTCCTTCTTTAGTTTGAGTTTTCAATTACCTGATTTCTGATTCCTGTTTCCAGTTGTCAGACCACCTCTCATGACTCATTCTAACTGTTTCCTCCTCAGCTCCTGCTACTCCTCTTCGCCGTCGGACTCCGAACAGGAGCAGCGGACCCCCTCTTCCCTCATGTCCAGGCGCAGCCTGCGGCTCGACGGTGGCCTGCTGGACCGCCGCCCTGCGCCTCGCAGCAGCGCCTCCCTCGTCGTGGGAGGAGCCGGCTGGAGGAGCGGCGGGCCCCGTCGCTCCCAGCGGCACTCAGCCTCCTGCTCAGAGTCGCTCCTCGTCGGCTCTTCACAGTTCCTCCACAATAGCAGCGTCAACAGTGTGGCGTCGGACGCCTCCCTGATCTCCTCCCTGCTGGACGAGTCCTCCATCCAGGAGAGCACGCTGGTCGAAACCTTCTGGGGTAATCCCGCTGCCTCCTCTTTGATGTCTTCATCATCATAAATCTGGACCTCGTTTAACTCTCTGCTCCTCCTCCTCAGGTTTGGACCAGGATGCAGATCCCAAAGGTAGGTTCCTGCTCGGATCGGAAACGCAAACTTAACTTCATCATTTCAACTTGAGTTGCAAAAACAGATTCTTCTCTGCTGGGAAAAAAAGTGCTCATCTGTTATGTCTCTCCCTCTCTCTCTCGTTCTCTCAGAAAGCACAATCATAGCCAGTGAGAGCAGCAGTCCGATTGGTTCAGACAGTGTTTGTGCCAAACACTCTGACCAGGCGCTCAGCAGACTTTGCTGTAAAGACTGCGATGGTCCGAGCGCAGCAAAATCTGACAGGGAACCCAAGAAGGAAACCTCCACCATCTACTACAGAGGTCGCAAGAGCAGGGCAGGTGAGAGGGCGGGGCTTCCCCTTTATACAATACTTGATTTTACTTGAAATAGTTGTCGCATTCTCATTTAAAATAAATTGGGTAGAGAATATTTAAAGTTTGTTTATATAGTTCACAGATTAATATTAATAAATAATATGTTGATAATAACATCATGATGCAAGTTTGCCCTCTGACAGACCAATAAACTTGGATTATTGTAAATAACACCAAACATTGAAACTGGAAGATATTTTAAATATTCAAAATAAAATGCAACCAAAAACGACAAATAAAGCAGAAATTAAAAACCACTTATTGCCAAAACCATGAACAAAATATATTTATTGATGGTTTGTCTCTGTAAACAAAATTGTCCTTTGAAAAATGTTAATCTTCACATTGGAAATAATTTAGCTATTTTTAAATTATCATGCAGTTAATTAATTGCTTATTGCGACACGCGTTGGTTCAAGTTCCACCAGATGATCAGGTGGCATTTGCATCCATGTTCTGTGTAAACACTCTTAGTTTAGAAACTCCTCTATGTTTAAAAGTGGAGACTTTTTCACAGTGATTTTTCCCTTTTTGACCCTGAAGCCTCTGAAGGTTTGGAGTAAATTGTGTTGCTGCAGCGCTTTTGTGTTAATTATCATGTAAATCGGCGTCCTGCTGTGAGGAAGGCTGAACTGAAGCCGCCGCACTTCTCCCGCTTCATCTTTTTTGACTCGGCTCTTTCAGATGTGCTGCAGCTGTGGCTGATGTCCTCCCTGCCGTTTGTCAGGAGAGCCGCAGCCCACTGCGCGTCTGCGCTGCGGCTCACCTGGCAGGCGTTCCAGCCCTCCTCCCGTTCACAGCCCAACAGGCGTGGAGGTAAAGAATGTCTGAAGGTGATGGGTCTCACAGGTCACCGCCTCCTCTTCCTTAGCCAATCTGGTGCTTAGCAGGTGGAGGGGTGTAGAAACACTCGGCTCACTCAAAAACCCAACAAATCACTCGGCTCAGGCATTCACTTTGGCTGTTTCCCCGGTGAAATGCAAATCGCGGCTACACCTGCAGCCACTCCCGACCTCGTCAAAGACGCGCACGTCGTTGACGTCTTAGAGGTCTCTGTTCCCTGTGCTGCAGCTGGGTCCAGGAACAGCGGAGTCATGGCTCTGAAGGACGCCAACCCAGAGGAGCTTCATCCCGTTGGATCGCTGTGTGAGTCAAACGGGTCCGAGCACCTGCATCTGCCGGATCGCACTTTGAAAAGGTTCTCTATGAAAGTCTGCAGGATGTCACGCAGTCAGGACAAGAGGTCTGCAGGAATCGACTGTTCTGGAAGCTAAATGCTACAGAGTAGATTTAATGGAAGAAAAAACTATCTATGCAATCACTCGGCAGTTTTATTTTAAACCGAAGTCCAAAGTGGAATGCTGGAATTGTTTCAGATGAGATCTTATGGCAACAGTCACTGTTTTACTCACTTCATAGATAATCCGGACATTTTGTCATTTCTTCTGAAAAAAATGTTTTTGAGGGTTTCATGTTTCATACCCTTCGGCATCTTTCTGGCTCACTCTTTCTTGCAGAAGTTGAGGAGTTTGTTTGAATTTCTTATTTCCTGCAAAATTTTATTGTGTGTTTGGGGTTGCAGTTCCGTTGGCACACCCACACATCTGTGTTCAACCATCTGATCCAAACATATTCTTAAATCCCAGTCATAATGGTCTTGAATTCAAATCAGGTGAAATCTCTGTAAACCCTAAAAAGATTCTGCTCCACAATACAAAAACCAAGGTTGGTCAGAGTCAATTTAAGACCCTTAAACCATGCCACACTGTACTGAGTGTCAAGCATGGTGTCGGCTGAATCATGCTGAAATGTTGTAGGAGATCTAAAACTTGGACACAGTTGGGTGTTCCAGCAGGCCACTAGTCACAAACACAGATCTAGGCTGACTTTGGAATTAAAAAAAGCAGGCTAACATTAGCTTCCACAATGGCCTGTCCAGAGCTCCAGCATTACCCTTGCTGAATAATAATGGAAAATCGACAGTAAATTTAAACTTGTGAATCAATTTCTTGTTTTTGAGAATTATTGCTGCTCCGTGTTGGATAAAAGAACCGCACGAATAGGTCATTAAAACGCCAAATTACATTTCACCGTGTTTGTCGTTTTAACGCGGTGTCGACGTCAACAGGTGACGACTGCAAGGAGAAGCAGCGCTCCCAGCTGGACGTCTCGTCCTCTTCGTCATCCTCCTCCTCTTGGTCTGCCAGTCTGTTGGAGTTCATGTGCAGCGCTGCAGTTTTCACAGGTTCACTCAGTAAAACCGGC
Organism: Poeciliopsis turneri; assembly: GCA_922788865.1. Taxonomy (NCBI): domain Eukaryota; kingdom Metazoa; phylum Chordata; class Actinopteri; order Cyprinodontiformes; family Poeciliidae; genus Poeciliopsis; species Poeciliopsis turneri. Next base: position 1,681,991 of record CAKLNU010001117.1, on the reverse strand, counting down.
AGCAGGAGCTGCAGACGACGTTCAGAGCAGCTGCTCAAACAGGAACTCTGTTTCTGATTCTTTAATTAACAGAAATGTTTCAGTTTAAGCAGCTGCAGCTGACACGGCCAGAGTGTTTCTATAAAAGCGTCCTAATCTCTGTGATTATCGCTCTGATTCAGTTTGACTAACATTTGCCTCTGCAGCGGCAGCTCTGTGGCTTCTTACCCAGCTGGTTTTCTCTGCTTCACTGAGAGGCGCACACTCTGCAGGTTACAGTCGCCATGTGTGTCGTTTGCTTTCCTAGCTAGATCTCTGTAGGTGGTGTTAGAAGACCCCGACTCTGATCTCCCTTGTAGTGGTCCTGCGGTGTACAGTATGTGTGTTTTGAAATAAGATGCACCAAATCAGACTGTGGATCCGTTTCCACCTCTCAAACATCAGCCATATTTACGCAATCTGAATCGCAGCAAAGAAGATAAAAATCCTTCATAACTGCAGCAATTGAAGAGCTTTCCGTAGGCATTGCGGGGTGGAGTTTGTGCATCTTGTTTTAAGAGTTTAGCAGAACTTTATTGATATTGAATCTCGTCTCATTTAACTTGACTTGCAGCTGATCCTGGATCTGTTTGTGTCTTCAGGCTGCATGTTCAAATGGATCAACAGACGATGGAGTCACATGAGCTCGTCCTCCCGCTTAAGCAAGTAAGACGTTTGATCGCATCCCATCAGCATTTAGAGGACTTTGATTAAACCATAAGCTTTTCTTTTACTATGTTGAAGCGAATTCTGAAGATCACAAAACTCAATGTTAATCCAGTGGTTTTTGTTTGGTGGACTAATCTTGGATCCATCATTTCCTGTCAAATAATATAATGTATGGTAACAAACTGAAAGTTCAGGCTTCAGGAAAACGTAAAAAAAAAAAAAAAAAAACCCAGGCGAGCCGTTGTTTCTTTTTCAGAATTAAAAGCAATTTAATTTAAGATCAGACTGAGCTGATTTGAAATGTTTTGTCTTGTTTTCTCCCCAGACTCTTCTTCGCACTCCTCCTCCTCCTCCTCTTCGGTAAGTTGTACTTTATGGAAATCCTCATTCAGCTGCTGCTTAAATAATTGTCCCATTTCTCCCAAAACAGAAAAAGAAATGGGGGAATCTTGGCTAATTTTACTTGATGCTAACTGATCTCTGAATTTCATTGATTACCTGATTTGGTGTGAATCGATCATGTCTTCATTTTCTCAGCGTCACAGTTGTTTTTAGGGTAGTTCTTGTTTTTCTCGGAGCGGAACTTAAATTCTACATAAAATAATTGTGCTTCTATGTTTTTTTTCCCATCAGGTTTGTCATGGTACCGTCCAGCTGGTATCTACTCGTTCCTTTTGGGGATCAACATTGCGGATATTCCAGGTCTGTCCTCAGTCCACAGCTTCTTGCCTCTTCAGCAACAGTCAGCAGAGGGCGCTGCAGAGGAGTTGGTCCATAGTCACCCTCCGTCAGATGAAATGCTGCCACAGGTATCTGCTCAGGAAAGACAAATAATCCTAATGTTCAACTTTAATTATCAGGTCATGGTTTTAAATTAAAATGGGATCCATTAATGTCCGCTTAGAGATTTTTGTGTTGTAGTTTGGCCTCCATCCAGAAGAGGGTGCCGCCAGTCGTTCTTAATCAGAGTCGGTTCACACAAGAATAAAGATGGCGGGCCATACCAGAATGAGAGAGTGTCTTTCTCTAAACAGACAGATACAAAATGCTCTTTATGCAGATTTGCTTTGAAATATAAACACTTGAGGAGCAGCATCCACTTCCGTCGGTCCTCTTGATACAAGAGAAATTCAGGACTTTTCAGAAAATGGACGCTTATTGATTAATCGTTAGTTGATCGATAAAATCAGTTGACTTCAGATTAACTCTTTAATCCATAACTTTAATCCCTTCAGCTTTTAAATCAACCCTCTGTGTTCGGTCATATTTCCTACCAGGAAGCTTTGTTACCAGCTCCGTCAGCAGCTCCACCAGCAGGGATGGAACCTGAGCATCTTGTTCAGATGGAGCAGAGTCTGAGGGCACTGTGGGAGGAGATGGAGGCTGTAGGGCGACGGGCGGAGGAGAGTCACAAGGAGCTGCTTCAGCTCTACACCGACCTCCGTCAGCAGGGGTCCGGGCCCCAGCGCAGCGAGTACGACATGGAGCTATGGATGAGGGGGCTGATGGCCCAGCAGCTGTCTCTGCTTCGAAGACGACTCAACGAGGAGAGACGGCTGAGGGAGCAGGTTGGAAACGCCGCCTCCAGTCACCAGTTTAACATTTAAACACTAATTTCTGCTTATTGAAATGGTTCTTCATATTTTGGAATTGTGGCTGGGCGATAAATTGACTTTTATCAATTTAATCAAACTTCTGGTTTTTGAAGATTTAATTTTTTATACAATCTGGATTATTTTTTTCTTTTTTCACCAATTTACTTCATGGGTTTTCATAGTTGACTATTTTGAAGGCCTTCATCTTGTTTGACAGTCTGGTTTTGAAACTTTTAATTATTTCGACTTTGAATTCAGGCCAACACTATGATTAAGATTTTTTTTTCTTGCTATTAGAAGAACACAGTTGTAGTAATACGAGAATAAAGTCACAATATTACCAACTCTACTGGAGATTCTTCCAGTAGAATTGCGTCTTTATTCTGCTAATATTATAACTGTGTTATCGCGACTAAACAAAGATCCTTGTCGATACTCCATTAGTGCAACGGAACCTTTTGACAATGTTTTCTCTCAGTTGTAATTTGTATTTTAGAAAAGAATCTGGCTGTGAAAACAAAGTTGGTTAAAATCTAATCTGGCATGAGAAAAATGTGAGATTTTTATTTCTAAGCCATAATCGCCCAGCTCTGTTTGAATAGGTAGCATTTATTGTCATTGAACAGGATTCAACTAAATTTCTATTGCTTTGAAACTGTATCACTTATGTCTCTGACGACTAAAACCTGAATAAATTTTAGAAGTTGTTTTTTCTTTCTTTTTTAAGTATCCATGATTTCTGATATCGAACATAGTCTTTAGATTTATTATTCAATAAAACATGAACATTTTACACAGAGTAAGACTGAAACTGCGTTTTCCTCTCTGTGTGTGTGTGCTTGTGTCCATTCGTAGATGCGACAGCAGGATCTGTTGCTGCTGAAGAACCAGGCGTCCCGTCTGGATCAGCTGCAGCGGCAGTTGGAGCAGGTCACAGCCAGGAGTCGGGTGAGTCTTGAGATCCCGCTCACACAAAGGAACAAATCTGAATCGGTCTAATCTCTGCAATTTGTTGTTATACAGGAGCTGCAGGGAAGAAATGAAGATGACACAGTGCCCCCTGCTGCTCTCCCAGACACTTCCAGGTAACTTTTCATCCTGCTTAAATGTACATTCTTAAAAGGTCTTAAAAATGTGTCTTAAGCTAAAGCCATACATTCTAAACATAAAAATTTGACTATCTTGACTATTTAATCTCGTAAATTCGATGTATGTTTTTTTTTTTTTTTTTTAAATGTGTTTTATTTTTTTCTCAATGACACAAAATGTGTGATTTAGGTCTTCCTTTCATAATGGTTTTAAAAAGTCTTAAGTAAAACGTAAATTTTCTCTCAACAGCTCCAGCGAGGACAAACCGTCCCAGGATGCTTTGCACGGAGACGTTTCACGGTTGGGGGCGACTCTAGTGCTTTGCACGGAGACGTTTCACGGTTGGGGGCGACTCTAGTGGGCTGCCAAAAACTGGACAGAATCCAGCAGACGGTGACGGTCACTTTTCACAATAAAAGCCTTTCTGTGAAGCGTTTCTGACTCTAAGCTCTCCACCACAGATGTCAGAGGAGATATCGGATCTGATCCGGGAGGAGGTTCGGTCTCTGGTCTACGGAAACCAGCTGACCCAGGACAGGGTCTCCGACCCGCCAGAGTCCCTCCTGCAGTGGCTGTCGCAGCGGTTCGTGGGCGAGGCCGACCTGAAGGAGGCGCTGTCCTCTCTGGAGTCTAGCATCCTGCAGAAACTCAGCTGGGGGCGGCAACAGCACAGTAAGGAGGAGACGGTCAAAGAGAATGTACCGGATTTTCCCGGGAACGCTGTAACCAAGGAGGTGAGTGGGAACATCCCCATATGTTCTCAAACTAACATCACAGCTCCTAAACTGCTTCTCTGCATTTCCAGGAAGTCAGTGTGATGGTGATGGAGGCTCTGAAGCTGTTTTCTCAGGATCGAACCGGCCTGGCCGACTACGCTCTGGAGTCCGGAGGTCGGGAACGGACTCTCGTTTACTGTTTTGTTCAGTTTGTCCTTACAGATTTTGGTTCTTTTTGTTGTGTTCCCTATAAACCCAGAGCTGAATGCAGGCATTCGGTTTTTATAAATTGCCTGATGTGTGTGTGCTCGTCCTGCAGGGGGCAGCATCCTCAGCACTCGCTGCTCCGAGACCTACGAGACGAAGTCCGCCCTGCTGAGCTTATTCGGACTTCCTCTCTGGTATTTCTCCCAGTCTCCTCGAACCGTGATCCAGGTAACGCTCCTGTTGAACCAACACACGGCAAAAGATGAAGGTTGATTTATAAGAAGGAAACACCAGACTGATCAATATCAGGCCCTTAATTCAGTTTTTCAAAAAATAATTCCTTCGTCTCCCTGCAGCCTGATGTCCATCCTGGGAACTGCTGGGCCTTCAGAGGATCTACAGGCTTCCTCGTGATCCAGCTGTCCATGAAAATCCTTCCCACAGCCGTCACCATGGAGCACGTCCCCAAATCCCTGGCCCCCAGCGGGACGCTGCGCAGCGCTCCACGAGACTTCAGCGTCTACGTACGAGAACGCCGGGACTACAGAGCTCTGAAGAGCTGCATTTGGTCTGAGCTTCATTGGATTTATTTATTTTTTTTAAATTTCAGGGTCTGAAAGATGAGCACCAGGACAGAGGGAAACTGCTGGGAAATTTCACGTATGACGAAGACGGAGAGGATCTGCAGATGTTCACCATCTCAGTAAGTGGTTGTTCCTCAGATCTGTAGAAACTAGATTGGAATTGAGCTGCAGAGTTTCCTTTAAAGAAGTTGATGTCAGAGTTGACATCTCTCCTCTTATCTTTTTTTTTTTTTTTCAGCCTGAATGATTCAGAAGTAAATAATTAAAACTCTTTGTAATGTCAGACAAGTGGGATAACAATATGTAACAATAGCATGACAGTTGCATGTTTTCCTTTTATATTGTGAATTTCTAACAAACAAATGGGGATTTGTTATTTTTTCACTTCAAGTTTGTTTTTCTTCATCAATAACTGTATTCACTTAAAAAGCGTTTACAGTTCCTAAAGAGCAAAAGCACACCATCATACGAACTAAAGCTGTTAGTAAATTGCTATTTATTCAGTATACAAGTGAATAAACTGTTAGAATTGTATGTGGGCATTTTGCTTAAATCATATTTGTCTTTAAAAAGTTGTTAAATGTAAATGAACATTGGGTTTACGAAAAAAAAACAGTGATGGAAAACAAATATGCAAATAAACTTTGACAGACCTTCAGAAAGTCTTGCGAACGATAAAATATTACCCAAAAAAGTTTAGATCACAGGGCGGAAACCAGGAGAAACATGGCGGCTTTTGACTCATTTCTCTGGTGTTCACCAGGAGGAGAACGACGAAGCCTTCCAGATCATCGAGGTGCAGGTTCTGTCTAACTGGGGCCACCCAGACTACACGTGCATGTACCGCTTCAGAGTGCACGGGTTGCCGAGCGACGTCTGAGTCCGACGAGGCGGAGAAGCTCTGCTCGCTTTTTTAACCGTCTGCGCAGTGGCTGGTTCTTACGTTTCCCGTGGAAACGCTCTCTGTCTGGTGATCCAATGAATCTGTTCATAGTTTCTCTATCCAGGTTTTGCTTCCAGGTCATTGCTGCGGGTTTTCACGTGTTTTATGCATTTATCAGGTGTGATGTCATTCAGCTGTTGCGTCGGAGTAAAACCTCTCTGCGTCACGGCGTGGATAAACGGACGGATCGGTCTGACGAGGAGGGAAGATTTTAAAGCAGAAACTGAAACGACATCCCGCTTTAGCAGATGATGCAATATAAAATAAAATACTTTTATGTTTAAAAACTGTAAAAATTGTGAAACCTGAAGACTTGAATGGAAAGAAAAAGTAAAAAAAACTATTTCCAACAGCAGCTACCTGTGTCCAGTTTGAAAGTAAATTTTTGATTTGCACTGGAACTTTTTTTTATGAATACATTTGATGTATGTAAATATTTTTGTACAAGACTTTAAACTGAATTATTAACTAATAAAGATCTGACATTTTAAAAGCGTCCTCTTGTTGCATTAATGTATGACGTGTCAAGCAGCTGGCAGGATGCAAGCAGAGCAGACATTACAGTGGAGGTCACCATGAAGAAACGCCCAAATATTCTCCTCCAAAATAAAAACAAAAGCAGAAGCATCTCTTTCCTGCTGGCTCTACCCCACCGACGGAACTAATGTTTTCTTTATTTTCACTTCTATATTTACACATTTAAATGTTTTTGGAATGGAAAACCATTGTGTACTACTTGAAGGCATTGGTCAACATTAACGTGCATAAATTATATCAAAATATATATAAATTGTGGAATGTTGGACGCCATGGACTCATTTGATGTGTCAAACGCGCCACATCGGCCCTCGACGCGCCTCCACATAGACTTGAATGCACATGAGGGTCAAAATGTGTTTGGTGTGAACGCACCATTATATGTCCAATGTCATATTATTACCAGGCTTTGGTCCTAATATGACGCCAGGTGAGTTTCTCACCTGAGAGTGTGAACCTGTACTGGGCTGATTCTGTGCCTTCAAACACTTTTAACAATGTTCCTGTAGAAGACTCATACATTTTTTTCAGACATATAAGGTGTGAAAAAAATTGTGTGCTACACAAGAGAGATGCATCCTTTGATGCATCGAAGAATGACGTCATCACTGCTTATGTCACTGTTACCATAGAAACTGAACATTCTTATGGTGCATTCACGTTTTGAGCGTCAGCCGAGTCTTTGGTTTACATTCAAAGTCTTTGTGGAATGTTGGACGCCATGGACTCACTCGATGTGTCAAACGCTCCAAACGCGCCACATCGGCCCTCGACGCGCCTCCACATAGACTTTGAATGTACACCAGATGCACCTGTAACCCACGTTAAAATCTGATATAAATAGTTGATTAAATGTCTGTAGACAGAAAATAACGTCACTGCTCCTTTAAGGAACTAGCATTACAGACGCAGCGCCGTAGTGACGCAGCACACAGCACGGAGGGAGAGAGCAGAGGAGGAATCGCATGATAGAGCGGTGATTGATGAACAGTAAAAGTTAATATAGTTAAGAAACATAATTTACCTGGTCGAGAACTGACGGGAATTTTATTGAGAACTAAACTACATTGGTTTTGGTGAGTTTTATGTTTATTTTTTTTCGCACTTTCACCGTATTGTACTGTAAAATTATATTGTGAAAAACACAGCCGTTACAATAGCCGTTGATAGCCGTTGTGAAGAAATGCTCCGTTATAAATTGTTATCCGGTTAACATATTGAGTTCAAGAAGAATTTATTTGTATAATTTGAAGATTTAAAAAGAGTTTTATTGTGTTTGCGACCTGTCATACAGGTCAGGGTTTTTTTTGCTTGGTTGGAAGCTCGGTCGGAGCCAGGATTTGTCTGCCTTGTGCGGCGTGCACATTCACGGACGGGATTCAAGATGGCGAGCCAGACCCAGACCATCAATTCCTCTTCTCCATCACATTAAGGAAGGACTCTCCTGCGTGTGGTAATTCGCTGCCAGGACGAACTGAACTGAACAGAACTGATAATTTATTGAATTATTATTTTTTGGTTTGGATCGAGTCAACTAAGATTCTTCATTGAACTGAATAACTGAATTCATATTCGGGTTTGAACTTGAATTTAAAGTGATATGCTTTGGTTTCTATATGATATCTTTGAATGTGATTTGAACAATTGTAATTTATTTTGATTTGATTGTGTTGGAGGTATTTTCTTATCTGTAAAAGAAAGAAAACGAGCTAACTCAGGAAAAATAGGAATCTTAAAATAGATACAATCTAGGGAATAAAAGAGACTGGTCTAATTAAATCAAATTAGTCTTATTAAACTAAAATAGGTAAACTAAAGGGTAAAAAGAAAAGGTGATATACTCTATTTATTTGTTTGTTTTTTTCCTTTCATTTTTATCTACCTCCTTATTAAGAACCTGCAGAATATTTATTTATTTATTTATTTGTTTATGTATTGCATCTTATTTATGTGTTTTATATTCAGTAAATTGCCGGCCTATTTCACTTAAGCAGCGGTCTCTGGTGTTGTTATTCTTGCTCCCCACTCCTTAGAACCTAGAACTGGTCCAGTGGCGCAGTTTGCGGTGTGATACCGGTGCTACACACCTGACGGTCAAAATGTGTTTGGTGTGAACGCACCATTATATGTCCAGTGTCATATTCTGTCCATCATATTAGGACCAAAGCCTGGTCCTAATATGATGACTCATTGCTTTGGGTCAGGGGAAACAATTAGAGGTAAGATGTGAATTAAGTTTTAGTTGATGTTAGGGTTAGGAATAGACTGATATTGATTTTGGGTTAGGCAAAATCGCAGCTACTAAAATGAAGGGAAATCAATGCAAAGTTCTAATACGGGTCCAAATAGTTTTGACAAACCTATATAGCATTTTGTTTTCTAAATCATTCTATCAATAATCATACAATGTTTGGTTGTTTTTCTGCCAATTCCGTAACTACAGTACATTAATAGTCTAATGTGTTGAATATGCTGAGACACACTCAACACATTAAAAACCAATCAGAACCAAACGTTCGTCTTTTGGTTCTGATTGGTTGTTTCTGGACAGCAGGAGAGCCAGAGGACTGTTCACAGAATCTCTGTTTCATATGCTGCTGTCAGACACTTTTAACAAATATTCGTCCATCTATCCTAACACACTTATCCTTGCAAACACACATTTACACCTTAAAGCAGGGGTGGACGCTGGTCCTCGAGGGCTGGTCTCCTGCAACTTTTAGATGTGTTTCTACTGCAAGACACCCGAGTCAAATAATGAGTTCATTAGCAGGACTCTGGAGAACTTGACTGTATTTCGGAGGTGATTCAGCTTTTGGATTCAGGTGTGTTGGACCAGGGAGACATCTAAGAGTTGCAGGACACCGGCCCTCGAGGACCAGGAGTGTCCACTCCTGCCTTCGGGCAATTTAGAGACACCAATTAAACTTTTTTTCACAAAATTTTACTTGCTGCAAATTTCATACAGGAAGATTTTAACAATGTTATTCTGTTTTGAACTCTGAAACTGATCTTGTGTTTCTCCTTTGATTTTGGAGTCAGGAATTTTATTTGCATTGAGGCCATTATCTGTTTTGATTTTCTAAATTTAAAGCCTCAAATTTTACTAATGGCCAGTCTCGGCAAAACCTGGGTTTAGAGAGTGACCCAGGTTAGTAAAGGCCGAACGGGGCATTGGTTGGCCTTCATGCCAATGCCGAAATGTAGGCCGTCCCTGCAACCAGTTGAGGTTTGTCTTTGTTCAGACCTCCCTGTTTGGCCGGAGGGCCATCTGACCTCGGACCTCCCTGTTTGAGTTGAGGTCCATCTTTCCTCCGGCCTCTGAGGTTGATTCCAGGTCTGCTGTTCTTCAAACTTCCCTGGTTGATTCAAAGTCTGCCATAGGGTGGACTCCTCTGGTTGCACGGGGTTCTCTGTTTGGGTGGAGACGCTATGATGTTTTTTTTCTAGAGCAAGTTTCAACTTTAACGTCAGCTCTGCAACCTGACCCTGCAGAGATTTCATTGTTTCTTCGTCTTCTTTAAATTTAGAAATTTGGTCAGATTGAATTTTGATCTGTTCCTCGTATCTAAGCCTCACTCGATATTCCTCAATCATAACTTCTATCAAATCTTCATTGCGGGAGGCATATTTTTCTGCCTCCCTCTTGAACTGATCCACCTGCTGAAGAAGGCGGATTTTCTCCCATGTTGAGTGAGACCTGAATCAGGATTTAATTTGATTCATCTGTCATCTAAAAGAGACTGGAGCGCAAACTACCAGGGTGCACCCAATAGATTTAAATTTGATATTTAGCACTTGGCCAAGTATTGTTTTTATTTCATGTATTTTATTGTGTGTAATTTTATTTTCTTAATTGTATGTCTTGTCCAATTGTGAGTTTATGGTTCATGTTACTAAAGCTAATTGTTCTTTAAATTCACTCAACTGTGTTTGTGTGTCATTTAAACACTCATCGTGCTCCGACAGCCGACCCTATTGGCCCATCTAACTAAAACATATTGTACCCTTCTCTACTGCGTTACAGATTCAATGACAAAATAATCTTTATTAGAAACAAAACGAGAAACTTAATATTAACGTGGCTGAAATAAAATGTTTCAATTTAGCTTCAATGTTGTTTTACCTGACAGATAAAGTCCAAGAAAGACTTAACATCCAAAGAGACACTTTGATTTTAATCACTTTATGAGATCTGATGCAGCTATGGAGCCAAGTTGAGGCCATGTTCAAAACGAAAAGAAAAAAAATTGGAAATGAAGGAAAAAAAAAACTGAAAAGGATGTGAAAGTAAAACATATATAAAAAGTTCAAATGTATTTTTCAGATCAAGTTTAAATTTTTCTCAATTTTTTTTTTTTTTTTTAACAATCTTTATGACCCCAACGTAGCTCCATACTCATCATCATTCTGACTGAATGTCCTTAACACATAACACAAAAAGCAAACTCACAGCTACTGATTATACAGTCTCTGGATAATCTGAGATTTACATAATATAATCCTCATCATGAGGGTTACATTAAAAGTCATTAACAAGAAAACCAAAGACAATAGTCTGGAAAAACAGAACCAATCCAAAAATACAGCACATGACATGATTTGGGAAAAAATACATTGAACATCGAAGTAACAGCAAGAACGTTTCAGCGGTTCTAATGAGCTGGTTCCTTCAGTACACATTCTCCACCATACGGTGTCGCTAAAGAGCTGCCTCCTCTTGTTCTTCCACCACGTCCCCCCCAACGTTTCCTCTAACATCCACTTTCTTCCGAGGGTTAGTCTGCTGACTCCTGGTGGTCTGTAGGGAGGGCTGCTTGTGAGCCCTTCTCTGGACGACACCGAAATGTTCGGCTGATCCAGCAGGTCTGAAAGGAGACAGATGATCGGCTTGTCAGTTTCATCAGTGGTTTCAGCCCAGTTCAGTGCTGCATCACATTTGAATCTGAATGTAGATCTGGGAACACTCAGCATCCTACTATTAAAAGGTTGTGTGGACTACAAGTACTTTGATGCACACAAGGCGGCCTTGTTGGATTCTACCTGAGCACACAAGCTCCAGGACTGTGCTGGACTGAGATGACGATATTGATTGTGATGCACACTGCCTAAGAGGACGTCCAGATTTCAAACAGCTGATCTCCATCTGCCAAACTCGTCTAACTGAAGAGTCATTCCTGGTTCCCATGGAAACGAGTGAACCACATTCCAGATCTCTGCAGGCTGCAGCTGCTGCCTTCAGCTTTTATATCCATCACCTCCGGGAGACCAATAGGACGTCTCCGTCGTCTTCCGGTAACCAATCAGAGACAGGAACCTGCAAACTCATATTTGGATAATTAAACGACGCCAGTCGTAAAGCTGGTTTACATTCAAAGTCTTTGTGGATTGTTGGACGCCATGGACTCGATGTGTCAAACGCTTCAAACGCGCCACATCGGCCCTCAACGCGCCTCCGCATAGACTTTGAATGCACATGAGGGTCAAAATGTGTTTGGTGTGAACGCACCATTATATGTCCAGTGTCATATTCTGTCCATCATGTTAGGACCAAAGCCTGGTCCTAATATGATGACTCATTGCTTTGGGTCAGGGGAAACATTTAGAGGTAAGATGTGAATTAAGTTTTAGTTGATGTTAGGGTTAGGAATAGACTAATATTGATTTTGGGTTAGGCAAAATCGCAGCTACTAAAATGAAGGGAAATCAATGCAAAGTTCTAATACGGGTCCAAATAGTTTTGACAAACCTATATAGCATTTTGTTTTCTAAATCATTCTATCAATAATCATACAATGTTTGGTTGTTTTTCTGCCAATTCTGCTGTCAGACACTTTTAACAAATATTCGTCCATCCATCCTAACACACTTATCCTTGCAAACACACATTCACACCTTAAAGCAGGGGTGGACGCTGGTCCTCGAGGGCTGGTCTCCTGCAACTTTTAGATGTGTTTCTACTTCAAGACACCCGAGTCAAATAATGAGTTCATTAGCAGGACTCTGGAGAACTTGACTGCATTTCGGAGGTGATTCAGCTTTTGGATTCAGGTGTGTTAGACCAGGGAGACATCTAAGAGTTGCAGGACACCGGCCCTCGGGGACCAGGAGTGTCCACTCCTGCCTTTGGGCAATTTAGAGACACCAATTAAACTTTTTTTCAGAAATTTTACTTGCTGCAACTTTCATACCGGAAGGTTTTAACAATGTTATTCAGTTTTGAACTCTGAAACTGATCTTGTGTTTCTCCTTTGATTTTGATTATCTGTTTTGATTTTCTAAATTTGTGCAGGGGTGTCAAACTCCAGTCCTCAAGGGCCACTGTCCTGCAGTTTTTAAATGTGCCACAGGTACAAAATACTGGAATGAAATGGCTTAATTACCTCCTCCTTGTGTAGATCAGTTCTCCAAAGTCTTGCAAATGACCCAATTATTCTATTCAGGTGTGGTGCAGGAGAGGCACATCTAAAAGTTGCAGGACAGTGGCCCTTGAGGACTGGAGTTTGACACCTGTGGTGTAAAGCCTCAAATTTTACTAATGGCCAGTCTCGGCAAAACCTGGGTTTATAGAGTTACCCAGGTTAGTAAAGGCCGAACGGGGCATTGGTTGGCCTTCATACCAATGCCAAAATGTTGGCCGTCCCTGCAACCAGTGGAGGTTTTTCTTTGTTCAGACCTCCCTGTTTGGCCGGAGGGCCATCTGACCTCGGACCTCCCTGTTTGAGTTGAGGTCCATCTTTCCTCCGGCCTCTGAGGTTGATTCCAGGTCTGCTGTTCTTCAAACTTCCCTGGTTGATTCAAAGTCTGCCATAGGGTGGACTCCTCTGGTTGCACGGGATTCTCTGTTTGGGTGGAGACGCTATGGTGTTTTTTTTCTAGAGCAAGTTTCAACTTTAACGTCAGCTCTGCAACCTGACCCTGCAGAGATTTCATTGTTTCTTCGTCTTCTTTAAATTTGCAAATTTGGTCAGATTGAATTTTGATCTGTTCCTCATATCTAAGCCTCACTCGATATTCTTCAATCATAACTTCTATTAAATCTTTATTGCGGGAGGCATATTTTTCTGCCTCCCTCTTGAACTGATCCACCTGCTGAAGAAGGCTGTTGTCGGCTGTAACTTTGGCAGAGGATGAAATCTTCGAGCCACCTCTGGTCTCTGGCAAGTTTCTTTCATGTTCACGTTTATCTTGCAGGTGACGTTCTTTCTCCAGCTTCTTTCGGAGTTTCTCAATTTTCTCCTGCTGTGATTTAACTACAGCCTCCTTTGTGATCCTTTGGTCTCTTTCTTCCTGGAGTTCACAAGTCTTGTTCTTCAATTCTGTATTTAGATTGTCTACCTGGTTTTTGAGCTCGATGACGTGTTGGCTCATCTCTTCCAGGTCTTCCGCTGAGGGGATGATCTCAAAGCCAGCAGAGGCAGATGTTTCCTGCTCGACTTCCAGGGAACTTTGACTCTCAACGTCATCAGAAGGACTTGGTTCCCCGTGAATCTCTGATGATTCGTCTTCCCATTCAGTGGAGCTGTCATCATTTTCATCGTCAAAAATAAGGATGGCGTCGTAGTCCACTTGGACGTTGAGCTCCATCATTTCATTCCATGAAAGCTCAGTTGGAATGGCTTCTTGCTCACAAGTGATCTGTTGGTGCTTCATCTCTATGTTTCAGTAAGTTCTTCTCTGAAAGACTGGTAATATCCAGAATCGATTAATCTCGAAGGTGCTGTGAAAAGTGATCTGTCGCAATAGAACTGTCGAACAGGTCTGAGGAAACTCTGTCTCTGAGCTACATTCAAGAGAGAGATTCCTTTGTGGCATCACAGAGTGATGTCATAACTGCTGATGTCACTGAGACCATTGGAACTGAACGTTCTATTGTAGCCTGACGTAAAAAACGTTTTTCTAGACAATGTCAAACATTGAGAGGTTTTCAGTTTTGTTATCAAACATTATTGAGCCACAAAAAGAAAACTCAGAAATATACAGGACCAAACTCACGAATCAACTCAAACCCAGATCCAATGAATCAATGACCAGCAATGACCTGGTTTTGCTTCCAGGTCATTGCTGCTGGTTTTCATGTGTTTTATGCATTTATCAGGTGTGATGTCATTCAGCTGTTGCGTCGGAGTAAAACCTCTCTGCGTCACGGCGTGGATAAACGGACGGATCGGTCCAACGAGGAGGGAAGGTTTAAAAGCAGAAACTGAAACCACATCCCACTTCAGAAGATGATGCAATATAAAATAAAATACTTTTATGCTTGAAAACTGTAAAAATTGTGAAACCTGAAGACTTGAATAAAAAGAAAAAGTAAAAAAAAAAAACTATTTCCAACAGCAGCTACCTGTGTCCAGTTTGAAAGTTAATTTCTCATTTGCACTGGAACTTTTTTTATGTATACATTTGATGTATGTAAATATTTTTGTACAAGACTTTAAACTGAATTGTTAAATAATAAAAATCTGACATTTTAAAAGCGTCCTCTTGTTGCATTAATGTATGACGTGTCAAGCAGCTGGCAGGATGCAAGCAGAGCAGACATTACAGTGGAGGTCACCATGAAGAATAAAATTTCTTTTAAGTCACATTTGATATAACAACTGAATGTAACATACTTGATTGTGCTATAAGCTATTTAATACTGTCTATTTGAGCAAAAACTCTTTGTGCTTTGTTGTTGATTTCTTGATGGGTTAATTTTAGTAGAACTGAAAGAGGCCATGTTGAAAACGAAAAGAAAAAAAAACATGGAAGTGAAGGAAATAAAAACTGAAAAGGATGTGAAAGTAAAAAAAAAAAAAAAAGTTCAAATATATTTTTCAGATCAAGTTTAAATTTTTCTCAATTTTTTTTTTTTAAACAATCTTTATGACCCCAACGTAGCTCCATACTCATCATCATTCTGACTGAATGTCCTTAACACATAACACAAAAAGCAAACTCACAGCTACTGATTATACAGTTTCTGGATAATCTGAGATTTACATAATATAATCCTCATCATGAGGGTTGCATTAAAAGTCATTAACAAGAAAACCAAAGACAATAGTCTGGAAAAACAGAACCAATCCAAAAATACAGCACATGACATGATTTGGGAAAAAATACATTGAACATCGAAGTAACAGCAAGAACGTTTCAGCGGTTCTAATGAGCTGGTTCCTTCAGTACACATTCTCCACCATACGGTGTCGCTAAAGAGCTGCCTCCTCTTGTTCTTCCACCACTTCCGCCCCCATCGTTTCCTCCAACATCCACTTTCTTCCGAGGGTTAGTCTGCTGCCCCCTGGTGGTCTGTAGGGAGACACAAGCACACGTCCAGCTGAGTTTGGGCATCGTCCCAATCTGAAGGCTTCAGCCGAGTCAGAAACAAACCTCTCCGCAACCTTATGGCTCCAGTAAATCACAGAGATGAAGATCAGCAGAGTCAGCAGCAGGACCACCAGTCTGATGAGGAAAACTGTTGGATCTGAGGAGACACACTCAAGTCACTGCATGAGCACAAGATCAAACCCAGTGCGACAGGTAAGCTGAGAGTCACAGCTTACCTGTGATTCTCAGAAATAGCACGTGGCTGTCGGAGGAGAAGTTATGAGAGAAAACATGGACGTTATAAACACAGCGGTAGCTTCCTCCGTGGGCCGGCTCTGCAGCGGGAAACAAGAAGTGTGCAGAGTGATTGCTGGCTGGCAGGGCGTAGCTGTGTGTGGTGTGGAAAGAGGTGAAGGAGAGCCGGAAGGAGCCTCCTGGATACTGTGGCTGGACGGAGCAGCTGATGGTGAAGCTGAAGCCCAGAAACATTCCCACTGAGGTCAACTCAGGGCTGCTTGTGAGCCCTTCCCTGGACGACACCGAAATGTTCGGCTGATCCAGCAGGTCTGAAAGGAGACAGATGATCGGCTTGTCAGTTTCATCAGTGGTTTCAGCCCAGTTCAGTGCTGCATCACATTTGAATCTGAATGTAGATCTGGGAACACTCAGCATCCTACTATTAAAAGGTTGTGTGGACTACAAGTACTTTGATGCACACAAGGCGGCCTTGTTGGATTCTACCTGAGCACACAAGCTCCAGGACTGTGCTGGACTGAGATGACGATATTGATTGTGATGCACACTGCCTAAGAGGACGTCCAGATTTCAAACAGCTGATCTCCATCTGCCAAACTCCTCCAACTGAAGAGTCATTCCTGGTTCCCATGGAAGCGAGTGAACCACATTCCAGATCTCTGCAGGCTGCAGCTGCTTCCTTCTCGGTCCAACCTGAGGCTGTCACTGGTTTCCATGAGCGGAGCTTCACTTCCAGTGTTCCTTCACAGCGACTGGCTCCTCCCACCAACCTGATGGGTTCTGAGCACAAATCAGACAGCCGTCAGTAAATGATAGTACAGTTTGAGCAGAACAGGAATAACTCCGCCCCTTTTTTTTTTTTTACCTAAACAGGTGAGTCTTATGGCTTTGTTAGATGGGCAGGTGTTTCTAACAGAGCCTGATCTTCTGCAGTCCAGGAGGGAGGACTCTGTTCCTTCACACTTGAACTTTGCTGTCCATCTTGGAGCTTCCACTTCTCCATAGAGCGCCCTCTTCAGGGCTGAAGGAGATCCGCAGCCCAGCTCCTTACAGACCACGTCTGCATCCTCCCAGTCAAAGTCAGCTTTACACACCAAAGACCAGTTCTGGTTGGACTGGGAGGTTTTCACCTCCAGTCTGCCTGAACACAGACTGGTACCATTCACCAACCTGACAGAGTCTGAACACACACACACACACACACACACACACACACACACACACACACACACACACACACACACACACACACACACACACACACACACATTCACAGAAATAAAGTATAGGTAGGCATCATCTGCATACACTTCACATCCAGTGGATGCATTTATTGAAAAAAAACCCAGCGCTCCCATTTTCAGTTTCACAACTTTGATGAATGTTATTCCTTGTGTTTTTACTGTTCCACAAATGGACATGTCGAAGTCAGACATTCATTGAGACCTTCATGTTGTCAATTTTAAAATATGACTAGACTATGCTAGGCTGCTGGCACAAGTGTATGCAGGCGATGGCTACCTGTGCTGGGAGCACTGTGACACAGGCTGTGGGTCAGGCTGTTTATGATGCTGAGGAGGGATCTGAAATCTGTAATGATGTACACATGTGTTCCAACATCTCCAGAAGCGATGATCTTCATTTCATTGTTATCAACGTCTAGGCCCACACCTGAAAAAAAAAATTAAAAAAATGTATCATTACTGTACTGATACATTAAGAACAAAGCAGCTTGGTGGACTAAACTAAAACATCTGCAATCAACTCTGGCACTGATGTGTCTCTCATACTAATAATCAGTCTGGAAACAGATAGTCACCAATCTCTTTGCACTCTATCTTAGCGACTTTACTCATCCAACTTATCCAAGCAACTTTTGATTTCGAAGTGTTGTACTCAGATTATTTCAATCAAATCAATCCAGAAAAAGCCAGTCACCAATAACGAATGTCTCTATCCCAGTGTCCTTCAGGTTTTTGGCGGCAGGCGCCACCTCATCCTGAGACTGTCCATCAGTGATCAGAATTGCCACTTTTTTGGAGTCAGCACGCATCCCCACTGCGGGTTTGAAGCTGTGATGAAGAATGTGTTCCAGAGCTTTTCCTGTAAGTTGCAACAAAAAAAGTATTAAAAGCCCTTTCAAAGGCTGAGAGATATAATCTCCTAAGATTCTTGTCAGCCTGTCTCATAAAATAAGATGCTTCTGAGAGCACTGCCCCCCACTGCTACACAGGAAAACATAGGAATCTCTCTACAGCAAACAGACACAGGATTCTGTTTTCATATCAATGAGAACCTTTTTCTTTCTCCTTGTAACCCGTTATCTAGTGAATCTCCACAGCTCTTCATGCTGAGAATCTGCTTTCTCAGAAATAACACGCTGACCTGTTGCTGTGCCTCCACCAGCCTGTTGTATTCTGTTAATAGCCGTCAGCAGGGACTCCTTGGTTCTGTGTGTGTTCAAATCCCACTCCGTTGTTGCTTCGTCATTGTACTTAGTCAGACCTACAAAAAGCACACAGCTATTGGTCAAACAATACTATGAGTCATTTCTTTTATGAATGTACTATTGATGTACTGGATGAATAGAAATAAAACCTTGTTACTTGTGATTTGAAATGTTTCTATACTTTCCAGACCTATAAAAGGTTGTCGGTGATCTCTTCTAGAAACTGTGTCCCGACTTAAACAACTCTTATAGATTATCATAAATTATTACCAATCTGGAAACTGAAGGGCCCAATATGGATATTGTTAACGACTTCAGATATAAATGATTTCATATGTCGAAAGTCTTGAGGGCTGATACTTCCAGACTGGTCGACCAACAGCACAACGTCAGCTTTTGTTGTTTCACATGAAGCTCCTGAAAGATTAAGAGGAGACAAATAGTGAGATCTACGTGAGAAGTTGTGCTATTCAACATCGTGTTTGAAGACATGTTTGAGTGTTTTTTCCTCTAATGCTTCGAGAGGTATAATCACATGAATTGTCCAAGAACCTTGATCCACTAAGATAGAGCTGCAAGTTTGTTCTTTTGAGTTTTTTTCCCCCCCTAATTAATATAACATTAGACAGGGTTGCTGCGGTGGTGCAGGGGCAAAGCACGACCCACATATGGAGGCATTAGCCCTCATATGTGGGTCGCAGGTTTGATTCCCGGCCTGGCGTCATTCGCCGCATGTCTTCCCCCCTCTCTCACTTCTCTCCTTCCTGTTGGACTAGTTTCAAATAAAGGCCACTAGAGCGAACAAAACCTTTAAAAAAATAACATTAAGCAAACATCAGTATTTTGAATACCAAGCACAATAATCCACTGCTAAATAAAAAGCACCGTGAAGCTTTTTACACACAAATGTTGAGCTCAGGTGAGTCGAAAATCTCGTGTTGTGCACAAATAAGAAAGAACCGTTAAGGCATTCCATTTAAATAATAATGACAGATGAAATAAATAATGCATCTTGGTTATATTTATTTTCTAATAGTTTCCAAAAAAATCAAAAATAAAGCGGCTCATTGGTGTGTTTTGGGATTTCCAGTATATTTTGAAAGCAACACTTTTGTATTCCTTTGCATTTAAACTCATAAAACTATTCCGTTTTGATTACCTGCTGTTCTGTAGTTTCCTTCAGCCTGTTGCTCTATAGATGTAAATGAGAACAAACAAAAAAGCTCATTAAAAATATGCACCATGTCTTTCTGTGTTTTGTTGATAATACTTATAACACTTTTTTTTAAAACTCAGACTTAGCTGAATTAAATATAATTACTCAGTTCGAGCTTTAATCTTATTAACTTCTCAGTAATGTCGTCCGAATGAGTTTTAACTCATCAGAATTGATTGAGACACTTCATCAGCTTCAGTGCTTTGGTGGCACAGAGTATTTTCTGTTCTCTAATAGCGAAACATATCAAGTGATCTTTTACCAAAACAAGTCAAGTCAACAGATATACAATATTCTAAACAGTGTTTTGTCCTACCTGAGCCCCAGAGCAGCAGCAACATCAACATCACCAGCCGTTGAGCCATGTCCAGGTAAACGTCCGTCTCTGTCTTTATGCTGTCTGCGATGTCCTCTCTTATGAGGTTATTAAGTTTCAGGTTTCTTCTTCCTGTCTTGTCTATTTATCTTTATTCTGATAAGTGAATAATTGGAACCAGAGTTCACTAGTAAAACCACAGATATAACAAAGACAAAAAAAAAAAAAAAGAAAAGATGTTCTTCCATTTCTGGCAATTTCTTATTTTTTTTACACTGATCCGACGTGGGGTTCCTCAGGGTAGTTGTACTTACCATAACTACAACTAGTTGGTAAGTACTTGCCAACTAGTTGTTAAGTAAGTTGGTAAGTAAGTATTTTTAGGAACATTTCACACATTTATACAGATGATATTCATTTCTAATGTCTCTTTATTGACTGACCCATTAGGAAGGGTTTTGATGACTGTATTACATATATAAGCAATGAAACAGTAGAGAGATTCTTGGCGTGAACTCAATGATGAGGAGATACAGAAGAAGAGGAAGCTCAGCATCTGATTATCTGAGGTTGCTCCATATTTCTCTCTTACTTCACAAATAGACTTATCTCCCATGTTTGATTAAAAATGCTAAAAGTTCTGGAAACTATTTGGCTGTTTTTGACAGAAACCACAATGAAAGACAGCAAAGTCTTTTTCAGGTGACATTTCTGTTTATTGATTCTGAAGATAGAACATTCACAGCATCTAGATGTTATTCTCCACCGAATTAGTCTGTTTATAGCTTTTATTTCGATTTCGCAACCTCCCCCGACCCAAAGACTTTATCGCAAAAGAGCTCAACTGAAACGAAAGATAAGGCAATGATAATCTCTCAGCTCTCGGGGTTTAAATGCATATTTTGTAAACCGACCAATAAAATCAACAATAACAATAAGATCAGACAGAAAAGGTTATAAAAACATCAGACTGACAGAGGAAACCAACAGCAGTTTCCATGTTTTCTTCGTCCATCCTGAACCGTCTTCATCCAAACGACCACATGAGGGTGCGGTGTGGCTGATGCCGAACCAATCAACGAGCCTGGTTTCAGCTGGGAGAGAGACTATATGAACACCCTTCTGTCAAAATTTGATGGATGATGACCTTTGACCTCTAGTCCCTCCACCCCTTTCCCCCCCCTGTGGCCGGAAGGGGGGAGGGGCGGGGGGGGGGAAGGGGTGGAGGGACTAGAGGTCAAAGGTCATCATCCATCAAATTTTGACAGAAGGGTGTTCATATAGTCTCTGCTGGGCATGTAACCAGTAGAGTTAAAGTCAGTTAGTACCTCCTGTGCTTGATACCCTGCGGTCAGCTGGTCATCCTGTCTGAAGAAGCCGCTAACGTCCCACGCTGATGTTGCAGATTTTGCAGCTGGGGTCTTTCTTGGCGTTTAGGGTGGACAGGCTCATCAGCTGGTGTCCGCTGATCTGTGACACCGTCCCCAGAGACACGTCCACCGGCTCTGTGTAGATCACCTCCAGGATGACGTCCTGAGCGTGACGGAAGGACAGCGAGCCGTCCTCTTCCTCGCTGCAGCTCAGGAAGCAGTTGTTTGACCTATCCAAGGCTGGCAGCTTGCCTCTACAAAAAATGTCCCCTTTGGAGCCACTGGGGGCCAGGACCACAATGACATAGTGATACGAGGTGTACATGCAGTAAAAATCCCCAAAGTAGGCGTTGGTGTTCTGGTTGAACAGGAGGTCTGCTTGGATCTGTAAAACATAAATGGACATGGATGATGTGCGCAGTCACTCGTGACAATTGCACCGTCACTTCAACCCATGTTGGACTTGTTCAACGAGAAGTTCTGATAGTCCTACAGTGGACTGAACTGGATCTGAGATATCTCTGCGTGACATGAATATCCAGATTTCCCAAAGGTTTCTCGCACAACTTCATGGAGAGGAACAAAATCTAGAGATAAGTACCATAACAAGACCAGGAAACCAGCACACCAACGCCTTTTATGTTATGGTACTTATCAGCCGGACAGACCAAATGCGATTGTTGTTCTCCTCAGCAGATGTACCTGGAAGCGGTACGGCCCGTATGGAGAATCCTGCGGAGGTCGTCCAGTGTTGAACTCTGTGTTGCAGCTGAAGAAGATTCCCTCCAGCTTACCGCTGATGGGTGACCCGTGGCTGCCGCTGTTGTCCTTTACCGACGGCAGCATGCGACGGCACTGAGCATCTCTGGAGCGGTAATACTGGCTGCTCACAACACAACACACACATGTGCAGGCAGAGAGACAGACGGACAAGTTAAAACACATTTAATACAGCAAGGAGCACTGATAAGGTTACACCAGCGGGTCACACCTGTTTGGTTGGAAGTACTCCCCCTGCTGGTTTCTGTAGAAGACGGTGAACGGCAGCATCCTGCCAGCGATGGCCTCTGCTTTCAGCAGGAGCTGCTTCAGCTGGACGGTGGAGTAGTCTGCAAAATCAAACCTTGGGTTTTAGTTCAACCGCACATTCCTGCGAAACCTGAAGCCTTCTCTTTATTCTAAGAAACTGAAGAGAAGAGCAGGTGGTTGAGTGTTTCCGTCTGACCCGCCGTGCAGAACTCGACGACCTCGCTCCAAGCAGAAACAGCATATTCTCCGTCGGGCTGCTTGGTGGCTGTCTGAACGGCCACGGTGTATTCCGTCCGAGGGCTCAGGAACCAGTGACCTCTGACCGTCATCGGCAGAGGAACCGCTTTGGCCACCAGCTTGGTCGGTACGTCCTGGAACACGGGAATGAGATTTGATCAACGCGGCGGCGTGGCGATGGCGAGATGGAAGTCTGCCATCGCCACGGCTGCACGTCTCGCACCATGTGCTTGAACTTGTTGGAGCTCTTGTCTTCCTTCTTGTTCAGGTCGACGAAGTAATGCGTGATCCGATCCTGGCCTCTGCTCTCCATGCTCCAGCTGATCTTGAAGGAGTCGCACGTGACGTTGCTGATCAGGATCTGCTGAGGAACCGGCAGCTCGTCCCCGTCCCCGATGCCGCTGTCCGCGGACTCTGACTCTGGAAAATCCAAAATGTTGTTTGTCGAGAGCAGCCGCGGGATACTTCTACAGTAACCTACATTAAATACGTTTTCTAACAATAAACTCTATTTCTACTGTTATTTTTTGTCAATAAGACAAACATGAAGATTTGTGGAAAAAAAAAAAACGTATCTCCTCAGCTCAAGTTTATGTCTTAACATACATCCGTTGCTGCATGGGACTTTGACAAATCCTAGAAAATCTCTTTCAGTGCAGCTTTTCTCTGTGCAATGTTGCATTATTTCATCCAGCACTGACAGTGTGAATACCAATCAATGGAGACATCCAGTTGTTCTTTTGTCCCATTCTCCCTGGAAACGGTTTCCAATATCGCGTGTCACCTTAATCATTTCAAAATGCCTCATACAGAAGAAGAAGAAGAAGAAGAAGAAAGTGAAGCTCGGTGTGTGTTGGCAGGAGAAGTGGTCCAGTACTCAAACATGGAAGAAGGAGAGAAGCAGTCTGGTACTCCCGTCCTTTTTGACGGTCAGGGCGTTTATTTTTTATTTATTTTTTTTCATGATGCAAGAGGATTATTTCGGAGTCACAGTGAGCGATTACTCTGACCCTGAATCAGCTCCCAGCTCAGAATCGTGTCAACTGGAGCCAATGAAGCAACATCCGACAACAGAACTACGTCACGTTGCCCCTCATTGCTTCGTTCGGTCCTTCAGAACCAACAGAACGGAGAAAAGGAAATCCTGCAGAGGTCTGCGTCCGTCCTGCTGTGCTCTGTGTCCGTTTGTCACTGTTCTCCTCCTCCTCCTCTTTCTCTCTCATCCCTTCTTTTCTGCCTGTGTTTGAGGACAAAAAGGCTTCAGTCCACAAAGACACTGAGAGCTTGAAGGCTGAACAAGGAGCCTGTTGAGGAGGTGAGGACAGCAGGAGGCTCCAAGCCTCACAGGCCGGGATGGAGGGGGCCCATTCTGAGAGCTCACTGAGGGGAAAAGTAAAAAAAAAAAAAAAACAGGTTGGAGAGGAGGTGCAGGTCAGTTTTGACAAAGAAACATAGTACTAGCAGTTTTGTTTTATTATTACAGCTGAATTGAAGCTGCAGCCTTATTCTCATGATGACGGAGGCAGGTCTGTTTTTCAGTTGCACATGTCAAAACTTCAGCAAACCCGTAGGAAACAAACCTGAGGATTTGTTTGCTGGAACGTTTAGTGCGGTCAGTGTTCGTTTCTGTTCTGATGGGAGGCATTTGGAGAAATCAAAACTAGAACATTTGAATTTTTAGCAGCGTAAAATATCAGGTAATTTGAAACTTTGACTCATGATCAGATTTACAAACACCTTCAGCTTTTTCTTTTTTTTCCCCCTTTTTCTTTTTATCCTTCCGTCCTTTATGTGAATAGAGGAAGCGATGTGTCCATTCATCCTCCAGTGGGAAGGTAATTATCCACAGGGATGGAAATCAGCAGGCTGAGCTGCCAAAATTCCCACCACAAAGAAACAGAGAGACCGGGAGCTGATTTTCCTCTGAAGGTCTCTGAGCCATTGCCACCTGCCCAAACTGATCCATCCAACCATCACTGGGAGAGACGATCCTTGAAAGAGGTCACAGCGTACTGTTGGTTTGGGCTAATTAGCAACGCTGTTTTTAATCACAGTTTTACCCTTTGATTTTCTTAAAACGACACGAATCAACTCAAAACTCCCAGTTATCTTGTTTCCTTCATCTTTCACTGTAACTCCATGTTTTTATTATCTGGGGATGGTCCTCTCAAAGCTGTTATCTCTGATGTTTGTGGCTGTGATTTGCATCCAGAATCCAAAGTCGAAGCAGTCGGACGTTTACGTCATCTGGACTGTTTGCTTCTCTGTTTAAATGTAAATTGGTCGGCAGCACCAGCGAAAACCAGGCACAGCTGGTTTCGGTTTGAGAGGAGAGGAGAGGACAGTGACGTTCATTCAATCTTCCAGCCTGCAGGACAGCCCACGATAAGGATCCCAATCGTTCGACGGATGCTGAACTGTTTCACCCTTTTCTAATACGATTCTTCCTCCTTCTGGAGCTGCGACGGTCATTTGTTCTACAAGGGAAACTTTCAGTTGGGATGAGATCAGATCCCCGAAAATGCACAACTCCCTTTTAGGTTCGCAGGGCAAAAACATTCCTCTCTACCTTGAATTGAATTGATATGTTGACATATTGAAACCTAAGTTGCTAGTGCCACCTCCAAAGATTGCAGCTATCGTCAACTTACTTTGCCACACAAGAGAAGGCAGCACTGAGCTTGTGTCACTGTTCGTCGTCATCATGCAACTTTGGCAGCAACTGGAAGGAAGGATGGCGACTGAATGGTACATACGGGTCAAAGTGCTGAAAAAGTACAGAAGACCATTGACCAGAAGACACAAGGGCAAGACAACGTGGTAAGCTAATGCACCCTCCTGCAATCGACGGCTGAATTTACATTTTTGCTTGCCTGTTTTTCAGAAATATGTGGCGCTGGTCTTGTTGGAACAGGAAATTGCTGGGACGCGTGAGGCAACGAGCATCCGTCAAAGCAGCACCGTTCATCTTTCGCACTTAGCTCAGAGATGCTTCTCAAATCCAAAGCCTGGGACGAGCGCGTCCCAGAAGTAAGCAAAGCGTCCCGTCGTCCTCAAAGCAAATATTCAGCAGGAAGTGACAAATGGTTGAGTTCATCGAGAGCCACATTCGTAGGAAACCTGCTAATTAGTAGCACAAAATTAGCAGCTCAGATATCCAGTCCATTTTGATCCTGATTATTCAACTAAAAAGCAGCCAAAGACAATAATCATCCTCATCACATTCCTATCCGATTGGAGCCTTCTGTAAATAACACCACCGCTCTGGGAGGCTCTATATTGTGTCTTTAAGTTAGTATGTGTCAGTAAAAACATGATCAGTTGAATTTATACTGAATTCCTGAAACATGGAGACGCCGCTGTACACAGCACTGATTTCTCTTCTTCACATCGTGATGGAATGACATTCATTTCATCACAACAAAGGACAACGAATCACCCAACACACCAGTCTGGTGAAACTCCCTCTCATGCCAGCTGCTCGGTCAGTTCATTGTCATGGCTCAGACATGTACTGCTGCACCTTCCCATTTGTCCTGGCAACAGTATCAATGTCTTCAGTGATGACCTCAACTGTGTCATGCTTTTTTTTTTTTTTTTCTCGTTAAAAAAAAAAAGAAAAAAAGAACAAATTGACAAAATGTTTACCGAGAGTAAAAATCTCCTTCTATGATGTGAGGCCTTCAAAAATAAAGTGTCTCTAAGAAGAACATGAAACCTAAACAGTGCAGCTCTGTATCAGAGGATTCAGACCAAGTTGGTTCGTAATCTTAGTTTTGAGTCGTTGCCGTGGCAGCTGCCGCTGCAGGAGTCCAGATGTTTGAGCTGGAAGTGACGCTTCATCAGCGGGATCGCAGCGGATGCAGGCGGCTCAGGTTAGTTTGCTTTTACTCTGCTGCAGAGCGGATGGAGACGACAGAAATGTTTGTTTTCTTGTCGGCTGAGAAACAACTAAAAGCAGGCAATAGGAACTAAAGATATTTTTGAAAAGGTAACGTTTTTAGTCTGTCTGGTTGGGACAATGAGCCGACCGACACTGACCTGGGCGGTCGTCCGGCTGCAGACTCTTCACCTCCACATCTGGACTGCTCAGGCCACTCGGAGGCTCCGTCATGCTGCTGGTACTCGGAGAGATGACCGGAAAACCTGAAGAGGAGAAACAGTTGACCACTCTGACTGCAGCTCGCTCTCCTCTCTCTCTCTCTCTCTCTCTCTCTCTCTCTCTCTCTCTGTGCTTGATGACATCAGGGGATGATGAGCAGAGAGAGAGAGAGAGAGAAAGTTGTTATTCCTCCACATCCACTGAAACAGCAACAAACTTTACTTTCATTCCTTTATTTTTCATGCATACACATTCCTTTGCTTATATTTAAGCTGAAACTGAAAGTCCAAAGAGAAACTTTTAGAGACCCTCAGAAAATTTGCAGCACTTTACAGGCTTACATGTAAGTCTGTGAGTGATAATGTTCAAATTTCACTTTTTGGAACGGTGATAATCACCTGCTGTGTTTATCTTCGGGAATTGAATCCATCCGTTGTGTCAGAGAGAGTTGTAATGATTACTCTTTCTCAGATTGCAACACAGGAGACAAGAAGATGACAGTAATCATGACTTTTTAAGCGTAAAAAAATCCCCCCCAAAAATCCACTGTGCATCATTTCACATTTCTGTTATGCCGAGAAACGTCCCGAACATCTGCAGATGTTTGACTGTTTGCTGCCTGAGAGTGACATCTTCTTCTGTGGATTAACACACAGCTGATGGAGGATTAGAGGCCACGCTGAAAACTGAATTAAATGAGCGCTTACATAAGAGGATTAGCTGCAGCTCACGAAGCGCCGCTTGGCTTTGGGGTCGCGCTCCACCGACAGGAGCGAATACAGTGTTTGCTTTCCTTCAGAAAAGCCTTTCAGCTTTAAAGGTTTCCACTCATTTGGCCCCAGAGGGGGTTGGTTTAAAAACGGGGCCACAACGTGGGCCGGGTTAGAGCAGCAACTGTTGCCGCGCGCCAATCTGGGAAGGGTTGAATTTCGGAACCATCCGACGTCCATCGTGCTGCAAAAAGACACATTGCTAAACAAATTGAAAATATTTAGGTCAGCTGCCAGACGTCTTCCAATGAGGTGACATCATATCAGACGGGTTCAAGGTCAGAACGTGCAAAGCTCAGAGACAAACAACCCAGGAGCTCCTCCAAAGGCAGCAGTTATCAATGATATTAAATGCTTAGTTAATTACAGGAAATTTTGAAAAAAAAAACAAAAACAAAGAAAAAAAAACAAAAACTGATCAGCTATGGATTGTTGGAAAAGTTTAAATGAAGTCTTCTCTATCAGAAGAATATGGCAGCCAGATGTTTCCAGAGGTTCTCATCAACTGTCTAACGTGACACGCCTGTTTTTATCCCGAACTTTTTACGTGATTTAGTGGTAGGAGTTTATTTTTTCTGTTCTGTCCGGGATTTCTGAGTTGAAAAGCTGATTCATCAAAAAGTTTTTGCTCTGTTTTCTGCTCTGATTGATGTGTTAGAATGAAGAAGTCCAGGGTTTGAAACCATTCCTTATAACCAGTGAGGTGTCTCTCTCTTTTTTTATTTTCCAGACCAAATTCAAAAATACTTTATAAATCGCAAAGGGAAGTTAAATTTTGCTAAATCAAATCAGGAGGTCACGGACTTATAAAGTATATCCAAATGTCTTGATAATTTTTGAGGCAATAATTTGTGAAAACTTCACATTTTTTAGATAGTCGTTGGCTAAAATACATCTTGATCTGGAAAATGTTTTGGCTTATTGTATTATAAAGTCCTGACCTGAAATTGATAGAGGTGCAGCGGTGAGACTCACACAGATGCAAAGAAATTTTAAGGAACAGAAACAAACAAATAAAAACACATAAAAAAAAACAAACTGGGGAAACATAAAGTAATTGAACAAGCAAAAACATCTGTAGACTGTAAAAACAAAAACACACACATACACACAAACCCAGAAACAAGAAAGATATATGTTAATTCTTTATTTCATCCATTCAGATTAGAAATAATAAAAGAGAATATTAGAATGCCCACAATTTTCTTCTCTCATCACAGATTGGGTTCTGATTCAGCATCGCATGGTTTTTCTCCCCAAGTCAATTACGGCAGCAAAGACAAGTTAAAAATACCTCTGTACAAACACGTCTGGATAGTTCATCTGATTCCACGTACAAAAATAAGTTCTAAGTGCTTCACACACTTTTAATACTGTCTCTGCTTCGGCATGTTCACAGCTCGGACGCCAGCTCGTGTCATCTGATCTGAAATCTCCACAAAACCTTCAGTCGAGTAGAAGAAGTCAGAGTTAAAACTGCTTTTACTCATAAGAACAAAAAAAAAACAAAAAAAACAAAAGGTACCCTGGAGCAATTGTTTAGATCTGACACCATATCATCCATTTTTTCTTATTTTTTTTTTTAACTTCTAACCTATCCTGAAAACTGGGATAGTTGGAGGTGAATGAAGGCCAACTCCTGGACTTGAAAGGCCCAGAGAGGGAGGTGAGTTTTAACTAACGCAACAGACTAACGCAAGGAAAAGAAAACGCTCAGTGTGAAAATACGAACGCTGAAAAACAGTATCAGAAATGAGACAACAAATTTAATCCGAATGAGGCGCCCGGGCGTTTTTACGCTTGGCAGAAACAAACCTGCTAAACACAAGACAACACAAATGAAAGATCTGCTTTTAAAAAGCTCCAACAAACTTTGCCAATTTACTTTGTGTAGATTTGTTTAAATAAATACAATTGCAAAGCTCTGTCTAAAACTCTTTTTTTATGTTACTTCAGCTCTTAGCTTAAAGCTCCTCCGTCTGCACAGGAAGCTGCCGTGGACATGCCGGGCTTGTAACCATGGCAGCACCGACAGTGACAGATATCATTTACATCCCTCGGGTGCTGATTGGTTGTGTTGGACGGAGTCAAAAAAAAAAAAAGGTATGCAACAAAATAAACCTTGTTAAGAAAAAAAAAAAAAAAAAAAATGAGCAAATTCTAATTTTAGTTAAATCAGAATTTCTGGGAAAGTTTCTGCACTGGAAAAGCACCTCCAATGAGATGTAGTCATCATCATCATCGTCATGATCATCATCATTGGTACAGCAGGTGGAGCTTCCTAACTCTAATGTCTTGGTTTGAGAGCTTTTTCTAAAAGCTGAACAGAAAAAAAGATGGCTTCAATTTAAAATCAGGACTTCGCTGTGAGCTTTACTGAAATGAAAAATAAGAATAAGCGCCGCTAATTACAGACGTTAAAAAGAAGAGTTTACCACCTTCTTTTTCATTTCTTTTATTTGCCTCCTCAAACGGATAGAATTGGATCAGATTTTAAGGTCTGAAGAAAAAGCTAAAGCTAACCACCCAAAAGCCATTGCAATCACCAGCAGAAGACACTCAGAAAGCACATGTTAGAGATAAGCCACACTGTACAAATCTAACCAGAAAACGCGAATCAGCCAATCAGAGGCAGTTTTCAGCATCACAAACCAAACTGTGGATGAGTGGACAATTCGGATTAAACGAGGAGCAGAAACAGGCGACAGGCGAAGAGTTTGCTTAGAAGCGACTGACGAGTCTGATCAGGTTTTCAGCAGCAGCTGGCGATCCGGGGTGAGACTGAACCGGTTTCCAACTAAAAGAAGTTTAAATCTCCCCGTCCGATGACAAGAGAATGCCGCATTCACACCAGTCCACTTTTGGTTTTAGGAAAGACGCAATCAGATTTGACTTCTTGTCAGGTCGCCAGTGTTTTGGTGTTTCCAAACTGAATCGACCTTTTTGCGGGTGAGCGAAGCAGCGTGGCGCGAATGCAGCTCCGCGGTTTAACTCAGCGCCCGGGAAACAGCAGCTTTAGAAAACGCCGTATCCGTCAGTGTGGCGAGCCGCCACGGCGAACGCGGGGTAGCCCTCGTAAGTGGCATAGGCGGTCAGGTCCTGACCCAGAGAAACGGCCTGCTTCAGCTGGGAGGCCACGCCCGATGACCCCGGGCTCGCCAGAGCGTAGCCTACATGGAGACACGAAAGAAAAGACACCTTATTATTATCAAGCCCTGCTGGTTCACATGTGGTCCTTTCTTGTAACCACACGTGTGATCTGGTTCTGGTTACACACTTGAGAGTACACTAGGTTCTGTCGCTGCTTTAGCGAGAAGCGAGAAGTTAGTCGGACTTGGGTACGGACCTTCACATACCTGGGAAGGCTACCGAGGCCACTGCAGCTGCAGAGGCACAGCCGGCGTCAGCAGCGCCCTCCGTCTGCAGGCCGAGCGTCTGCAGGGTGTGTTCGGCCGCGTGGACCTTGGCTTCTTCCACGGATGCACACAGTTTCGCAGGGGTGAAGGGATGCCTGCAGAGAGCCCAAAGTGAATGAGCCCAAGGCGGACACCACTAACCCATTCTTTAAGTTTAAATTATAAGTCGGAGTTATTTTCTGTCCACTTTTTAGCATTCTGAAAGAAAAAGTTTTCAGAACGAGTTTCAATTAAATTCAAACACCATTTCATCTCCAGTTATCAATCGGCAGCATTGCACTGCCTTTACTCATATGGCAAAAAGGAAATGAAGAAAAAGAAATTTCACGACTTAAAAAGAAGTAGAAAAACAGTCTCCTTATCTTATACTTCGACCACCAGCTGAAAGGTTTCCCCAGCTGATGCTTTGCTACCCTGTAGATTCATTAAATGGAGCAGAAGTCTGGGTTGCTGGTCTGGTGGATATTCCTGTACTCACACGTTGGGGTACTGTGTGGCCAGAGCTGGGATGGTGATCTTGTAGAGAAACAGCTGCCGCTGGTCCGGACTGATGGCCGAGTGGAGCTGATAGACGGGCTGACCCCAGTTGTTCTTCTGACACAGCTCTTCCAGAACCTGACGGGGAGCACAGAAAGGCTGGAGGTGTTCGCCTCGGGAGAAGAACTTCCAAGCTACATGCATCTTGGAAGCTACATGTGGACGTTAGAAACGTTTCGCTCCGTTATTCCATTACCTGAGTCGGTGGTTTGATGCCGGTGCCCTTGAGGCTCATGGCAGCCGGGTTCATCGGCGTCAGTTCCATCCCCGGCCCGGCAGGTCGTACAGCTTTTCCTCGGCCTGCTTGTCCCCCTTCAGCCCGTAGGAGGCGCTGCTTCCACCCCCTCGCCCCATGGCTCCGCCCCCGGCTGCGTAGGCCAAGTAGCCCCGCCCACCCAGCCCTCGTACCCCCGCCGCCCCTACAGGTACAGTCATGTAAATTTCTACAGGAGATCGGAGAGGCAGTAAATCAATCAAATCACCGGAAATCAGCAGGGAAGAACAATCACACAATTAATAAATCACAGCAAAGACTGACGACAAAGGTAACAGCGAAGTGATTTCTGGTGAATTTTTGACCAAACTTCAGCTGATTCAGAGGATCTCACAAGATTCCTACCATAAAATACTCTGATTTTTAAACCACGTTCATTACATCCACATGATTCAGGAAGGTCCACCCCTCCGCGTCACACCTGCCGCAGGTGCATCTCAAAGCAAATAAAGAGACGTGCTTGAAGTTAAATCCAAATGATCTGTAACAGCAGCTGAGTTGCGATTGGACAGTCTGTGTGGAGGGGCGGAGCTTCAGCATCAGATTAAGCAGCTTCTGCTGTCAAATCAAGATCTGAAAGCAGATCTGCCTCCATCGTGTTCTCCAGTTCACGTGAACAGAGGCGGCGTTCTCACCTCTGACCGACGGCGTCCTGATCAGGCCCCTTCCTCCCACGTGAGCTTTGGTTGCTGGGAAACGGAACTGACCGGGAATGGCGGCGTAGGCCTGCGGGGCATAAAACACGGGAGCACCAAGGTACGCTGTGGTGGGATCGTACACCTGCGAGAAACAGAGGCAGAAGAGAAAGTTTGTTGGTGCCAACTTGAATTACTTTGGATTTTGTTACACTCGCTTTACTTTATATTTTTGGGTTCTTTGCAACAACTTATAACACTAGCAGCATCCAGAAACAAAATTTATTTTGCGCCCCCGACTGCTCTGGAAAACTCTGGTAAACAAAATATCACTAAAAATGTTTTCCTGTTCGAAATGGTTTGGTTCCTGTTCCTGGGTTTGGTGATACTATCTCTGGTCCAAACTGGCCACTGGATGAAGTCGTTTGACATCCTATGATTTTTTAATTTTCTTATTTATTAATTTATTTTTGTCAATCTCGATGACACTGCGGAACACAAGAGAGTCTCTGGGAACTCAGAGTTCAGCTCATTATCAGTTCCTTATCTCCTGTTTATCCATGAATCAGGCTCAGGTTCAATTCAGTCTACTTTATGGCTTTCATGTTCTCGATGTTCCCACTCGACTTTCCAATGAAGGGATTTTCATAAGCTAGATAACGAACAAAACAAGAAAAAAGCCACATTTAGTGAGATTTTTAACTTTAATTTTCTGTTTTTTAAAAAACCGAATTGTGGTGTTGTAATTGTTTCACTACTTTCTGAAACAATTTGTTTCTCTCAATCTCTTGTTTTGTACATCTTTGATTTGTAATATGATTTCTGTATTAATCTGGATTTATCCCATCATGCATTAACTGTCCTGAAAGAAATTTTCTATAACTGTCACATTGATGCATTAAAATCTGATAAAGCTACAATAGTTAGTAGTTATGTGCTGCAAGATAAGTTCCTGTTGTAATTTGGAATATTGATGCTCACACTCCAAGTTGGTACTCATTTCCTCATTAATATGTTTACTTACTGTAGATTCAGTTCAAGGCTCCTGTGTGCTCAAATTCCTTCCTGAATATAACTAATTTATAAGAATGTCTGTTTGAATATTACAAATTCCTTTTTAGTATTCAGGTAAGAGCTTAGGGTTCCCAGTCCCACCTGTCCCAGAGTGTAGGCCGTGTAGTCGGTCTGCAGAACCGAGCCTCCTCTTCCTCCAGTTCCTCTGGTGTACCGGACATAGCTGTCCTTATCCACCGGCTTGGCCAGAGTCACCTCGATAGGAGAGCCGTCCACCACCTGCAGGCGGAGAGAGGAGTGTTTATTTTGCAGAACATATATTCCTTTTCCCTATAAGACGTTTTGGAATATGCGTGCAAACAGCAGAGAAATGAAGTCAGGGCAGAGCTGACCTTCCCGTTGAGCGCGTTCATGGCGTTGATGGCGTCCTCTCGCTGACTAAAATGTACGAAGGCGTAGTCTCTGATCTTCTTCACTCGCTCCACTGCACCTGCAACGCAACGACGCCTTTGCTGGTTCTCATTTGAACACTTTTCACTTTCCTGGAGCTCCACCCAGTCAACATGCAGTATTTATAATGCAAAGAAACCCGCATGTTGCAAAAATAGAGAGAAATATCTTCAATAATCATATGAATTTATGGTAAAAATGACTTATAACCTTAATTAATTGCTTATTTTCTGAATAGAAAACATGTCAATGCTTTTATAAAGTTTTCAAATTTTGGTTTGAAATTTTAAATATATTTTTTGGTTGACCTTTACATCTTTTTACTCGACTTTGAAAGTTTATTTTCACTCTCTTTTATTAAAACTTTTGTTCCTGAATGATCCAATCACATTTTTATATATTTTGTTACCAGGCAAAATATGTTTTGTTTGGAGTTTTTCAGCTAAATAACTTTTAGCAATTATTTTTTTTTGTCAGTAAAGTTTTGTATGCTAACCTGACCTTGTGTTAGAAGCTTGAAACAAACATTATAAGACTTTAAGAGAGATCTTGTCAGCTGCATTTAAGGACAATCTGAAAGCAGAGAGTCCGGTTATACCTGGTTTCAGGCTGTTGAATTCCCTCTCGATGGTTTCTTCAGTGGTCTGCAACATCAGGTTCCTCACATACAGAATCTTTACGGTTGCCATGGTATCCTCATCAACTTCCACCTCAGGCTCCGCCCAGTCCACCGCGATGGGATGGCCCCACAACTGGATCCGACCTGAAGGTTTGACAGGGTGTGTCGTTTAGATCACGTTTAGAGCTGGATGTGGACCAAGATCTTCAAAATGGGTGTCTGTGATTTTTCAGAAAAACTCTGGAAACAGTGACTCCATCTTTAATATCTGTTCTCTTATCATGAGAACCCATCAGCAATAAAGCTGCCTTTGATTCGCTGACACTTGGACAGCTGAAGACTTTGACTGTTTTTATGACGTTCTCTGTTGGTTTATCAGCTTTGTAAGGTGTATGTGTTCACTTCCCCGGTGTGAGATCAACCTGCATATTTTCAGCATCTCGAAATTGAACATCTCTAGTAATTTAGAGACAAAACTGGCCCAAGAAACTGCATGGATCTCCATAGTTTGCGGTCTCTACCTGGCAGGAGTTTGCGTCTGGCCATGGCAGCTGCCCGGTGGCTCTCGTACTCGACAAAGGCGAAGCCTCGGTTCTTGGACTTGTCTGCAGCACTGGGGTACACGATGACATCCACGACGCCGTCCGTGACCTTTCGCATCTCCACGAGGATCTCGTCGTGCTTCTTGGTTTTAGGAATGCCCCCGACAAACAAACGGCAGTTGTCCACGCTGGCACAGACACCGAGCAGGCGACCGTTCCTGGGAGACGGAGAGAAAACCATTGTAGGAATGTCAATTTAAACCAGTATCCTGATCTACGCAGATGACATCTCTCTGTACTTGAACAACAAAGCAGCAGTCTATAGAAGAATGCGCTTGAGGTCTTGGACTGTTCATGAGACAGTTTTCTTTGACCCAGTGCTGCTCAAACTGTTTTATGATCAATTGAGGAACTAATGGTGATGTGAATTGGCCTGGTCACATAAAATGTCAAGTGTTTGGTCAATTGATTGTATAGTTACTCTGGTCGGTGACATGTAAATTGATAACATTCAGGGCTAGCTGAATGGTTGGCTCAGATTTTTTAGGATTATGTGCTAGCAAACACTCATCTTTTAAATGAAGATGGGAGTTTAAAACAGATAATTGCAAAGGCTGTCGTTGCAGGTGAAGAACCACTCTGACCTGATCTCGTAGTTGTTAAGCTGCTTCATGGCTGTCCTGGCTTCCTGTTTGTTGGTGAAGGTGACAAAGGCATAACCTCTATTGTTCCCGTTGAAGTCCATCATCATCCTCACCTCATAGATCTTACCAAACTGATGACAGGGGCAGAGAATGCCAGAAGATTGAAAAAAAGCAAAAAAAGTGACATCAAGAGACATATTCCTCACATTGTTCCATAATGCCTCACCTTTTCACACAACGGAACCAGTTCATCCTCAAACAGATCTCTCGGGAGTTTCCCCACAAAGATCTCACTGCCTCTCTCAGGCGGTGGTCCGTCCCAGTCAGGCGGTGGGCCACCGTACCTCCGCTGACCGTTCTCCTGAAGAACAGAACCCCAAAATGAGGAGCGGCAAGGGGAGAACTCCGCTCGGCACTCAGGTGCCGTACTTACCTGTCTCAGCTGGTATCCGGTCTGTTGGGTGAGCGCCCGAAGAGCGGCCTCTTTCTGCGTCCCCGCCAGCCCGTCCCCACTTCCCTTCTGATTGGATTCCATTGGGTGTGATTAACAGCAGGTTGTGAATCAGTGAAATTAGGGGTGCTCACTGCAGAAACGGACATAAAGCAGGTTTCAGTTCAGAACCACGATCAGGCTGTCTGCGATGACGGTTGCGAAGAGTAACCTGTATTTGTTTCATTAAAACTCTTTTTATAAACCTGTTTAGATTCAAGACATTAAAGCCTTATTTTCTTCTCCAGAAAGTCAGATTCCTGCAGCTTGAGAAGGAATCTATTCCTGACCAAAAATAGGAGCATTTGCAGCCGCAGCTAAATGAGTTTATACAGAAAAGCTTGCAATATCGTCTCGAATAACTTTCCAGGAATCCTTGATCATCTGAACCTGCGCTTTTTCAACACTCTACCAAATAGTTTGTTTCATATAAAAAAGTAAAATACAGAGAAATTAAGCAGAAAATAAATTGTTTTAACTATAAAAAAATACAAAAATATTTCAACAGCTGCACTAAACTGTTATTAAACACGACACAGCTGACGATCTGTCCCTAATGACTCGTTTTTGATACAAAACAGTTCTCGTGTCATAGCTCCATTTTCTTGACTCTTTCTTTTTCTGTTTCTTTCTTCTTTTTTTAAACAACCATGACTTTATGAAAAGTGGACATTTATGTAAAACTAATGAATAGAGGAAACAGGAACTGGTAAAGCAAGCTGTCAAGAGGTCAACAGCAGTTTTGGAGGAGGCCAGATACTTCACAGGAACACAATGGCCACTGTAAGAAACGGTGGTGGCGGCATCATGCTGTGGGATCAGTTTCCTGCCGATGAACATGAGGTTGTTGTCAAGTTGAATCAATTCCAAAACCAAAGAGAGTTTTGACAAAACTTCCAGGTGTGTGCTAGAAAGCTTCATTTTTTCAGTCCCACCATTAGTCCCAGTATATATTCAAATTAGGAAAAGGACGTTTTGATATGAGGGGAAAATGTATGTTTTGTAAGGGCTGAGCCAAAGTCCAGTCCTAAATGTGACTTTAAAAAAAAAAAAAAAAGTGAACAATTTGTGCCCGCAATGTGACATATTGATTCCTATCAAAAACGACCGAACGCTGAAACTGAATAAATCATTAGATCCACTGTTTGTTCCCTCTTTTTTTCTCTTTGTCTCAGTCACATTTGGTGGAACCGTCTGGAGCCCTCTGTGAGATCAACTAATGTCTCCCCTGCGACATCATGTACTCACAGGTCTGCACCTCCTCGCCTTGTTTTTTCCAATGTGAGCGGCAGATATGAGCGGCGGGTGAGGTCAAGGTCTGCAGGCTGATCATTAACAGAGACAGTGGACAGCCTGACAGCCCGTCTCACCGTCCCCACAGGGAGGAAACCTGCCACAGCCTACATCGGGTCGAGCTTTCGCTGAATTTATTCAGCAAATAGCGTCTCAAACGAGACGGCACGCCTCCCCCTGCCGTAAAAACCCTCGGCTCGTATAACCAGAACCTAAACACATTATGAAGAGCTGGAATGTTGTGATGCTTTTATTACATCTATGTAATAAAAGCATAATGCTTGTGTGAGTTTTTTTTTTTTTTTTTTCTTCATTTGTTTTGTTTTGGTACATCTTGAGGAACTTTTAAATCAGTCAAAAGGGGATGTCATTAAATGTAAAAATGGTCAAATGTGTTCCAGACTTTGAAGAAATTCTTGTATCCTTGTCAGAGAAGCGATTGGAATAATTTCATGAAATGAAATAGAGTTGGAATACAGTAGACAAGAGGGATCAAATGACTGCATAAGCTCCAAGAATCAGCTTTACGCTTTTGCTCCCGAATACCGAATGAATCTCTTCACACTTCCCGGCGGTTCAGCTCGGGGAAAACTTCTGCAGGGATTCTTCAAAGTTCATGCCGGCCAGAACTGAATATATTTTCCTCAAACATTCAAACATCGGCTTGTCCTTGCTGCTGGGGCTCCAAACAGTTTGGCTAAACTCAGGGACCAGATTGTCTTCAAACTGCTGACTCCATTTCCCAGAACGAGAATGAACAAAAAGGAGTCCATCTGAGTCAGATAAATCAATCGGAATGCTCTCCGGATGTCAGAAATCCAGCTTTTAATCATAGACCGACACCGTCTCACCAACATGGCCGCCACAGTGAAGACATAGTGGCTTTTCAGCTCAAACTAATGTGTTCGACATATCATTAAGCATCTTCTGGACAAACTGACCAAAAGGCAAAACTGATAAAAAAAATAATTAGGGCACATTTCATGTCTTCATTCAGTTTTACGCAATCAGATATTGGAGTTCAGATCATGACTGATCTTTGATCAATCACTCTATCGGCTTCAACTTTTGCCCTTCCGTCTGCAGCCGTGACGATCCGTCTGCACTGACTCGTCAGACAGTTAAAGCTGCAGAAACTAACGCTGATCTGGACTTCTGGTTGCGGCCGAAAGCTGCTTGCTGCTCCTTCATTTCCATGTGGAGCGACTTCCTCATTGAAAACAGTTTCAGCTCCGAGTCTGAGTTCATTTCACAGATCATTATCCCGATATGTGAAATAAAAGCCTCAGTCGTCCTGCGGATACATCATGATGGTTATGAATATTTATTGTCCAGGATCCATCTCCTCCATTAAGAAACATCTCTGTCACATGACCCAGAATATATACTCCAACACTCAGGCAAAAGAACATCCTGTTCCAGTTGCAATGAGGCACAGTGACTGCTGAAGAGCATAATACCAGAAGATCGAAAGAGTTTTATTTTTTTTAAGTCTAGAATGTTTTCATTCTTTAATCCAATTTAATTTTAAATTAGCACAGGTCGCTCACTTTTACTGGCACTAAAATGTATAAATGAAATGCAATTCTGACAGAAAATAATCTCATTTTATTTAGAGGCAATGCCATTCTCATCACCTGCAATTTATTTGCTGTGTTTGAATTCTGATTGTTTGTAATATGAGCACTTTCTGTAAGAATGTTTTGAGAAATTGAGCTAACAGGAGAACTGATTAAATCCTTCCTGATTTTCTAAGAGGAAAAATACTAAAGCTCCTGCATGTTGTTGGTGACAGGGTGGTTGTCTTCTTATCTGCGGCCAGCAGGTGGCAGTAATTAACAGTTGGTTTAATCAGTATTAAATTAACTTGAACATACTTAGGGCTGAAATAGAGTTTGAATTTAAAAATGTACTAATAAAGGGCAGCAACTGAACCACTTGAACATAATTTTCTTTGAGTAAAAATATACATGAATAAATACAGAAAAAAAGTAATTTACAAATATTTGAAAAGTGTTATAATAGACATAAGTTAAAAAATAATAAAAATGCTTGTAAAAATATTTTTATTTTTTTACATTAAAATTTTTTTTCAAACAATTTGATCAAATGTAATACACAGTTTAAATTTATATTTGAATCAAAAAAAATTTTTCTTCCTGTACTATCCCGAGATGTCTCCTGCTGTGTGTCAGAGTCTCATAAATAAACTGGCTGATTAACTGCACATGCCCAGTGAGGATGTGTCTGTGTGGGAAAAGGATTTAGATAATGTACCTCCACATAACACTCCAACAAGAAAAATGATTGAATCAAAAGTTTAATTAATCTCATGTCAAATCTGCATCCGATTTATCATCTGAATCATCTCATTTGTGATGCGGCTGAATGGTTTAGGAGCTGCAGCAGATCCGGCTGCTGATTGATGATCCCACTGAGTTTAATCAGGACTTTCAGGATCCGGTACGAAACTGTTCTTTTCGCAAGATATTTTAGGTAAATTAAATTAAATTTAACTTCCCTCCTCTGGACTCTCACAGAGTAAAGTGTTTTGCAAAGAAAAATAAGCATGGTAACAGGATTCATCTTTTGTGGGATTTGTCTGGATTACCTCTGATTGAACCACTGACCAGAGCTCCCAGTTTTACACCTGAGTGAGGACATTTAACTGGTCTGAAAACGTCAACAGAAACACTTTCACTGGCAGAAGGCGCCCCAGCAGCTGCTGGACGACGCTCGCTCCCTCGCCACAAACTCGGCCTGTTTGCTCAGTTTGCAGCCTTCAGCCTCAACACACAGGGGAGAAAAAGAGAGGGCGAGCGACACTTACTTCACAGCCGCTATTTCTCTCTCTCTCCCAGGTTTTGATGCTTTCTGACCAATT
Organism: Poeciliopsis turneri; assembly: GCA_922788865.1. Lineage (NCBI taxonomy): Eukaryota > Metazoa > Chordata > Actinopteri > Cyprinodontiformes > Poeciliidae > Poeciliopsis > Poeciliopsis turneri. The sequence continues at coordinate 1,641,779 of CAKLNU010001117.1, read as the reverse complement.
TTTTTGGAGTAAAATGTCTTAAAAACTCACCTGAGCAATTTCAGAGATCACCTCCCTCCGATCAGAGCTGTGTCATTCTGAGTGTGAGTGTGTCGTCAGAGCCCCCTGCGAGATATTCTGTGTGTGTGTGTGTGTGTGTGTGTGTGTATGCGTGTATGTGTGTGTGTGATCACATCATATCAAACTCCAAAGGTTCACTGTCCTGGTGTTAGCTTTACAAGCTGCAGGTTGTTAATGTTTAACCTGCTGCTATCTGTGGACACACTGAGGGAGTCCTGTGTGTATGTGCGTGTGTGTGTGTGTGTGTGTGTGTGTGTGTGTGTGTGTGTGTGTGTGTGTGTGTGTGAGCATCAAGAGGCCTTTGACCGACAGGATCTGGATCAGAGGCCTCTCTAGCTGCTTACAGATGTTGTGAGAATCATCTTGCTAAGGCTCCCAAAATCTTTCTGATCAAAAGTATTGATAAGACTATTGATATTGCTTTCAAAATGGAGTCAACCTTTGGTATTATATCATATCAGAATAACACAATGTGGGATAAATGTGTTACATTTAAGCATGTTTTGGCTCCATCGCCTCTTTTTTGTATCATAATAATGAATTTCGATCATTTACTCGGCTCATATTCTTATTTGTGATCAGATAACGGTGTGAAATGAAGAAATGAGCTGCAGAAAAAGAAAAGAATAAAACAATTGATTGTGGACGTAATGCCTTTTTTTTTATTTTATTTTTTTACGTATTTGAACAGATGTTAGACTATAATCACCACTGCTCCCAACAAACTCAATAAATGTTGTCATCCTTGCTAGTATTTGCAGTTTTTCCAATTTTAAATAACGTTTCTGTTGTTTGCACAGTTTCCATTTATCAGATATTGTAAACTGTAAAGTATTTTCATGTTAATAGCTTGTTCTTACTGTACAGTATATTAGTCTTTGTTTTTTGTCATATATTTTTAATTCTTTATCTTTGAAATTCACATAGTTCCTAAGATACCTAACTTATTTAACAAGAAGTCGATTTTGAGAGACTTACAAGTAGCTGGAATATTACAAACAGCCCACATAAGGAATCAGGTGAGTAGTGATGGTGTTATCAGGCGGTTACCAGAGCATCCACCAATCAAAACAATCAGTTGACACATCAGACAGGAAGAGACAGATGATTATGCAGTATTCCAGTCTCTGAAAAATCACCAACTATGAAGATGTGACCTCAAACAGCGAACTCGTGCTCGTCTGCACTGACGTCCCACCGTCTAGCATTTCATCACTCGCCACTGATGTCATGAACATAACAACCTTGCTTCCCTTGTCATATATTGTGATCCTCCTTGTGTGGGAGGAAGCAGCATTATAGAAACTGATTTCTTCACAAAATGTGGATGTCAACATAAGTTTTAAAATACATGTCATTTCTGAAATGCTGAGAAAAATGACATGTTCACACATGATGTGAATCAACCTTAACCTTAACTTTTTCTCCCTGGACACTAAGAAGACTTTCATTTCATGTCTTTTGTTCTCAAAACTTTGAGCACTTTTGCTTACATTTTTATTTTGAATGCAGGACGTCAAGTCTTCTTCTCAAAACTTGTAATGATTGCACTCAGAACTTCTCCTCGCGCCCAGACTGCTCAGACTCTCTGCTCGCTTTTGGAAACGGCTTTTGGCACAGTCGGCTGGCAACCTCTCAGTCAATAGAAAGAAAGTGTTGTACTGGGGGCGTTTGTTTCCTTCCAGAGGGAGGGAGTTGGTTGGGTGAACCTGCCTAAGATCAGAGGCTGTTTGCGATCAGTGGCACATGCCTGGTGGATGTTTACAGAGCAGAAAGCTGACGTCATTGTTTCTCCCTACATCCAGTGGGTGGCGCCGGTTGCTACAATCGATAGTAGCCACACGGACACACCCGCTAGAACAGGGGTGGGCAACTCCAGGCCTCGAGGGCCGGTCTCCTGCAACTTTTAGATGTGTCTCTAATGCAACACACCTGAGTCAAATAATGAGGTCATTAGCAGAACTCTGGAGAACTTGACTGCACTTCATAGGTGATTCAGCTATTTAATTCAGCTGTGTTGGACCAGGGAGACATCCAAGAGTTGCAGGACACTGGCCCTCGAGGACCAGGATTGCCCACCCCTGCGCTAGAAGAATTATGGCAGAAAAATTCCTCCAATGAAGACCTGTTAATTTGAGAAAAACACACTTTCCTAACGCTTTACTACAAAACAGCACACAGATGGCAGCAAAACACAAAGAAGAAAAACTTGGTTAGTTCTTCTTTGGCAATTTTCTTCAATATTCAACCTATTTAAACCAGATTTTCACTCTTTCTCTCTTTAAAAAAGGTATCACATTTCTTATTTATATTTTTATATTTTCTTTCATATATAACAAATTCCCTTCTCACCCACCGCGGGTGGTTCTGATCCTCTGAGCTCGGGTCCTCTACCAGAGGCCTGGGAGCTTGAGGGTCCTGCAGTATCTTGGCTGTGCCAAGGACTGCACATTTCTGGACTGAGATGTCTGATGTTGTTCCTGGGATCTGTTGTAGCCACTGCTCCAGTTTGGGGGTGACTGCCCCGAGGGCCCCGATGACCACAGGCACCACTGTGGTCTTCACCTTCCAGGCCCTCTCCAGTTCCTCCCTGAGGCCCTGGTATTTCTCCAGTTTCTCGTGCTCCTTTTTCCTGATGTTGCAATCGCTTGGTATTGCTACATCTACCACAACGGCTTTCCTCTGTTGTTTATCCACTATGACAATGTCTGGTTGGTTCGCCATTACCATTCTGTCTGTCTGGATCTGGAAGTCCCACAGGATCTTAGCTCTGGCATTCTCCACCACCTTTGGGGGTGTTTCCCACTTTGATCTCGGGGTTTCCAGTCCATATTCTGCACAGATGTTTCTGTACACTATGCCTGCCACTTGGTTATGTCGTTCCATGTATGCTTTCCCTGCCAGTATCTTGCACCCTGCTGTTATGTGCTGGACTGTCTCAGGGGGCCTCCTTGCACAACCTACACCTTGGGTCTTGTCTGGTGTGGTAGATCTGGGCCTCTATTGCTCTGGGTGTTTAGGGCCTGTTCCTGGGCGGCCATGATGAGGGCCTCTGTGCTGTCCTTGAGCCCAGCTTTTTCCAGCCATTGGTAGGATTTACTGATATCAGCCACTTCGGTTATTTGCTGGTGGTACATCCCATGTAGGGGCTTGTCCTCCCATGATGCTATCTCTGGCACTTCAACCTCTGTTCCCTGTTGTCTGAGACATTCACTGAGCACATTGTCTGTTGAGGCTTTGTCCCTGATGTATTTATGGATCTTAGTTGTTTCGTCCCTGGACAGTGGTTCTCACAATCACTAGTCCTCTGCCTCCTTCCTTGCGGCTCGTGTACAGTCTCAGGGTGCTGGATTTGGGATGGAACCCTCCATGCATTGTTAGTAGCTTTCTAGTCTTAATATCTGTGGCTTTTATCTCCTCCTTTGGCCAGCTAATTATTCCAGCAGGGTATCTGATTACTGGCAGGGCATAGCTGTTTATCGCACGGATTTTCTTCTTGCCATTGAGCTGGCTTCTCAGGACTTGCCTTATTCGTTGGAGGTATTTAGCTGTGGCTCCTTTCCTTGTGGCCTCATCGAGGTTGCCATTTGCTTGTGGTATACCTAGGTACTTGTAACTGTCCTCTATGTCTGCTATTGTTCCTTCTGGGAGTGAGACCCCTTCTGTGCGGATCACCTTCCCCCTCTTTGTAATCAGCCGACCACACTTCTCTAGTCCGAATGACATCCCAATGTCCGTGCTGTAGATCCTGGTGGTGTGGATCAGTGAGTCGATGTCTCGCTCACTCTTGGCGTACAGCTTGATGTCATCCATGTAGAGAAGGTGACTGATGTTGGCCCCATTTTTGAGTCGGTATCCGTAGCCAGTCTTGTTGATAATTTGGCTGAGGGGGTTCAGGCCTATGCAGAACAGTAGCGGGGACAGAGCATCTCCTTGGTATATGCCACATTTGATGGACACTTGTGCAAGTGGTTTACAGTTGGCTTCAAGGGTGGTTTTCCTCATTGAGTTTGCAATGAAGGCTGTCAGAGTCCTGTTGATGCTATACATCTCTAAGCATTCAATGATCCAAGTTTGGCTCCTCTGCTATTTACACAGATACCTTTCTGTGCCATGCTCATGTGCTTATCCATGTGTTTGCTTATCTTGGCCGCTATGATGCCTGACATGAGCTTCCAGGTTGTGGAGAGGCAGGTTATTGGTTGGTAGTTGGGTGGGACTGGACCCTTTGATGGATCCTTCTGGATTAGGATTGTCCGCCCTTCAGTTAACCATTCAGGGTGAGTCCCACTTTGTAGCAGCTGGTTCATTTGGCCTGCCAGTCGCTCATGGAGGGCAGTGAGTTTCTTTAGCCAGTAGGCATGGATCATGTCAGGCCCTGGTGCTGTCCAGTTTTTCAAGGGACGCCTTGGACATCTGTCACAGTAGAGAGATCAACCACTGTGCATTGCTGTTGTGGGACGCCTCCCTTTCCCATATGCCTTTCCAGTATTGGTGCTCTGGTTCCCCAACACCTGACGCAGACCTTGTTTGGTATGAGGTAGGCAGTAGCTTGAAGGGTCTTGCCTAAGGACCCAGACTGGATTTGAACCCCGCCCTCTCGGGTGATATACTGATGCCTTATCTATTGAGCTATCCAGTCAGCTATGTATATAGACAATGACTTCTAAGCTAATTTAGTTTTTCATAACTGTTTCAGATCAATTCACCGCCCTCACCCCCAAAGTCACACTAAAACAGCAAATTATTAGTTTAATTAAATTTCTGATAAACACAGGATTTTGGGAGTAGAAAACAGGTTCAGTTTGAATCAGTTTCGTCCCATGAGCATCATGTTCATTTGAGAAACAATAATATTAATCATAATAATAATTTAAAAAAAAGTTCTTCCAGTTTTTGTCTCCTGGTTGCAATGACAGTAAGTCTCCAGAAGAGGGCGCGCACCGATTACAGATTCTTGTATCCGTCCGCGATGCCTCTGTTCTGATCAGAACATTATGAAATATGATCCCTAGCAGCACAAAGCATCAAGAAATAATAATGTTCTGTGTGAGTTCAGGGAGTAAACGTCTGTTCTCGGGTGGATTCGCTGTCATTTCCTCAGCTGTCTCTGCAGCAGCTGCAGGGCCATGCTGACAGTCTGAACACAGCAGGACAAACACTGATGCCAACACAGAGGGTTTATATAAATAGAGAGAAACGGACCAGGCTCACAGTTCTGGTCTGAACTGGACCCGTCCTTATCTGCGGTCCAACACATCTATTCAATGCAGTTCAGAGCAGATTTACAGGATGAATCAGACTTTTAACCTGAACCGGGCTCTGTTTTATTTATTTATTTTTATTTATTATACCTCCTGCTTTTATTTCACATGAAAAAAAAAACAACAACTTTTGCTAAAGTCTCATAAGTTTGTAAAAGGGCGTCGTTCATCGGTTTTTATCCATTTTAAATTTGCACATGAACGCACCTCCGGAAACTTCTAAATGAAAGCTCTCATCTCATGTGTTTTCCTGAACATCCATCCTTTGTGACCACCGCTTATTCCTGCAAAAATAAATAAATAAATAAATAAATAAATAAAAACAAATTTTTGGTTGGTTTAAGATGAACATTTAGATAGTTTTTTTTTTTTTTTTTTTGCCCCTCCATCTCTACATAGAAAACTTTAACTGAAGCAGCACAGGCGAGGAGTAGCAGTAGGAGGACAGGTGATGAAAAGGAGCGGAGGCAGTCTCTCTCTCTCTCTCTCTCTCTCTCTCTCTCTCTCTCTCTCCCCCTCTCTCTCTCTCTCTCTCCCTCTCTCTCTCTCCGCCTCGACCTCCACTGAAGCTCCAACTGTTTCGGATTAAACTATTCACACTGGAAGTGGATCAGCGCTCCGGACTCGCGGCTCCTGTTTTCCGGCGTTTGTCTTCCCTTGGCTTCCTGTCTCTTGTTTCCAGGTGCGACTGGAGCGCATCTTTTTCTTTCTTTCTTTCTGTGTGTGTGTGTGTGTGTGCGTGTGTGCGTGTGTGTGCGTGTGTGTATGCGTGTGTGTGTCGGGAATAAAGTGTGCGCTGCTGGATCCCCGCGCCTCCGTTTTCACACTTTAATCCAACCGGCGGCTGTTTGGTTCCTTATATCCCAGCGGACATAAACCCGGATCAGCCCTCCTGTGGGATTCTCCTTCTCCCAGACTAATTGCAAACTTTGTGTTAGTTGTTCGCTGGATTTCTCCTCACGTTGTTTTATTTATTTATTTATTTTTTTTTTTTATTTCATATATCCAGAGGAATCCTGGATCCAAATATCCTTAAAAAAAAAACAAACAAACAACAAAAAAATAATAATAAATGAGGCGGTTTGTTTTGATTGGATGTAATCAAGCGTGACCCACAGGAGTATCTACTGTTATTTGATCTGCTTTTTTTTTTTTTTTTTTTCCCCCTGTGTAAAATCACTGTTCAACACCTGATTCCACCTTAACCTCAAAGCGCCACAAGAACAATTTAAGCATTCGGATTGTGGGACTGGTCCACTTTTTGTTTGTTCCTCCTTCAAACGTTCTCAGACATGTAGTTACTAAAATATATATATGTATACAAGGGAAACTTTGGGAACTGCCTCAAGCCATCCAGGTCTTCGAAATGGAATGGATTTGGACCAAGAGCAAACACATGTTCCCTGACAAGTGAAAAAGACAAAGAACAATGTTGTTAAAGACTTTTAAAAAGATGAGGCTGGAGTAAAGGGTAAAGAACTCTGGAGTTTTAAAAGTTTTAAGCCAAAAGAAACATTTGGAAAGTTCCTGAAAGTCCTTTTTGTCCTCTGGATGTTCCTGGGAAAATCTGGAGGAGAGTTTTCACACAGAGAAGTTCCCACACAACAACTGAATCCTAAAACTCAGGGAGAGCCACAGCAAGACCTGGCAACGGGCAACGGTTTCAAGCCAAACGAGGAACCCAGAGTCTTCGCCCGGGAACCTGGAGATCCCAAAGTGGTCAGGCAGCGGCGGACGTTGAGCCTCGGACCCGACGTCCTGCCGGGACCGGCTGAGGGGGACCCATGGGAACGCTGCGGGACCTGCAGTACGCTCTGCAGGAGAAGATCGAGGAGCTGCGGCAGCGCGACGCCCTGATCGACGAGCTGGAGCTGGAGCTGGACCAGAAAGACGAGCTGATCCAGAGGCTGCAGAACGAGCTGGACAAGTACCGCTCGGTGATCCGGCCCGCCACGGCCCAGCAGGTCCAGGCCCAGCAGAAGAACCTGGTGCTGCCGCCGGACCAGCAGCGCAGCAAGCGGCAGGCCATCTCCGCCGAACCCACGGCCTTCGACATCAGCGAGCTGTGCCACGTCACGCTGCCGTTCTACCCCAAGAGCCCACAGTAGGTCCTTCACTTCCTCCTGCAGGTTCTGACAAGGTTCCCACATTGGCTGTAGCAGATGTGGGAACTGAACAGAACCTCCTTCAGCAGCCCCAGAAAACCTGGTAGAACTCGTTGGGTTTAAGCTTCTGTCGAACGTGTAGAAAGTTCTGCATGCAACAGGAAGTTAACAGAACATCCTGCAGTACACTGAAAAAGTACAAAATCTTACCAAGTTATTCTTGATGCACTTAAAATAAGACACACACTAACTTGCAAGCAACTTTTCTACTCGTTTGTGTAGCTCGTTTTTGGCGAATAGTTACTTAACATTGATAAATAAAGTTCTGAGTTGCACCAGTAGACGTTTGGTCTCACAGCGGGACAAGTTCCCTATGTTATAAGTGAAACAAGCTGCCAGTGGAATTAGTATTTTTTTTTATTAGTATTCAGAAATTACTGACTGAAAACAAGCTCTTATCTTGCAGAAAAGTTACTTGTAAGTTAGTTTTGTCTTTATCACAATTGTACTAAGATATTTCGCACTAGAAACTCGACCAAACTTTGTAAGATTTTGTGTTTTTGTATGTTATTTCTCAGCTAGTTTTAAGCTGGATTTCATAAGAGTTTACGACCAGAGGAAAGACTCCCACTGAACACCGGTGGGTTTTTTTGGTTGTGTTTTTTTTTCAACAGTTCTGTTCTCTCTCGGCTGGTTTTTTGTGCCTTCAACAAGTTCCAAAGCAGTTTTATGTCACACTGTTCAAGGATGGGTTCAGCTGTTTCGCCGTCAAGTAAAAACCAATCATTACCTGAGCGGAGAACAGGCTTTCAGTGCGTGTCAGTCTGGCTTAAATGAGTGACTCTGAGGGTCTTTGTTAATCTTTGCGATCGGTTTTGAGGCCTGCAGCTGCAGCTGCTCATTAGCGACAGGAACGAGCCCTAATGGATCTGCTCTGTTCAGCGTTAATGAAGCTTTTCAGCTCTGTTTCGGGGGCTGACTTGCCGAGCTCTGATCAGCTTCAGATAGCGCCGACGACTCGAGCAGGCGGCCCTTCGCTCCTTCGGATGAACAAAAAAAACCCCCATGATGCCGAGCGAGGTCAGGGCCTCAGGCTGAAGGTTCCTCATGGAGGGAAATGAGAGAGAAAAAGAAATGAGTCTGTTAAGACACTTGCCGCCTGTGCAGCTCGGTGTTTCAAACAAAGTCAGATCATTGTCCAATCTGAGTATTCTCCTCACACACCTGTGCACAGACGCATCTCCTGTTCAGCATCCCGTCGTCGAGCTTCAGACAAGCGAAAATCTTGCGAGTCGTTCCTGGCGCTCCCAGGCCCAAGCGGCATGGGCGGCCATTGGGGGGCATTGCCCCGCCCATGGAGTCAGCCATAAAAATTTACTTACATAAATAATTTTGCTGGACTGTATCTTTTTTCTTTTAATTGAGTAATATTATTATTGCTATGTGTTCATATAAGACATAGCAAGACATGCCGCTGCCCTGAAAATAGGAGCCGGTTTTGTTTTACGTAAAAAATAATAATACAAAAAAAAAAATAATAATAAGAGGCTGTATTGATGATGTTCTCCAGGAGCTGGAGGAAATCTGAGAGAGTTCGATGTTAGAACTTGTGGATTTGGCTGAGGAAATTGCAAAACCGGAGCAACGGCAAATGATGAGGACTCAGTTGCCGGTGAGGTCCACTTCTCCTGATTGGAATATTCATATTTTGTTTGTCAAGACAAGGCAACTGCACACATAAAGAGTTTATTCATGGAGAAACTTTCAAATGCAACAGGAAATAAAGGAATTGGACATGCATCCCCATTCATGCGACAAAAATATTAGCCTCTAGCATTGATTTGAAACTCAGAGAGCATCCAACATGCTTCTGATTGACACATTTACAAACCAAAAATGTTTGGAGTTCTTAAATTTGACGACTCAAATAAATAGCAAAAACAAAAGTCAATATAATTACATTTATTTACTGATTCGTAGCACTGAAAAGATGGTCAAAGGGCAGAAATTTCTGCAAAAAGGGAACAACCAGTATAATCTGGTGGTCTACTTTTTCTTTACCATTTTGGTCAAATTAACTGTGTAGACTGTAAGCCTCATGGACTCTCCAGATCCTGTACTGATATCACAAATCAGTTTGATATCAGAAAAAAAAAGTATCAGATTATAACGGCCTGCATCAAAACAATTGATTAATAATAACAGTCAGATGTTCTCACACCTATTGGTTGCTGACTATTGTTCTGTTGGAGTGATAGCACTTCATGAAGCCTTTTCTAATCTTCCACACTACAAAATAATTAACAAAAGCATGTATGGCTTGTGCGATGCGATAATATCGCATCACGTCAATGTCGGTATCGGCTGCTCCTCAAAGCTGGGATATCAGCATCGTATCGGAAGTGCAAAAGTTGTATCGGGGTACATCTGACTTCTTCCTGTGTTTTTAGTTTGCTAGTTGAATGCCAAAGGTCCATCTATATATAGCTGGCTGCCCGGTGCAGCAGCGCTCAGTGTTTGGGGTCTCTGCATGTAGTGGAGCTGCACAATATCCTGAGCTATAATTTGTGCAATGTTGCAGTCAGAAAGGAGAGCTTCGATGCATTATTTAATAGAATATAACATTTCTGGGGCAATGCATTTTAACTCTGTCTGATAATGACATTAGTTCCCCCCTTGGTTGGACTCCCGGTGCTTTTAATGAACAGAACAGACAGAAATTCTAGATAGAGAGTCACAAAAGGCGATAATTTAGGCAAAATAAGGCATATTTACGACGTAAAAAGAAAACAATCGTCGCGTCATTTAAATAGTTTAGTCAGATTTAAAGAAACATGCAACAGAATATGATCATAAAAAGAAACATACAGCATGTATATGTGGTTTCTGTGCATGAGGAAACGTGTGCGTGATTGTTCCTGACGGTCTTGTCTCTGTCAGGTGGCTTAAACGGGATCGTGATTCGGATGATCCGCTGGGGTCTCTGAGGGTCCCGTTAATTTGTCAGCGTCTCCGGCTCTTTGGTGGTAAGTTCTGCCGAAGAGAGCCGCTTCGACTCTCTGCAGACTGCTAAATGGCGTGCTTTTCTGTCTGCGGCGGCGAGAACAACCAAGCGCGTTGTTTTTTTTTTTTTATCTTCCCACACACGGAGGCAGATGACAGGGTTTGTTTCCCATCTCCCTCTCCGAGTCTGCAGCCCGCCCGCATGTGTCTGTGTGTTATATGAAAATATAAAGTAATGGAGACGAGAGAGAGAGTGTATGTGTGTGTATGCGTGTGTGTTTGTGTGGGCTGTGGACTCCCACCAGCTCTCCTGGTGCCTACAGATAAGTTAATGATCCACTGAAACTGTTCCCTGATTCTCTGCTGACAGAGTTTGAAGTGATCCACCAGAGTTTGCAATGATCACCAGCTGCAGAGCGCCGTGGGGAATCAGAGGGTTTGCAGTTCCTGCTGCGAGGCCCTGACGCCGGGTCTTTGTTAATAGCTGCTGTGGTTCTCACAGCTGTAGAAACTCCTTCCAGACACAAGAAAGATTCACTCGTTTCCATTTTTAAACGCGCTCCCGCTGCCGTCATGCGACTCCTACTGAGAGAAACTAAACGGAGATAAATGCAACTTCTGTTCTGTGCACAAGAAAAAAAAAAAAAACATCAAGTAGAACATTGTGAAAAAGTCAGAGTTATTCAAGAAGAACTATAACAGGTTTGAAGCCTCCCACATTTGATCATAAGGCATCTATTAGGTGTTTGAGTTAAAAGCCACAAACTTCACGGTACGTATTTAATCCCCATAATGCTCTCTGTTTTATAGATTAAGAGCTTTTTTGTTATGGAAAACAAATAAGGTATTTGATTCCTTCCTGAGAGCAGTGCACAGAGATCTTGGACATGTTTTTCTTTTTTCATGAATCAAATTTTGCTAATGTTTCTCCATCTGTTTGAAGACCTTTGTTCTTGTTTATTTTGTTCTGTCATATGCAGCATAGGCAGAACTCATCAAAGAACAAGCTGCCAACAGTGTGAAACATTTCAGATTCATAAGCATTGAGGAACCTTAATACTTAAAATGGAGGTTAACATAAATTAACATAAAATTATACACACATGTCTCTTGAATGTTCGCCATGTTATCAATTATGAATTATTGAGAATATAATCCATAAACTATATTATATATTGTCATGTTTCTGGGGAAAAAAAGCTTTAGAATTTATAACATTCCCATTGCAATTGGTTTTCATGCCAGTTTAAGCCTATGATTTAGACTCATTTATGATCAGATGACAGAAACTGAGTGCAACATTAGAGAACAAAACTGCGACGATGATGAAGTTAATGTGAGCAAGCAGAGTTTAAATACAGCTCTTCCATTTCATCAGCAAACCTGCACACGTTCAAATTAGGATGGCGATCATAACGTCTGTACATTTTCTGGCTAAAAGGCGATTTAAACGCAAGAGCAAAACAACATCATTCTGTTTCTGGCTCGACTCATCGGGTCAGAACTTTTTTGCGTGTGCCTGTGTGTTGTCTGACAGCTTTTGTGCAGTTGGTCACCAATTTTGTAAGTGGGCATGTTTACTACGTGAACAAATGCTGCAGTGGGAGGGCTGTGAAGGCCTCACAGGAGTTCTGCTCTTGAGCTCTCGTGAATCATGAAGCGTCTCAGCCCGAGAACAGAGAAAAAACTTTTGCCTTGTTATTTGCTTCCCCGAGTAAAGCAACATCGTTCTCTGTTCTCGCCGGGTACGTTTGTTGGATCCGACCTTGACATCGCCAGAGCTCTTTCTGAGGCCTTGCATGCAACTTGTAGATCCTTCAAAGACCAAAAAGCCTGAAAGCCTTTCCCTGCCCACCTCCCCTTTGAAAGCCAGATTTAAGCTTCACCGTTGAACCAGTCTGTGTGAGTTTCAGTAGCTTTCTAAACTTTTTTATTTCGTCTTTTGTCAACGGCTGCCTGTATTTAACGTTTCAAGCCCGTCTTACAAACCTCGCTTCGAGTCAGCAGCAAAATATAAATATTTGTAATTTTCGCTCCCGTCTTAAAATATTCATTAGCAAATTATAAAACTGACGGCCTACAAAATAAACTAATAAAAATGTATTTATTAAAATAAATAAATAAATACATTTGTAAACATGCAATACAGCCAGTGGTGCTGTAAGGTATGCTCAGATACCTTTTTGTCTGTCTCTGGAAAAAGGGTTAAACATAAAAAAAAAATAAAAAAAAATGCTATTTTATTTTCTCTTTGAAAAAAAAGGTGACATTTTCTGCATCAAAACACATTTGTCTGTTATTTTCTCTTATAAAGTAACAAAATGTATCAGTATTCAAAATCTTTCATAATTTTGCACCATAAACTGAGAGTACACATGTTTTTTTTTGCATTTTTTTCTCTCTTCTACAGTCAACGTGCCCTGATTCTGACATTTTCTTCTCATTGATCGACAACAATTGAAATATCGATTTAAATTCTGACACACATGAATCAAGCAGACCGCCTGTTGCTCTGTCAGATTCTTGAAACTTTTACACGGTGAAACTCATTCCAGTCTTCCAGTTCAGCTTCTTCTGTTGACCTGATGCCAATAAAGAGTCTAGAAACGTGATCTCATCCCCTGCTGTGACGTTTTCACTGATTTTTTTTGACGTTATTGGTGTTTCTGCCTCTGATTGGCAGATGGTAATGAGCTAATGCTCCCTGCTCCCCTGTTAAAACATCAGTATTAGTCGACCAAGTTTTACAAAAATCATCTCTGTTCAGATTGATTTTCTTTGTGCTTTGAGTTCCCTTTTCATTTTGAGTTGCTTATTTTTTTTTATTTTTTAATTTGTCTCTCTTTAATTATTTCCACTCTCTTAATTCTCCTTTCATCATTTTCCCCTCTCGCCCATCTGTTGTTTTGTTCCTCCGGTTTCCATTCTTTCACACTCGTCACCTTCTTCTCCCTCCATCCATTCCACTTGTCCTTACACCTTCCCCCTCCCTCTGTGACCAACGCAGTAACGACCGCGTTGGTCACAGTGGCGAGCGCGTCGTCACCACCTTCCATCCAGATCTCGCTAATTTTTCCTCCCGAGTCCCCGTTCTGGTGGCGCGCAGAAACAGAAGCGGGGCTGCAATGTTTTTTTTCTGTCGCCGAAATAACGCCCAGCTCCGGCTCGTCTCCGAGAGCTCGTTTCCTCTGCAGATGAATTAAAATGGAGCTTATCAAGCAGGCCGTCATGCACATCTCCCCCCCCACAGAACCTCAAAGTTAACGACAAAGTGATATCGCTCAACGTTTCCTCCCGCACCGCAGGGACCAATCTTGTTCGCCACAGTTCAGAAAAAATATTTCAGCTGCAAACGTCGATGGGGGATGAAATGTTTCTCGACTGCGTTTGCTTGGTCTGCTGATTGAATTCGGGAGGTGACGCCGTAACCTCTCCTGTTAGAAGTTTCTAAGGAAAATCTGTTAGAAAATATTCAACTTTGGTCCCGATTTACTCGCTTATTCATATGCAGGTCTAATGAAACTTGGAGGGATATTTGTATTCATGTCCAGTTGATGTATTTCTTGTTCTGCTTCATCAAAAACTAAACGAGTCACAAAGTCAACTGATTCACCATGAACTTGGGATTTCAGGCAGCCATTAGCATGCTGCTGTTTGATGGTGATGCCAATCATTTTGCAAATAAATAAATAAACAAATTAGTTAATTATGATTTTAGAGTTCTGCAATAAAACAATTCTCCTATTGTACAGTTATTTCAGCTGCCTGATGCTTAAATGTGCATTTCACAATCAAAAAAAAAAAAAAAGAAAAAAAAAAAAACTATTTCTCCTGCCTTTACTAATCCAATAATACTCCCTTTACACTGGAGTCACATTTTTGTAGCAACTTAACGCTCTGTGAGTCTGACTGAACTGTAGGTGTTTTTGGATTAAATCCTGAGCGGGCTATTTACATTTTCGCAGATTTCTTTCTTTCTTTCTTTTTTCTTTTTTTCTGGAAATCATTCAGCAGCTGCCAGCCAGTGATGATCTATGGAGCATTCACCATCTTCCTTCCACTCACTTTGTCTCTTTCAGTCCATTTCAATAAAACTGAGCCCTCCACTCTCGACAGGAAGGAAAAAACCCTTGGCTCTGCTGACTGAGAGAGACATCCTTCTCCTCCTCTTTAGTTTCTGTATGATGACGATGACGACGACGGCTCAGCTGCTTGGTATTATTTGCATCTACAGGGTAGAGCTGCTCCCATAAGCAACCAAGTGACGGCCCAGAGTTTATGGACGAAGGAGAAGAAGAATAAATAAATTGCTTTTCAGAAAATAAAGACAGCCAAAAACCTGAGTCCAGCAAAAATTCGAAACCAGACGTCTTGGGAGGAGACAACAAAGCAACAACGATAAACAAAGCAACTATGGAGCCATTAAGACAAGAAATGATGACACTGTTTAAGTGCCTCTGTTGGGAGGCAGTAAAGAACATAGCATGTACTGGGGACTACCTGGAGCCTCGGGCAGGATGTGATTTAGGGGCCCCGCTTCCTGTTAAGAACATCAACTCCACTAATCAGTACAGATGTGGTAGAATCTGGTTCAATTGACTAAGATGAAGAAAAACAAAACAAACAAACAAAAGAAAAAACAATCACTGATAACTGGTTAATGATTACTGATAGGTATTTTGGTACAAACCGAGCTAAAACACAAAGATTAGACTCATAGCCTCCCACTGTAGCCATGGTAACGCAACAATCGGACTATGAAGGCGACTCTTTGCACTTTTACAAAGAGAACTTGACAATTTAATCTTAGATGTAAATGTCAAGCAATTTCATTCATTCCTGCTCAAACAGTCAAATCAAAAAGAAATGGCGTTCTCCATACACAAAGGTCCGGGGCCGGAGGAGTAGCGTTTTGGTCCGTTTTGTCTCGGACGTGGTTTGTTGTCGTTTCATTCCTCCGTGGAACAAGGAGACCACTGACGCAACATTAAATATGTCCACATTGAAAAGTTAAGATATAAAAAAAACAAAAAAACAAGCAAACATAAAGCCCTCACGGAAAGCGCAGAAACAAATGTAAAAAAAAACAAAAAACAATTCTGACCTGTTTGTTGATCCAGAATTGCTATTATACATGTAGTTTTTTTAGTTAGATGTTATAGTATAATTTACCTCATGGGCTACACGAGGCTAAACATGTCTTTGAATGTTGTTTAAATATTAGTGTCCTTTTCAAAATTTTTTGGCGATTTTTGTTGTAAAACAGTATGCGAAAGACTTTTCACCTTTTTTTTTGTTTTTAGAGTGGCAGTACTTTGACTTTGGGTGGTTTCACAAGGTACCAGTGTGATCGATTTAGCGCACAGAGCCTTATTGAGTTTTGAATTCCAGTGAGAATTTTCTCCCGTGCAAACAGAAGTTGTGCAGATTGTGATAAAGTCACTGATGAAATCTTTCACAGTCAGACTTGGGGTTAAAGTGACGCATACCTCATGGTGAAAGGCATTCTGGACATTTTTCATGACAGGACTCATTCAAAAAACAGGAAATAATGAGTCATGATTTCACGATGGAGAGTGTCTTTCAATTTACAACAATGAGAGGAACAGGTTAACGACAGGGCATCAGAGCTTTGTAATGTGACCTTAAGTGCTTTTGTGTGGGCCAAAATGTTCAATTATTCAGCTAAAAGCCCCATTTCGCAAAGTTAAGGCATCATTCCGATAAACATCCTCATCAAACACGAGTGTTAATGTCTGTCCTAATTGCTGCATCATGTTGAACCTTGTACATAGGTTCTCCTTTATATGCAGATCAAGCATGCTGCTGTATTCACAGTTAATTAACCAAACACCAAACATCTGAAACATTTCACAACTCCTCCTCTGTCCAACGTTTTGTAAAACACGTTGCAGACACGCTCGGGTTCTTGTGATCACTTGTTATCTGCGTGAAACATCTGTTTCTTCTCTGCTTTGCGACTTACATTGTATCCCAGAAACTAGAGCATCTCCTGACAGTCGGTGAGATCCTCATCAGCTACGGGTCTCGATAATTCCTCCTTCGCCCGGAGGCGCCGCACCGTTCGCAAGATCGATCTGAGCCGGAGGACGGTTTGAATGAATCGGCTGTCTGTTCTGCGCCACCCGGCTGCCATTGATCAGGGAGCTGCGGTTTCAGTGTTCGCGGGCTCGGAGATGACAAATGATCAAACCTGCAGAAAATAACTTCAGCCGTTTGATAAAAGACGGAGCTGAAGCCGCCTGCCGCAGACGCTCACGCTGTCAAACACAAGCGTGACGATAACTGCAGACAGGAGAGTTAATTAAACGCCGAGCGTTTCAGATGAAGGTTCCTCTGGAGCTCCGGCTTCGACAGAACAGGATAGAAACACAATCCCGAGTGTCTCGGAGGACGTGCCAATGTTATAAAAAAGTTAATTTTAGAGAAAAGGTCTGAAGTTATTTAGTTGTGGCAATATGGAGAATTTAGGATTCGGTCGGATCGAAGACCAAACTTTCTGAGTCCTGATTTTCTGACACGAACTTGTCCCATTTCAGTTCATGTTTCTTTTGAGGTATTTTACTACATTTTTAAGTTTTATGGGTCAATCAAAGAACTTATTTTTTTACGTGGGTAAAATCCCATTAATTTAAAAAAAAAAAAAAAAAGCAAAAAAACAACCCTTGTTTTTCAAGGGAGTCCTGGCCAAGAGGCAGCAACAAATACAACACAGACAGCTACAGTTAATAGAAAATTGATGAGCTTTGAGAAGCAGGGAAAAGTCAAGTCTATCCGCCTCAAAAGCTTTTACTTTGGATCAATTCAGTCGATTTCAAAGTTTCCTGAAGTAAGTTCCAGGGTATAACGGAGCGCCAGACTCAACAGAAGCTTCTGCACACGAACGGAAAGGAACAGCAAGTTTAGGAACAGAATTAAGAGTCAACATTTCTCTGTGCAATCTGAGCACAGATATCAGGCAGCAGGAGTCTAAGAGATGCCCTGGAAAGTTAATAGATGGGAGAAGACCTCCTTAATCCAGAACAGACATAAGAGTTGCAGACATGTAGGGATTGGAGTTACTGTTGGTTAAGAGCAATTATGTCGTCAACCACCTTCAATGCAGCTGTTGTGGTATTATGTCTGTTTTTAAGGAGGGATTGAAACGATGAGATGATAATATTGCCAGATTAAAATTCCTTAACTGGTCACTAAAAGACTAATAGAATTAGTGCCAGCACTGAAAGATTAGATATAGCCTAATATTTGGGTGACTGAATGGATTGATTGATTGACCTTATCCTGTCTATTTCTTGTAGATATTTTAATAACGTTTTTTTTTTCCTCCCTCCTCTTCTTCGCAGGTCAAAGGAGCTGATAAAGGAAGCCATCTTGGACAATGACTTCATGAAGAACCTGGAGCTCTCTCAGATCCAGGAGATCGTGGACTGTATGTACCCGGTGGATTATGGGAAGGACGCCTGTATCATAAAGGAAGGAGACGTAGGCTCACTGGTGTTCGTCATGGAAGGTGAGAGCAAGAACACGGGCTGGAGCTGGTTCCGAGATGGGAATCGGTCTATAAGAGTCATCTGAGATGGGTTTTATAGACAAGAACAAAAGGCTTTTCCTCCAAATGGTTCAATTTTAATATATTTATTGAATTTCTCTCTCTACCTACTAGTGTTTCGTTGTTACACCCGTAATTCGTTTCTCCTTTGTACCTCCGTCTATCTGTACCTTCTTTGTATCCTGTTGTCTCTACCTCCATCTGCCTTTGCTCACGTTGTTCTGTCCTTACCTCCCTTGTGCCTCCTTCTGTTTCCACCTCGTGCTGCTTGCATATCCTTTTGCGTCGATCTAGAGAAGAATCGCAAGTTTCAGCTCTTGGATAATGAAAATCCAACACATGCCGAGCGAATTACGTATTTCTTAGCTCAGTGTGCAGCTTCAATCCAGATCAGTCTCTAATACGTCTCGGGCGGCTTCATCTGGGACGTGAAACACAATCAATTTTAAAAAACTCGCGACCGATACAAAACAGAATAGTTCGTATTGTTCCGGAGGTTGAACGTGAAACAAGTTCGGAGAAGGTTCATTTGGTGCTCCGTCAGAGTTTTGGGACATGAGAAATATTCAGCAAAATTAATGAATCCGTGTGACCTGCAAAAGGCAAAGTAACCTTCTCTTTAATGAGCCTCTGGTTGAAGCAGGAAGTTTATCTCAAAGGTCGTTTTAATCCTCACTGCTGAACATTTACTGCTGCTGGCTTTCTGTTGGTGACGCTGAACGCTCACTAGTTCATCTGTTGGCGTCGTCCGCTTTGTACGGCTTTGAAAATGGAAAGGTTTTTCTTTTTTTATTATTATTATTATTGAGCCAATGCTGTCAGAAACAAGATATAATTATGTTTTTCTGCCTTCAGCTGGAAGTTTGGTGCCAAACGTCTCTCTTTTTGCCTGTTGATAGAGACGAAGAGCGAAACAAATGACCCGTTGTTCTCCTGCAGGGCTGCTGCTGATGCAAAATGTGTCTTCGTTTCCAGCTGAGACGATGCACAGCCAGTCAGTTTTGCAGCAAAGACAGAAGATTTTCCCCCTGTACCGAGAGACTTTTAGAAAACTGAGAACAACAGGAATGTAGCGGGAACGTCGGAACTCTGATTAATTTGTACATAGCTCTAGAAAAATATAAGTCTGTGGTGAGAAGTCCACTGTAAGTTCCTGCTGCCTGTGTGCAGAGCTGAACAAAGGGTGCTGCCCTTTCTTCCGGTTAATATTTAGGAGGAGAAATGCTGTGTCCATGACAACAGACTTTATGAATTTGTGGTTTATCAGATAATGCTTTGCTTGGCTGTTTGCTGCAGTTTTCATCCACAGGCGGATGCAGTGTTTGGGCTCCAAACTCATGTCAAACTCAGGAAAGTTGACCTGAAAAAGTGATGATAAGAAATGATTACATTTTCCAATATCTTGAGGACAGCTGCTTCAATAATTCTGGTGTTGCCTCTTATAGTTTCTGCTATGTGGTTCTTTGCATCCCTTGATGGGTGGACAGTAGAGTTACCACCTTTACATCCAGTCCTCAAGACAAAAACTATAAATCGCTACCTTGGCTTAAAAAATGATTTGAGCTGAATCTGACATATTATTCCTCCCCCATCTCATATGTTTTCAAGAGCTGAGGTGTTTCACTGGTTTCACTCTTCAGGGTGGCTGGACTCTCATCTATAGTTTGATCGGAGACTGAAGCGTAAAGAGTCTGGAGCTCTAAAGCACTTTTAAAAGCACAGCCAAAAAAGTAAGGGATCCATACTAAGAAATGGAAATACTTTCGCAGTTTGCACATTTTTAATTTTAAAGTAACTGTAATCTGCAGTTCGTGTAGCTTCATCATCCTTTGACCAAGCTCAATGTTTTGGCATATTTTCAACAATTTTTGAAAATGTTGTTAACTTATTCCAAATAAGTTAACAAAAACAGAAAATGCTGATGAACTTTAACCATCCTTACGCTGCATAAATAAGTGTATTTGAAGAATTTGTTACCAATTACATCCCATACAGTGTATTTTGTCGGTAACCCGACGGTGCATTTTTGGCACCAGGGCGAGGAGTAGGAAAATTAGCTCTAACCTCGTTGGGATTCTGCACCGTGTCGTGGGCAACGTTTACAGAAAGCGGTCGAGGATAAGACTGAGATGGACGACATCAGGGATCAGACGAGAAGATCGGTGAGAGAACGTATGGCCATCGCCAGAGAGAGAAGAGAGTGTGGATTGGAGGAGTCGTAATTATAGTTATTGGTCATGACCTATCCTTGTAAAGACCTATCCTAGGTAAAGACTCAAAACAAAATGAAAGAGCAGCTGCAGTGAGGTTCCTCTCCACCTCTGGATGGATTTTATTAACATGACATCTATAATAAACGTATGAGACGTATTGTGATAAAAGTGTAGTCTGCAATACGAGCAGAAGCTTTTGCACATGTTGGTCTGTTTCCCTTCTGATGGGACGAGGACTGGGAGGGGCTCCGACATCAAACCTGGAGCCTCTCCGGCTTTTCTCTGTTACTACGCTCGGCTCGTTTGTTATATTTATAGCCGGATTTGAGGTCAGCGTTTTACATAAGAATCCTGTTCGGTAACGTGATCCTCCCACTGAAAGCACGCCGTGATGCTGCCGCCGTACTGGATCCGCTGCCTGGAGACGTCTAAGACTCACATCTGGAGGAATGGACGGCGTGCTGTTGCCGTCTCGACAGAACAGCGAGGACCTCTTGAGAGGGAAGACGCTGTTCGAACACATTCGGACCACAGGAGGTTCCTGTTGAAACGTCCTCCCTCAGTCACACTTGGGCATGTTCTGTCGTGAAGATGCGGTGAGGATAAATTTAGCTCCACCTCCTCATTAGAGTCCACCTGACCTTTTCAGAGCAGCTGCAGGTCTGCTTGTGTCTTCAGGTCCTTTCAGACCTTTTGTGGCTCAGTGGCGCTGGACTTACACCGAGACCCGACAACAATCCTCCAGATGGCTGGTCCCGTGTTGGTAGGCGGCAGCGTGCGGTGCGCAAAATAACCAATGACATTTATGTCCAGAAAAAAAAAAGAAAAAGAAAACCTGCCGGATGAATAACACGCACGCTGAGTCTAAGAGCACGTCCCTCACAATGTGAGAGGCGTCTTTTTTGTCGGGTTTTATATTAGAGCCAGATTAGATAATTATCTAATCAATGTTAAAGGAACTGGTTTCAGAGAGGAGTCTGCTGTGGGCGGCTGAAGTTCAAATAGGCAGATTTTCTTGAATGCGTTACATCTGTGTGTGTGTAGCTCTGTTTGTCTATCTTCTGTCACAGGAAGAGGAAGTGATCCCCAAAAAAGAAAAACCAGCCCGAAAAAGACGAGGTTTGGTAGTTTTTTGTCGAGTGGGCGTGCGCGTGTGTATCTGTGTGTGAGTGTATAAACATTACAAACATGATCATCATTATTTGTAGTTTGGCAGAAGAAACAGATGCAGCAGTTTTGTCTCATGATGTCACACAAACACACACACACGCACACGCACACACGCACATGGAGCTTCGTAGTGAATGCGGTTGCTTAGCAACATGTTGGCTAATCATATTTTACTTTTGGAAATCGACAAATTTGGAATCAGTTATTTAAAACTAAAGCAGAAAGCAAAAAACAAAAAACAGTGAGGCAGGGAGAGCGGCGACAATGGACAAAAAGAAAACCAAATGCATTGAAAACAATCAGAAAAAACCCCCTAACCCTAACGTTTAAATTGAATTAAGTGTAAAAATGTCCTCCATAGAAACATTAAAAAAACCTCAAAACTTGTAGGCATAAGAAATGTTACAGCGTGAAAACACAGAGTGTCACTCATCCAAGGTTCATGTCAAATAACCCGTTTTGTGTCACGGCAAGAGACTGCTTGGTGGACAGAAAAGAAAAAGTTAGAAGACATGAAGGAATCTGTGACAGCTCAGCAAAAATGTGAGAAAAGTGGAGGAACAGATAACATATAACATCCAGGCTACTGTCTTTGAGCTTAATCTGCCTTAGTCTCATATCAGATTAAGGCAGCGGATATTAAGTTTAAATAAGAGCAGGATTTTATCAAAGTGAACCGTGTGCCTTTTAAAAAACTATGACTGTGTAGTGACTGTATTTCTGCAAAGGATGCAACTAATCACAGGTAAGAGTACATTCAAAAAAAGCATATTTATGTACTTGTGGTTCAGTGATTATGTTATCTACCATCAGATTTTTGAAATAAAAAACCCCTAATAAATCAAATTAACAAATCAATTAAAACTATTGCAGCTAGGCACAGTGAAAATATGTATTTTATACATAATTTGTAAGTGGGCAATACATTTGAAGCTGAACAATAACAACTTGGTGTAACAGAGTTCATTTTCTTCATAAAATACGACACATAGAATATAAAATTAAGAATATTTTTTTAAATTAAATGTTCGGGAATATCTCGGAAAGGAAATGGTTTCGTTATTGAAATGATTTTCTAATGTTCTTTTCAACAAAGCGTGTCAATAAATATGGCAGATTTTCAGAAATGTTGACTGATAACCTTTTCTTGTATGTCGCTGCGCTTTATTTATTTAATTTTTATTTGGAATAAGTATACTCTTAAGTTGTTATTAGGTTATTACTTGAATATTTAGCAGCGCTTCACTAAAATTTAACAGAAATAAAACAAATAGCTTCCAAAGTGATTTCCTGCATCCTTAATTCGCCCCATTATTGGCCTGAGTTTCTCTCCCTTATTATCCTGTTACCCAATCAGAGTAATTATGTTGACATATTTAATCACCCGACCGTTGCTTTTGTGAATGTGCTATTTGCTGCAGAATTATTTCCAAATCTGTTATCAGGGAATCCAGCAGCAGAATCCTGACAGAACCTTTACAGTTTGCAGCAGCGTTTTTCTCCCTCAGACGGAAAAAGAAGAGCAGGGCCGGATGTACGTGCAGCAGCGAAGCGGCCGCTCGCATCCTCTTCCTTTAAGATCTGGAGAAGGTTAACTGATGCTTCGCTTTGTTCTGATGAGCTTCTCTCAGGCCGTTACCTGCGACGAAAGCAGGAATTAATTTTCTCTCCAGCCAGCGAGCAGCAGTGTTTCGTGGTTCCCTGCTCACTGCTGTCGCCCGTCGTCCTGAAAGCTCTCCCGCTGCTGTAATGAGCTCCTGAAGCCTGAGCCACTGTGCTTTTCTCCCTTGCAGTGATTACAGGAACAAAGACATAAGTGGAGGAGGTCTCACTCTGATCTGTGTTTGTTTGTCGATGTGATAGCAGTTGAGGGTCCTTACATGGATAAGTGATTACACACACGCGCACACACACACACACACACACACACACAGACATGCACACATTGCTTCGGGCTTTCTGGAGCAGCAAACAGATTGTGTTTGAAACGTCAAGCCAGAATCCAGCACCTGCTTCTGTGACTCACCTGGATCCGAGTTCTGGCTGAATCACTAGAAACAAATTCGTCTAATCGAGTAAAAGATATTAAGCAGGTCTTTGGGTCAGACCTGTTCGGATTATTACCAGACTAGGGCTGAAATGATTAATCAGAATAATTGTGATGAATTGATGATTGACATAACCATCAACTAATATGGCAATTGGTTAATTGTTAACAGTAAAAGCCCATTTGCTGAAAGAACAATACAAAACTATACAGCAAAGAATTTTTCTGTATCTTTTTATAAAGATAAAGAAAATAAATAACTTTGTCTGTAAATATATTTTAGCCAGAACCCCTCAAAGGTCCTCGTTTTAACATCTATCAATCCAAATAAATAATCAACATATTGATTGTAAGAAGCTGTGCAGCTTCTTACATGATGATGCCAGAAGCGTACACTTTGCTTATTTGCATCTTTTAACGTATTTCTACTATCACATTTAAAAAAAAAAGTTTTAAGTGGTTAAAATGTGCACATCAAGCGTGAAACCTTTCACACAATGTGCAATTCATTCATATTAATTCATATTTCAAGCTTCCCACTGGATCAGAATTATGTGTACAGTGACCTTGTCGTAGTTGGTTGTAGGTATCAGCGTTCGCTGTGGCTGAAATCTCACATCAGACTGCACAAAATGTTCTTTTTTTTTCCTATAGAGAAGGTGGACAGAGTGACAGAACAGCAACAGGACAAGTGTGGGCGCACATTTCAGTTCAGCCTGGCAGAAGTCAAACTCTCAGTCGGTGTGGCAATTACTGAGAGATTTGACTGGCCGTACAGCTGTTACAGAAAGTGATGTGGCCTGGTGTAGCGAGGGGAAAAACTCTCAAATGCTACAACTAATAGCATGCACTGTTGTGTCAATTTTTTCTGATAATTGCCTTCTGTTGAAGTACGGAACATTCGAGGAATGCTGTGGTTTTTAATTAAAGAGAAACATAAACAGAAGCTCAAACTCCTGTTTTTTTATTTGCTTGTAAATTTTGATTTTGGTCCTATTTTTCATCTGGTTTAACCAAACGACCTGGCCGAAACCCGCTTTTCGAGTCGATCCCAGTCTGCTTTCAAACAAACTCTGGTGCGATTTACTTCTGGTGTGAATACAGACCAGCCTCCATGTAGTTTTGGACTTTATGAGCCACTATTGCCGGGCAGTTGCTAGTACTGCTGCTGATTAAACCGAAGCCGTACCTGATCTGCTGTTCTCTGCATGTTGTCTCCTTTTTGCAGCTTCCGTTTTCCTGACGGCGTTGCAAAATTGGAAATATCGCATTGCGGAACCAGCGTTTCATGAGCTGCTTGTTACGTTCAAAATGATTTCAGGACGTAATAAACACACAATTGTGCACAACAAAGACACCCCAAGTAATTTCTGTCAAATGGGAGCAACGATCGTCACCCACGTGGCTGTGTTTTCAGCTTATAGTAAAAGAAAGCAAATAAAATCTCAACGTAAAAGCAGAGAAAAATATAAAATATGCTTGTGGACTGAAACAAACAAAGGACCAATGTGGACGTTCCTGCTGGGAACACATCCTCTGGTGAAATAATTCAGTTCGTGGAGAAAGTTTAGAGCTGGAGGGCTGCAGTCCAAACCTCTCACCTTGCACAGCTCCTGCTTCTTCTTTTCTATTTCTGTTTCTTGTTGTTGTTTTCTTCCTTTTTTCCGCTGTGGGGCTGAAATCAGCAGAAGCAGTTGCATGTTCTGGTAGATTTTTGTTCTGGGATCATGAGACTAATGAACAGAAGACTCTCAATCACACAGAAAACACCATTTTTCTGTGCACGCAGAAAACTGTGTGCAGAGTCACAGTTGGGCTTAAAGAGACTGAGGCACCGGCCACCAAAACAAACAGTGGCAGTTCACAGTTTGAGCCGTTAAACCCAAAATAATCTCAGTCTGATATTTCTAATATAAACATGCAGCAAACACGATCACGGCTGATAACTGCAGCAGTTAATTCATTCTCATTCAGCACTTCCAGAGACAATCAAACAAGGATTGTTGTAACCGTAGTTACAGTAAATTCACACTGTTGTCATGATAGCTGGTATGTTTCCCAAAGCCCAGTTCTGACTGTTAGAAATGTTGAAAGATGATCCAGTCGGATCCATTTACCGACTCTTGTTCTTCTTTGGTTCTTCAGTCCTTCAGCTACTGGAGGATCTGAATCAGATCTTGGAGCACCCGATGAGGGTTCAGCTGCAGCCTGCGATGAATGCGTGTGTATGTGTGTCTTTTTCATTACAGCCTGTAATTATGGCAAAAAATCCTGCGTGTTTATCCTGTTCAATAAAACGATTGTCTCCATCTGCTGTGTGTTAGAGACACAGCAGGGTTAATTATTGCTCTGTGTGTGCGTGTTTTTGTTTGTTGTGCGTGTGTGTGAAGCCAAGCAGATAATTTTTCTCCTACCAGGTATAAAACAACAACAGCAAACAACAACAAAAAAACCCCCCAGCTTAGATCATTTCATATTTCCTTCTTGGAAAAGCTCCATAAGTCATCACGTTTTTATCTGAGCTGAATCTGCTGTTGAGCGAGAGCAAATCTGCTGCAGCTCTTCTACAGCAACACAAACAACCAGACCTTAAACCTCTGTTGTGGCAGAGAGGCGGATCTCAGCGACGGTACAACTAAAGCTTCAGCTGCCAGTGAAGAGAGACAGTTCTTCTAAAATTCCCCTAAAAACATAAAACTTGAAGTCTCCCTCTGACTTCCTGTCTTTCTCTTTGATCTGTATTACATTTCACTAATTCATGCTCCTGGACTTAAAAAGCTTCTGTTCTGAAGTTTAATTCCCCTCTTTGAAAGGTTCTCCAATGAAATGCTCTTCAGCATTTATAGTTGAAACATTATATGAAAGACCCACTTCCTGATTGCAGAGTAGACAAGACTTTCACTCTGTTTACGTTCTGTTCCTTATGCTGCATTGTAGTTTTACTAAGAACAACAAAATTCAAACTTTCCATTTGAATAAAAAAATTGAAAAAATCGACCAGAATTCCCAACAGAGTTACATTTCCTAATGGGAAACTGGGACTGCCCCGATATTGAAACTGATTTGTTTTCAATATGGCCGTTTCTCACGTCAACAGTAATGAGATTAGTTGGAAGCATCTCAGTTTTACAAGTAAAAATGTGTCTAAAATCAGGGTTACATGGAGCACCTGTAACTTTAAACTGCAGAAATTAAAAGTGGGGTTTGATTATGGAAAGTAAAGCTTAAGCAACATCTACGAGCGCCGCCATGTTGAAATTCCGACTTGTTATCATCGGTCTCACATCAAAACCCATATATGACTTCCGGGGTGTGGTAACTCTTCTTCTTACAAATCATTATGATTTAGCATTTCTTAGCTGTGACAACAGTGCCCTCTGGTGGAGAAAGAATTGCACACTAAGATTACTGCACCAATGCTAATAATAGTTACAACGATGCAGAAAAGCCCAAATCTAGGAACGGTTTATAAACACATTTATATTCCCATAATCTATTGAGCCATCATTGCTTTACCCTCAAGTTGTCTGCAGTGGGATTGTAGAGGTTAAAGGTCATGCATGTAAACTCACACGTCCCTCTCTCAGATGGAGCTCCTTCCTCTGGGGGATCCCAAGAAACCAGAGTGGTTTTACAGTCTGGGTCTGTACTGGGATCTTCTCTTTGCGAGCCAACATCTAGAAAGCATCCATAAGGAGGAATTTTGATCAAATTAATCATGCTGGCAGACTGCTTTTGATGTGAAGGAGAAACGATTCTGCTCTCCTTGACGGAGCTCCTCTTCTTATCCCTGAGGCAGGATTCAGTCTTCATTAAAGGGGGAGTTAATTTCAGCTACTTGTTTCCTGGATGTGGTTCTTCAACTCATAATCCATATCTCAGGGCCATAGGGGAGGGTTGAAACGCAAATGGGACAGTAATACCCAGAGCTTTATTTTCCAGCTCAGCTCTTTCTTGATAATAGATGATAGACCTTGATAGGCCGGCGCAACACCCTCATTATTGCAAATGGAGCCTTATCCGTCTTTTCATCGCTGGCTCCATCCTGCCATCAGGCAGGAACACCAGGATACTGCATGAGGCAGAGACTCACCTCTGACCTTCTGCCACATCTCAGGTCTCAGATTTAATAGACCTGAATCCAGTCAGTTCAAATATTACCAGACAATTATGACTTTCAAGTGACAAATAAAAATACCAAGTTTGGTTCAGAATTTCTCTGTCAATTCAACTCTGCTTCTCAATCTTCCTGTAAGTACGAGTGTTAATCTTCTGTGAGATGTTCTGCTGATCAGTTGGGAGTTTGATTTATTGATTGCGTCCGCTGGCGTTATATGTCAGATAATGTCAAAGGGAGACGATTAAACACAAACACACTCCGTCTTAAGGTTACGTCAATTCCCTGAACGTTGCTTAACGCACCTTCAGTTCACACAGAGGACCGCATCATGCAGGTGTGTTTGTGTTGTCGATTGCCCTGACATTTCTGTTCCCAGCTGTATTCATCCATCTTCATTAGTGTCAGTCGGAAACACCAGAGTCCAAATGCCAAGCACCCTGTGTCGCACAAAGAAAAGTGACACACGAATACGAAAAACTCTGGGCTGAGTGCATTCTCCCATAAACATAACAAAACTTCTGATTGGATAGCACCTGTCTACACCACCCTGCAGCTAATTCTAATTTTGACCGTAAACTCTCCTTGTAACTCTTCACGAGAACGAGGAAGCTTCTACATGCTGACTTGAGGCCAACAATTACCAGACATCTATATTTCCCGTGATGCGTCTGGACAGACGTGTTTGTTTGACGGTGACAGATTCTCTTCTTTGTGTCTGACCCAGAGGGGAAGGTGGAGGTGACTAAAGAGGGAATGAAGCTGTGCACGATGGGACCGGGGAAAGTTTTCGGAGAGCTGGCCATCCTCTACAACTGCACCCGGACCGCCACGGTCAAGAGTGAGTATGGTGTTGGAGATCAACAAGAATAAGTATATATATACTTAAAAAAGAAAACAACCTACTGATCTACGTCTCAATTCTTGCTGCTGTCCTTCTCTGAAAAAATCAGCAGAGAAATCCTGTGGACTAAAAAAAACGCCTGATCAGATCTGTTTAATTCATGTCACAAAACCCGACCCAAAACAGGGGGAAAATAAACAGGATTGAAAATGGAAGTGATCCCCCGGTGTCGTTTTGTTGTTGCGCTGAAACCAGCTGACAGTCGACTGTTGCTGATAAAATTAGATGTTTGCCTGGGTATCGTGAACAACATCACTGGAGGTTAAACTAAAACAACGTGGGCATTGCCCTGTCCAGCTCTGTAGGCTTAAATTTAAACTTCCAATTAGCAGCGTTGGCCTCAGACTGACTACTGAGACGGCAGATGGTAGGGTTCCTGAGCGTTCTTCTGGGATTCGATTGGATTCTCTTTCTGGTGTAGGGAGGGAATCCAAAGAAACTGTTTAGAGACTGTGGGTGAGTTGGCAGCATTGAGCTGATGTGACTCTAACCAATGTTTCTGAGTTAAAAAAAAAAAAAAAAAAAAAAATCCTAAATATTGCTGCTGGAATCAACTTCCCTGCTGGTGTTTTCTTCACCAACATGGTGCTGGAAGAGTCGGGCATCCAGAGGGAGCTGATCGGAGTTCAGCTGAAGAAACGAATCTGAACACCATCCGACAGCACCGCCGTGTCTAAGTGTGCACGTCCAACTTCCTGTCAGCTCTTCCTGGTGGAACGATCGCTAAGCAGCTGTTGCCAAGCAACACCATCCGGTCCGGCCAACCCGTTTTGGCACCTGTGTGTCTCTTGGCAACAGGGCTGGGTTCCACATGATTTGTTTGCATTTTCAAACGCTTTCTGCTTGTTTCTCACATTAACACAGTGAGCCTGCTGCATTAAAATCATGTCTTAATACGGCTCCCATTTCATTATCAGATCTGATTATGCTTCAAACCTACTGCGCTGACTCAAACCTCAACAAATTACGTGTCTGAGCCTCCGTCTGGTCTTTTCTGGGGTTTTCAAACTTTGCATCTTTTTGTTTAAATGTAAAACTAGCAGAGATTAAAAGATACCAAGAGCTCTGCTTAGCCCATCTGAGAACACTGTGTAAATTTCCAAATCTTGGCCTGTCGGGTCTTTCTGCACGGAGTTTGCATATTCTCCCCATGTATGCGTGGGTTCTCTCCAGATACACCAGCTTCCCTCTGAAGTCCAAATCTACATTACTCAGACTGGAAGAAAAGTCAGCTCAGACAGAGAGTTTTCAGAGAAGGAGATAGATCGGCCAACTGGTTCTATTTGCAAGTCATAAAACATTTGGAAACCTTTGTGTGGGGAAAATATGTTGCGGGGATCAACGGTGGTGTTAATTGCTGTTTACCACACGTCATGTTTCACGTGGCTGCTGCTGCTGAGACTCTGCTGTTTTACAGTGACGTTGCAGAGTGATGCGTCACTCTCAGAGATCATCTTTGTTTGAGCTCAGATGGTTTCTTTCCATCTTCATTAGGTGTCGCAACTATCAAGACAATGAGCCAAGTCAGAAACAAAACCTCAACAAAACTGTGATTGCTCTAAATCGCAATTTAGAGTGATCACATTTGTGTGTTTATGGTTGATTGTTCTGTCTCTGTGTTGTCTTTGTTGGACTGGTCACCTATCCAGGATGTACCCCACCTCTCGCCTAAAAGACCCCTGGATATAAGCGCCACATGCCCCTGCAACGATACGTGGGTATAATCAATGGATCAATGGATTGATCTGTGGAACCTGCCACTTGGTGTTTGGGTCTAAACCCCAGGTTTGAAGATCTCTGCTGGGAAGAATCCAAGGAAAGAGAGACACTGTGCGCACCAATTTGTATTGTTTCTTTTACAATTTTATATAAATATGAAATTAAAGTCAAGATTATTCACACACAGATTTGAAGTGGTTTGAAGATTTTTTATTTTACAAAAAAGCCCCTTATGTTTGAAGGGAGTCAAATTTTTGGAGTGGTCCAGCCAGAATTAAAGGCTCTCGAAAAAAATAATCAACATTCCATTGAAAACAAAGGGCTTAATTGCCATACTGCCAATTTTACTACTGGTTATATATGAAAAAGAATATGCATTGTTTCTGCACATGGTATAGTGCTTTAGAGTTAAGTGAAAAAACAACAGCAAAAATCCAAGAATCCACCAGCGTATCCAGGAGCATCATCAGAATCCAACATCCTTCAAAACATCCTGAAGGTTTTAGAAGTTTAAAGAAAAAAGAACATGATCTGAGTTTGATGTTCCTGTTTTCACTTTTTACAACTGTTTCGAGGTTCCACTTGTAAAGTGTCTTTTATTAAAAGCAAAAAATACATCTATGGCTTTCAGAAAATAATTTTGATGCCGATTTGAGCTCTTCCCCACAGAAACCTCCTCACTTAACGCCCACATGTCCGCACAGAGTTTATTTATAACCCAGTAAAGCTTCTCTTCCCTTCACACTCGCTCACATTGCGATAAGGACATAGAGACACAGTTTGGGTTCTGCACACAAACGTTGTGCTTTCTGGGCCTCCGCACACACACACACACGTGCACGCACAAAATCACACTCACTTAACCTCTGAATGTGATCATTCAGAGGTTAATCCTGCAGCCTTGAGGCCTCTCAGTGACAGGGAAGCAGAAAACCATCCTCACTGCTGTGGCGGATAGAAATAAATGTGTCGGTGTTCTGTAAAAAGAAACGCAGTCTCTCTCACACAAACATCATTAAAGTGCAGGAAGTTCCTGAATTCCTGCATCTCCACAGTAACTGCCTGCAACTTTAGACGGAGGCATTGTAACCATGGTAGCCAGATCTGTCAGTGGACCTGTTGAGGATTATGGGATGTAACAAGTTTTGGCTCACCTTTCGTGAATTTGTAAGGACTTTCCTTCAGTTCCTAAGCCTGGAGTTGTCTTTACCCCTTGGTTTAACTTTACGTTTTCCTATTTTATACTCACTCTTTTTCTTTTATTCATCCCATTTCTTTCCTAAATCACTATCAGTTATTTTGCTCCATTCGCTCCTGTTAAATTTATTCTGTTCTTCGTTTCATCTGTATCGTGTTCCCTTCTGTCCTACTTTTCCATCCGTCCTCCACGTCTTCCTGTCTTTCCTTCACTCCTGCCTTTTTCAGTCAGGTTTTGATGTTTCCCTCAGAGAGTTCCGAGATGAAGGACTCTGTGCCACAATCTGAAACTACCACAGATTCCTCTGGAGGATGAAGATTCTGCTGTGGCTCAGTCACAGTTATTTCCCGACCCCCTTATTCTCGATTCTGTTTGTGCGGGGAATTGAACCCGCATCACCGTGGAGCAAATCTGATCCTCTCTGTCACAGACAGGTGTAAAAGGGTTTTTCTGGTGATTTTGGTTTCATTCAGATCAAGGTCTGTAGTTTGACTCTGCAGAGATTGATCCGTTTTTAAGGACTTCGGGCTGACTTGGTCAGGCTGCGACTCATCGTGGATTCGGGCTCAGATCGCAGAAAGAGACCATCTAAACTCAATCAAAGACAGTCTTTTATTGTTTTAAAGAGATCGTTTCAGTAGCAAAGTGAGACATTATATCGACTAAACCGATGTCAGTTTCAGGAATCAACATAATTTTAACATGTTAAAGTATTCTCTTGTTTGTTTTCCTCCCCAAAGGTTTTCTAGTTAATTTGTGACTTGAAAATAAAACCCATGTGACTAATCCACTCTGAGTACATGGACTTCCTCTGTTAGTCAGGCTACTTCATCAGTCATGAATTTGGCTTCTCTGTTGCAGCATTTCTCAGTCTCGGCTGATGTTTCTAATGTAGGTTTGATGAGTTTCAGCAGCTCTCAGGCTCCAGATGTCACCAGGAGCCTTAAATATGCCACCACCACCAAAAAAATAAAAACTAACTGATGTTCACAGACGTGTTAAATAGGTTGAGCGATGTGAAACCAAGGTCCGATGTTTGTTCGTTGCATAAAAAAGCCCCCTGCTGTGAAGCAGACTAAAATTTGTTACTAAGCAACAACATCAACTCAGTGCTCACAGTAAAAGTAGCCCAGATCACATTAAAGTTTGTCTGTTGGTCACAAACAGAACCTGAACGCCTGATTACACCTGGACTGCAGATATGAACATCTGACACACACACACACATAAACACACAGAGGGCGTGGTTTCCATGACGACCTGTGCGTGTTTTGTGCACGCACAACCTCGCACGATTTCAGGTCTCATCTGATGCTAACGCACAGTTTAAAGATGAACATAAAAGCCCACATGCACACAACTCTTAACACATGCATGCAGAACCAGCAGCTCCGTGTTTCAGCTCGAATTGTGTGTTTCAGCTCTGATCCATGTGAAGCTGTGGGCCATCGACCGGCAGTGCTTTCAGACCATCATGATGAGAACCGGACTCATCAAACACTCCGAGTACATGGACTTCCTGAAAAGGTGATTGCCTTAAGACATGCATGATCTCATCAACACGCGCACAGATACAGGCAGCGGCTGCAGAACCAGCTTAATTCATGAAATTCATTGCTTTGGAAGGAAAAAGTTCTCCAAAGCAAAACATTCCCTCCGTGCTGATGTGCAGGCTGCTTTAGAATTTTTCTGTTTAATATTTATTACATTTTTCAGTGAGCATTCAGAAACCACAAACATCAACTGAAGCAACGCAAATGCTTCAAATGCAGAATTTTACGACTTAAGATCAATTAAGAATGGATTTCTTTCTGCGCAGCGTTCCAACTTTCCAGGGTCTTCCAGAGGAAACCCTCAGTAAGCTGGCAGACGTCATGGAGGAGGTCAGTCTGTCATCTAGCTCATCGTCTCTCCTTCGTCTGCTGTGAATCGACCAATCAGACAGTTTGCTCTGTGTCCAGACTCACTATGACGACGGAGAGTACATCATCCGACAAGGAGCAAGAGGAGACACCTTCTTCATCATCAGCAAGGGGAAGGTTAGTCCCCTCTCCTCTTAGTAAATGACTGTGACATCATCATTTACTTTAAGAAAGCCTTCTGATTGATCACACTTCCTGGTAGGTGAATGTGACTAAAGGAGATTCAGCCAATCAGGAGGCCATTCACCTGAGGGAGCTCGGCAGAGGGGATTGGTTCGGAGAGCGAGCGCTGCAGGGGTAAGACCACGTCGCCCTAGACAACCAATGTCACTCCACCTTTCAGCTCCATCAAGTCATCCAAGCATCCTTCCTTACAATGGACCGTTCAAACACCTCCACCTCCACCTCCGTCCATCAGCCCGTTGGACGCAACGTCTTATTAAGAGTTTCATGGACAGCTCGCTGCCTGGCTTCATGTCCATGTGCACGAGACGCTGCACAGTTTTCAGAATATTTTACATACACCTTTTCCATTTTCGTTTTTGAAGTTTGCTTGAGTTTGAAAACAAAGATTTTTGAAGTTGATAAAAAAGTTTGTGATGAAATATTTCGAAAATTTAGATTTTTGGAAAATTTTGAACGTATCTGAATTGATCTCAGTTTACTTAAAGTGAGAACTTTCTCAGTGGTCATAGACTCTCCACTGCTCTGTATTCAGTTCTCTGCTAGGCTGGTGGTTTAATCCCCAATAATGCTGTGCACATGTGTGTGTCTGTGTGTGTGTTCACAGGGAAGATGTGAGAACTGCCAACGTGATCGCTGTTGAGCCCGTCACCTGCCTGGTTATCGACAGAGAGTGAGTGTTTTCAGTAGTTTCAGAACCAAACAGACCTGGACACAAAGTCTGTCTGCCCTGGGTTCAAATTAGTCTTTTCAAGTTGCTCCTTTAATGCTGACCGGTTTCCAAACATTAGATTTAAACAGTGGAAAAAGCTGGCACATCTTTCTTAAGTAGATACTGCCCCCTGCTGGCTTTCAGGGCAAACGACATATACTAATTGCTACAAGTAAGTAATAAAACCTGTCTGGATTGTTCTGGAGCTCTGCCCTGTTAGCATGTTTCTGAAATGGACTGAACATCATGTTCATTCTCAGATCATTGAAATTAATATAATTTCTCTCTCTCTCTTGCTTCAGCTCATTCAAGCACCTGATTGGTGGGCTGGACGACGTTTCAAATAAAGTCTACGAGGACGCTGAAGCCAAAGCCAAGTACGTCCGTCAGACAATGACAAGTCTACAGCGTTATCAGGAAGTTTTCACTCTGCTTTCAGCCGAGCTTTCTAAAAAAAAAAAAAAAAAAAAACCTTTTGATGAAGCATCACATTTTATTTACAGCTCCATTACCACACCAGAAACCTCTCTCCTGAAACAACCCTCTTGTGTTTGGTGTGAAGATGATCCCCTCATTAAACTGTCTCCGACTGTGCATTAATCCCTAATCGGGGCGCTCATTTGAGCTTTCATAAGTGAAGTGGGCATTGAGAACCCACGGGAGGCGAAGAGTGGAACCCTGGGGGTTTTTTACAGAGCGATACATATAAAATTAGCATTGAATCCATTCTGCTCTAAAGAGGAAAACATGTCAATAATGCGTCCCCTACATCAAAAACACATCTCTAATACTGCTATTAATAACAACCCAGAGCTGCTGGGCAAATTGACAACAGTTTGCATCTTTTTTCACCTTAAATTCTTTAACCACTTTATCACTCTGGGCCTTTTGAAGGGTCGACCGTTATGTGGGTGTCACTGCTACCTAAACAACGGGGAAGAAAACTATAAAAAACAACATTGAGGCTTTCCCTTAAAAAATAGATCCAGAACAACAGGTGGATTTGGTGTGTTTACTGAGCTCTATAAAATGATTGTTAGAGTTCTGACCAACATCAGAATCAATGAACATATCTAAACATACCTTTAAAATCTACTTTGACCCCATTTTTGGAAAATAAAACTGTACTTCATGCCGGTTTTGAATTGGAAAGCGTCTGCTTATTTTTTCAGGCAAAGCTAAATATTTAGAGAGCCTTCACGTCAATCAATCTGTACAGCAGTTGGGACATAATTCAGTCTGACTTCTACCAGGTGGAGAAAGGACAGCTATCAGAGGCGTTTGTGGAGCGAGGACAGTCGTCCAATCAGGGTTCAGCTGCTGCTGTAAACAAGTAGATTCTACATGAACGGTCAGGAGTCAACTGACTGCCAGTCATGTGATACCGTGAAGCCGGACGCTCTCGTGTTTCCTCTTATGGTATAGATTTGATATGGCACAAACTCGCAAACCAGACTGTTCAACTGTTATTCACAGCTGTCGCCGAGGCAACGTAAAACAGAGCGTGCAACCTGAGTGTGTGTTTGCCCTTCTGGTGCTCTGCTCCGAGCTGAACTCTGTTCCATACAGTAACCTGAATTTGCTTTGGGTTACTTCTGTTGAT
The DNA here is from genome assembly GCA_922788865.1 of Poeciliopsis turneri. NCBI lineage: Eukaryota > Metazoa > Chordata > Actinopteri > Cyprinodontiformes > Poeciliidae > Poeciliopsis > Poeciliopsis turneri. The sequence continues at coordinate 1,605,989 of CAKLNU010001117.1, read as the reverse complement.
CCGAGCTGACGTAGAGACCCACAGACATGAAGGGAGAGTTTGTGTTCATCTCTTGTTTGTGGGGTTAAGACGATCTCCTAACTGCAGGAAAAAAAGAGTTCAATATGAAAATATGCCCAATTTATATGAAAGTTGTTTTTTATTACTGCAAACAATTTCACTCTGAGCTTGATAAGAACATGAAAAGGATAAAGCGACGGAAACGATGCTAAATCTCCTTGTGCTGTAATTTGATATAGAATCTCTTCCCTTTGCTTAAGCTTTTTGAAGCTGCTTGTTTGATTTATCCTCGTGTGTCCTTCGTGTGCTGTGAAGTCCAAATCCCTTTCTTACCACCACCAACTAATTTTAGACTGTTCAAGTAGCAGCTACTGTTTCTGCAGAAACGCGAATCCAGTGCTTGCAGGAAGTAATCTGGAACTGCATGTAGAACTAAAGAGGCTTCAGTCTGTTGGTCCAGACATGAAAATACCGGAAATGTTGTTCTCAAAAGATATATGATGATTCTATTAGTCTCTTTCATTCTTCTGTAAAACTTCCAAGAGGTCCCAGCATGCTGTTTACATTAGTTTCAGGTTTGGACCCCTTGTTTCTCAATACCAGGCCTGAGGGACCACTGCCTGCGCGTTTTCGGTCCTTCCCTTTTGCCACACACCTGGTTGAATAAGTAGGTGACTAATAGGCTTCTGCACCACTTAATGGCATGCAGTTATTTTAATCAGGTGTTCTAAAACAGAGACACATCTAACATATAAAGGGCTGTAGTCCCCGAGGACTGAACCGAGAAACTGGACTAGACTGTTGCAAAATGTTGTTTGTGTTCTTGATTAGCTATTCTGCAGTAGTTGCTGTATTTGGGATCATCGTCCAGTTGACATCCCAGTTTGGGCAAGCTTCACGTTTCAGATAGACAGCTTCACATTTGACTTCTTCTTTTTATTTTATTCTGAACAATTCATATGCTGTTGGTTGTTAGCGGCCAGATCACAGGATCTGTTGAGAACCAGGTGACCTGATTTGGTGGCTGGGTGCGATTCAGATGTAGAACTTTGGCTTAAATCCTTTTTGACCCTCGCGTGCAAAGGGATTAGAGCTGCCATTGTGGCAAAATATTTTTTGTTGTTTGTCAGCTCACAGTGAGTTATTCTGGGAAGACATGGCGATGCTGGAACATAACGCTACAGTTATTGGCCTGGATAAGTCGGAGTCTGGAGGACAAACAGTCCTCAGTTATGTCAGGTGTATAACACCTGTGCTGCATGCAAACATAAAAGAACATCATTCACACTGAAGGCAGGAACGAACACAACTCCACAGCTGATCCATGGATACGGAAACACTTGTCAAGCTGTGAGGGCCTCTGATAATCCCTGAAGAAGAAACCTCTAGATTTCAGGTTGGGACAGTCTGTGCTGCAGCCTCCTGACACTCAGCCAGCCTCCTCAATGACTGACCTTCCTTTAGCGGGTGAACCTCTGAGCAATGTTTCCGCCTCCTAAAAATACCCGTTAGCAGCGGCAACTCCCACCAGTCAGGTCGTCTCGTCAGTAGCTGTTCCAGCCTGGAGGATTCAGCCGCTGCAGACCTGAGGCTCATTTGACCAAAAGGACAAACCTCTTAGAGCCTTTCCTCAGTCTGGGTTATAGTCCTTAAAGCGTCCTCGGTTTAACTGCTCCGCTTCAGACCTTCTTGTTCTCTTCGTATTAGTCGGAGAAAAAAAAAAGTGATTTTCTTGGAGGTGATGCTGTTCTCAGTCGCTCCTGGATTCTGGCAGCAGTTCCTTCACTTCCGGACCAGCCTCTTTCTCTATCTTGATGCACAAACCTCTGGAGGACCCGGCAACCTCACCACCACGCCGGTACCTCCACAGCAGAGCCCTGCTGATCCACTGCTGCCATCGGTACTACTCACACCATGTAAACTGGTCGTGGAGCTCATCGTTTGAGACGGCTCTGCTGCAGACGCTCTGCCGAACATTCTCGTGAGGTTCCAGAGTTTGCTCCAGTTCTGTCTTTGCATTTTTTGCATAAATTTTTTTTTTTTGTAGAGTAACGACTGAAACTGAAAGTTCCATTCATAAATATTCATCGACCGATCAAAGGCGGATTCACCCTCTCGGGTCAGGAAGAATTTTTTATTCCTTATTCTGACCTTATTCAAAATAGTTTCGGAGATGAGAGAGTTGCTTCCTGTCCCAGCGAGGCGGCAGCGGGAACGTCTCCCCAGTCTTCCTTCTACCCCCTCTCACTCCTTCCCCATCACTTCCTTCTCCATCCACACTTCCAAGAAGTTTCCATTTTTTCACGTGGTAAAATGCTGCAGGTAGGACAGCAGGGTCTTTGATTAACTGTACAGGGGTTATCCACATGTATTCTCCATCACAATGAGCCTTTTTTGTAAAAAGACATTCCCACCACATGATTGTGTGTTTATCTTTTCAGGTACGAAGCCGAGAATGCCTTCTTCTCCAGTCTAAAGCTCAATGACTTCAACATCATTGATACTCTGGGAGTTGGAGGCTTTGGAAGAGTTGAGCTGGTACATCTTGATCTCTATGTGTTTTTCTAGTTAATGCCAGTGATTATCAGGAGCTCTGAGGTGTTTATGGCCTTAATCAAATACGTTGAGAGGTCAACATCCATCCATTGATCCATTGGCTATACCTGATTGTCCTTGTCCATTGTACATCCTGGATAGATCACCAGTTTGGAGGTCAATGTTCTAACAGAATAATGAACCAGAAACTATCTGTTCTACACCAGTTTCTGAAAACTGCATGTCTGAACAAGTTTCAGACATGCTTCAGGATAAGGAACCAGTTTAAACTTTGATACAAGTTTTGGACCATTTAATTATTTGTTGAGTCATTTTCAATTTAGACATAAGATGAACTGTTCCTATGTCACTGTGTGACATTTGCATTATGTTTCTAGCAAAGTGTCAGCATCTGTAACTGTAAACCAGTCCAAATGTGGTTGAGGGGTTGTACACTTGCAGTCCTGGACCAAAACAGGCTTATGGATGTTCTGGGTTGGCTTGAGGGAAGCAGAGAGGATGGAGGGATGAGGCATTTGACGCACTGCGGCTCAAGGAGTTAGGTTTCTCTCTAAGGACGGGAGGCGGGGCTGGAGGTGACTGTTGGTTAAGGGAAAGCCCTGCTGCGGGTTTGCCCAAAAACAGATTAGATTCCAGGCTTGTGGGTCCTCCTGAAGTATTTTTAGTCATCCAGAGTGTAAGAAGGTGAACTCTGACCTCCAGACTGCCTGTCTGACCCAAATGGATTGCTAATGACATCACCGTAACTGAAAATCTTACTCTGCAGGTTCCCTTACTCCCTTTGCATCAGCATGGCCGTAAATCTTCAAGAAATGTTTCTATTTTGAGCTCTTCTCTGCCATCACAATATATATATTTTTTAGATATAAACAATAAGAAATAATAAAAGACATTTTATACAACTAGTCAAAACACCTCTCTGTCTAATTAAAAAAAAAAGAAAATTCCAGCATGTCAGTAAAACCAAAGTAAAGTACATAGGTGGAGTTGACTTTGCAGGGAACCTCTGAGTGGAAACCCGGCTCCAGTTTCCAGAGTTTTTCCGTTGGTGCTAGCATGATAGGGGCATCACGGGTTGGGGTCAGAGCTCAGATATCCTGAAGTGGAGAATCCGTCCAGGAATAGGAATAGATTGTGTCATGACCTACAAGAAGCACAGTGCAGTCTTAACAGCATGAACACTGCTCACTAGACACCCCAGAAGCACATTTCCTGAGTTTTTAACTTTATAACGCTTACAAAGTTTCTAAAATAAGCGACAGTATAATCTAAAAGAATAATAATAAAAAAAAAAAAAGAAAAAAAAAAAAAGCAAAGCAGGCCACATTTAACCAGAAGCAGAAATCAGAGAAGAACCACATGCAGGGAAAGTGAATAAATGTTCAGCTGGTCATTATCGCTTATTGCACAAACCGGGGAAAAAAAACCCCCCACAACTCTCTGCAGGTTGCCAGTTGTACTGTGATGTCACACAGCAAATATTTTGTAGTAATTGATCTTTCTTGCCCTGCTGCATATACTGTCTTTATATAGGTGCAGCTGAAGAACGAGGAGGCTAAAACATTCGCCATGAAGATTCTCAAGAAGCGTCACATCGTGGACACGAGGCAGCAGGAGCACATCCGTGCAGAGAAACACATCATGACCGAAGCACACTCAGACTTCGTTGTCAGGTCAGAAAACTGCGTTTCTATGTTTCGTAAAATAATTCATGTAAAAAAGACAAAGCACACTAGTAAAGCACACTAGTTTCGGCTTTAAAAAATTGACATGAACTTATTTATTTGTCCTGATGTAAACAAAGTTGCAGACATCTTGGGTTCTCTCTGTGACTCTATTCTTGGTGTTCAGGTTGTACCGGACGTTTAAAGACAGTAAATATTTATACATGCTGTTGGAGGCATGTCTGGGTGGAGAGCTGTGGACCATCCTGAGAGACAAGTACGCTACTCACCAAGATGATACCTGAGTGACTAAAGATTTCTTTAACTTCACTGTCATCACAATTATTACTCACTAATCAAAATAAATTATTTAATATGTTTGTACTTCTTAACCATAACATCATTCGCCTATTTATGTTGAGAATATGTTCTCTAACGCTTTTGTAATGTCACATAGTGTTTCATTATTATTTGAGAGTGCATTAGATTGATCTTTAGGATTGATATCTATGTTAGTTTAGCTTATTTACAATTAATCTACGAATTACAGAGCAAATGCGGGAAAATTTTTTAATTCAATTCATAGTGAAAATGTATATTTGAAATTCTTTTTTCTTCTCCAAATTCCAAATACATTGATAATTTTCTGCATCTCTGTTGGTTGCAGAGGTTCGTTTGATGACTCCACCACTAGGTTCTACACTGGCTGCGTGGTTGAAGCATTCGCTTACTTGCATGCTAAAGGCATCATCTACAGGGACCTGAAACCTGAGAACCTGATCCTGGACAGCCGAGGATATGCTAAGCTGGTACGTCCACCAGGTCCACGCGGGCTGCCTGTGACTCATGTTCAAAAAGCTCCAACTGCTTTTGGCGAATAAGCTGGATCTGTGAATCTACGTAAATCTTTGTGTTCCAAGAAACTCCAATCATGTCACTACTGTCACAGGAAGCAAAATTACTATCCGCTTTCTTTGAATAAAATCCTTGATAGTGTCCAACGAAGGACAATAAAAAGCACTGTCCTTTTGCAGGTGGATTTTGGTTTTGCAAAGAAGATTGGATTCTGTAAGAAAACCTGGACGTTCTGTGGGACGCCGGAATACGTTGCTCCAGAGATCATTTTGAATAAAGGTCACGACGTGTCGGCCGACTACTGGTCTCTGGGGATCCTGATGTATGAACTGCTGACAGGCAGGTACGGATTCCTACACCCGACGTCGTTAAAATATGAAATGAGCAGTTCGGAGACCGACAGTGTCCGTTTTGCCTCTGCAGTCCGCCGTTCTCAGGTCCAGATCCGATGAAAACGTACAACATCATACTGAGAGGCATCGACATGATTGAGTTCCCCAAGAAGGTCACCAAGAATGCTGCCAATCTCATCAAGAAGCTCTGCAGGTAGCATGGACTGTTTCCTACAACATAATTAACTAATTCCTACTCCAAATCAACTATTTAGTCATGTCTTCCTTGTGTCTGCAGGGATAGTCCATCGGAGAGACTAGGAAATCTGAAAAATGGAGTGAAGGACATCCAGAAGCACAAGTAAGAGAGCTAAATATTTTGTAAGTGAGCTAAACATTTACTTTTGATCGTTTGGAAATTAACTGAATGTTTGTGTGTTCAGGTGGTTTGAAGGATTCAACTGGGAAGGACTGAAGAAAGGAACATTAACTCCACCCATCATACCCAAGGTAGGTTAGGATGAAATCAATATCCACTTGGGTTGTAATCTTAATGTTCCGAATGAGCCTGTTTTTTGGGGATTTTTTTTTTCTGGTCTTGAGTTGTACTTTTGCTTCCAGGTGTCCTCCCCAATCGACACCAGTAACTTTGACAGTTTTCCAGAAGACATGGATGAGCCGCCGCCCGATGATAACTCAGGATGGGATTATGACTTCTAAACTGAGTCTGCATCTTTGAGACGGTGTTAAAGTTGAAGACTCTCCAGGTGAAGAAGCCAACTGTGGCGGGTTTGTGCTCAATATGAACTGGGGGCCAAGTGTAGTCAGAAGCACATGGAGAAAGGTTCTCTGGAAGATCGAAGTGATGCAGCGGATCAGCTCTGTTCATTCAAGAAGAGTTGAACAATGAAGCAGCTCAGTGTCCAGAGCCGGGGGTTTGCCTCCCATGGCTTTACTTTTTTGATTCGCTTCTGGTTCTGGGAAGTCACTAGACATGATGAACAGCTGACCCAAATAGACGGCTGCTGAAATTTCCTCGGAATCTGAGTTGTCGTTTAGGCTGCAGAGGAACTGTGAGGAAGTTCTTTCATCACATGGACCACAGAGGGCTTCTATGAACCCACTTTGTTACTGCAAATGAACAGAACCGGCTGCAAATATAGTGATTCTTGAGTTTGTGTCAAAAAGTGCCGGTTCCTAGCATCTCTTTCAGCTTTTAAAAATCCCACCAGAAAGCTGACAGAACTTGAATCACCGTCTGTTTCCTCTGAAATGTGAAAGATGTTATTCACATTATATCTTTTTATCTGAAGATCTTTTTCCCTTCTAAATTCTTTATCAACAAGGTTGGGGTTATAAACGAGGTTTAGCTTGCTTTTCCTGGGAGGTGTAATTAGTTTAATTGAGCAACTCTAATAAATAACCAAATAAATGTTTTGAATACGAACATATTTTATTATTTTAGTATTATTTTGTGTTTAAATTGCATTACTTTATATATAATTGACATATTAAATCCAATAAATTGGAATTAAACGTCCAGATTCAGAACATTGATTTCTTACTCCCTAGAATTAGAAAAAATAATTAGCATTACTCAATCCAAGTAGAAAAGAAGTCAGATAGTAAGAGGGAAAAAAAGCTATACTCTTTATTGATGAGTTAAGCATTTTTGTTTTTATATGTATTGGCAAAAACTGACTGGATCAGATCTGATTTTACGTCAGTTACAAGAGAGTGAAAATAACAACAAAAAAATTATAATAATGAAATGATGATGTGAAAATGTTCTAACAAAAATTCCTTTCTTCATCTTTGAAAGGTAGCTGAACAGAGATCAGAATGGTTTTCTAGGGCTCTGACACTTAAGCTTAGTGCATCACAACGTGATTTTAGTAGAATTCTGAAAATTAGTTTATTATTAACCTGCCAAAGTACAACACTGCCCAAAGCCTCTGAGCCTGTTTGTGCATTAACAAAACATAGCTGAATAGTGAGTCCACATTCAGCTCTCTAACTGAGGGCCAGTTTATATACGACGCCTATAGTGGCAGGAATAACTTCCTTACAGCCACCTTAATGTTTTCAGTCAAAACTTCCTTTCTAAAAACTAAAGAAACTTTGAGGAAGCAGTACAAGTTTCTGTTTTGAGACTTCTCTCTTTGCAGGTTTTTACACAATTAATATTTGAGATGCAGCATGAAACTGATATTAGGTGTCTCGAGTATTCCGACATATACAGGCAGTTCTCTGTTCCTCTTCCGGTGGTTGTTTGGGAGGTATGCATGTGTAAAATAGTTTGAAGCAATCTCTTTTGATCATGCTTGCTCCTGTGGCAGTATCAATAATTTAAATCTTGCTCGTTCTGAAATCAACAAAATTTGACAAACAGTTCTGTATGCATCACTCTTTATTCAGACAATTCCATAAATAAGGTTTAATATCACACAAAGATGTCCTGTTCGTGAATCTCAAAAATGTCCATGCTGTGCTTGAGATCATTTCTATTAAACAAAAGAAAACCACAGGTTGGGTTCTCAAGCATTTCAGATGAATTACAGTGTTTGCTGCCATCTGGTGGGTAAATGTTGCTATTGTAGTTCTCTAATGGTGCTGAGAAAACTTGAAAATCATAGTTTTTTTTTGCCCGTTGTGCCTAAATGTGATGTGTGGATGATGTGACAGCAACCAACCCTCTCACTTTAATCTGAAATGAACTTAACTCTTGGAATCCTTCTTCCATTCTGTAGAAACTTTAATCTACTCGGTTGGCTGTAGTTTTCACTTTGTGCCACTTGATCTTCTTGTTTACAAAACGCTGTACCTTTAACTTGTATTGCTTCCTTACACAACTCAAGATTTCTCCTGCAGATTGAAATTAACTCTCTGGAATTGATGACAGATGATAAGGTTTGCTCTCTCTCTCTTTCTCTGTCTGATCAACTAGTTCCTAATTCATCCACTAAAAAAACTCTAGTTTTTTTTTTTTTGTTTGTTTTTAAAGGAAACTCAAACACAATCCCACTTCAAATCAGACGAGGATTAAATGTCAACTTTCTTCATTAAGCCTAAGATTATGGTTGAAAAAGCTGTGGCTACAGCAAAATAAGCGATTACGTGCAGGAGCTTTGCATGTTAACAAAGTTTATGTCAAATAGTTTCAACAATTGTGCAATTTTGATGTTCCGTTCCTGAACTGAGGATATCTGATCTCTGTGTTTTGTGCCGTTTTTAAAATAGTGAACACTGTATGTATTTTGTATGAAGCTTTTGTATCATCAGTCAGACTTTACTGCAATATTTTTGTAAAAGAAACAGTGGCGTGACGTCTCTGCATGACGACAGTGGTGACGGTGCGTGGTTTGCATCACCAGAGGGCGTCGTAGAGCTCAATCAGTACAATCAAAATGTTGCGACTTTTATTTTTTTCATAAAAGTCAACTATAATAGATGGGTTCCTTATATGTGTCAGCCAGCATGAGGCTTTAGAGGCACGGACACAATAAAACCACATGTTTCTCAATGTCAGTGAGGTCATGTTGAAACATTAAAGTTTAGCTTTGGACCACAAGGAAAAAAATTGTATATTTAAGTGAAGCTATTTTGTGCTTATTGGTGATTTATTTGTATATTAAGAAATATGTTCCTATAGTTTCAATATATTTAACATTTATCTTACAATTGTGTTTTAAAAATAAAAGGTTCCAGAATAAACTGAAGCCAATTCTTATTTCTCAACAAAGTCAAATCATATTCATATGATTAATATTAACAAATGAACAGAAAACAGTCAAATCTGCTGAATTTAAATATTGAGTGAAGCATCACTTACATAAGATAGCCACTTGGTAAGTAGCTGATCTGCAGTAAAGACCAGCAGTCACAACATAGCATATTGTGACTGCATGCTGGAGTTTCTCTTTATTCAGTTATCACGACAAAGCAGCACAAATCAGATGTCCAGAACTGTTAAGCACGTAAAAGATTTGAAGACAGAATGCATGTCTAGAATCAGTATATCAAAGATCAATTTTGGCGGGGTCACATTTCATTGCCCTGCCCCCCCAAGCATTTTAGCTAATATTTTTATTAATTAAGGGAATGGAGCAAGTCAAAGGAAGACAACATGCTAGTTATACCTCACGTGCCACTGACAGCATTTAGGCTAACATATAAGCATCTTGGCTAAATACTAATTTCAGCACACTGAATGGAATAAGTCCATGTCAGTCAACATGGTTGTAATTCTTCACAATGAATATATAACAGGTTAGCCAATGTTAGCATTGTTGCAAATTTTTAGCATCAGAAGCCCAAATTTGGATCCAGGCACACATTGGCAGGCCCTGTTTAAATTCCTTCAGAAATTTCCTAGTATTACTTTTTATTCATTTAGTGTTAAAAGATGAGGGATTTTTTCTGGTAACGTACTGCCATGGAGTATAAATCAGATTTTCACTTTTGTGTTGATTGTCTGTTTTATATTTATTACCAGTGAATAAAAAACCACACAACAAAACGAAAAAACCCCAAAACAAACATTTCCACCCTTTTGCAAAATTCACCATCTGCACAATTCTTAAGCAGTATGAGGTAAGTAGAATTTAAAAAGATAAGAGGAAATGTTAAGTTTTTTTTTAACAACATTTGTTAACCTGTTGCTAGTAGATGAGCGCGGTTTCTGGTAACCAAGTGCAACGAAGTAAACATTAGATTTTTACCTTTCCAAATTTGCCAATTATAAATTTCTTGTGTCTAAACAGAAAAACAGTACTTCAAAATAACTTATGTTTTATAAACAACAATAATTCTTGATATTAAGTTGGTGTTGAGATTTGTTGAAAAAAATTAAGAAATAATGCTTATTGTTGCAAAAATATTGGAATTCTTAATTTATTTTAAAATGTATTAACACTAATAATTTGGAAAATGTAAGTGCTTTTGAAGTTTTTTTTTTTTTTTTTTTTTTTTTTTTTTTTTTTTTTTTTTTTTTTTTTTTTTTTTTTTTTTTTTTTTTTTTTTTTTTTTTTTTTTTTTTACAAATAATGCTCATTGCTGAAGAAGTGTTGGAATTCTTCAACTATTTTAAAATGTATCAACACTCTTGCTTATTTATTAGGCATAGGTGCTTTTGAAGTGCTTCTGAAATGCTTACTCAAGCGCTTCACAGTAGGTGAATTTTACAAAAAAAACAAACGTTAACTTCGTTTCAGTTCGTTACAAGAAAACACGTTCGTCTCCTAGCAACATGTCATAAACAAATAATGCTCATTGCTGAAGAAATGATGGAATTCTTCAGCTATTTTAAAATGTGTCAACATTCTTTCTTATTCATGGAGCATTAGTGCTTTTGAAGTGCTTCTTAAATGCTTAGACTCTAGATCTTCACAGTAGGTGAATTTTACAAAAAAACGTTAACTTCGTTTAAAGTCGATATCAGAAAAAACGCTCGTCCCTTAGCAACAGCTGATCAACAAATAGTGGTTTTTGTTGAAAGAATATTTGAATTCTCCTGCTATTTTAAAATGTCTGAATGTTCTAATTATTGATAAAATATAAGTGGTTTTGACATACTCCTTAAATGCTTAGACACAAGAGTTTTACTGTACTTAAATTTTACAAAAAAACCAAACGTTAACTTCGTTTCAGTTCGTTACAAGAAAACACGTTCGTCTCCTAGCAACATGGCATAAACAAATAATGCTCATTGCTGAAGAAATGTTGAAATTCTTCAGCTACTTTAAAATGTCTGAACACTGTAATTATGTATAAAATATAAGTTCTTTTGGAGTACTCCTTAAATCTTAGACACAAGACTTTACGTAAATTTTACAAAAAAAACAAACGTTAACTTTGTTTCAATTCGTTATGAGAAAACACGTTCGTCTCCTAGCAACATGTCATAAACAAATAATGCTCATTGCTGAAGAAATGATGGAATTCTTCAGCGATTTTAAAATGTGTCAACATTCTTTCTTATTCATGGAGCATTAGTGCTTTTGAAGTGCTTCTTAAATGCTCATACTCAAGAGCTTCACAGTAGGTGAATTTTACAAAAAAAAGAAACGTTTACTTCGTTTAAATTCGATACCAGAAAAAACGCTCGTCCCTTAGCAACAGCTGATCAACAAATAGTGGTTTTTGTTGAAAGAATATTTGAATTCTCCCGCTATTTTAAAATGTCTGAATGTTCTAATTATTGATAAAATATAAGTGGTTTTGACATACTCCTTAAATGCTTAGACACAAGAGTTTTACTGTACGTAAATTTTACAAAAAAACCAAACGTTAACTTCGTTTCAATTCGTTACCAGAGAACACGTTCGTCACCTAGCAACATGTCATAAACAAATAATGCTCATTGCTGAAGAAATGTTGGAATTCTTCAGCTATTTTAAAATGTCTGAACACTGTAATTTTGTATAAAATATAAGTTTTTATGGAGTACTCCGTAAATTCTTAGACACAAGAGCTTTACGTTAATTTTACGAAAAAAAAACAAACGTTAACTTCGTTTAAATTCGATACCAGAAAAACGCTCGTCCCTTAGCAACAGCTGATCAACAGATAGTGGTTTTTGTTGAAAGAATATTTGAATTCTCCCGCTATTTTAAAATGTCTGAATGTTCTAATTATTGATAAAATATAAGTGGTTTTGACATACTCCTTAAATGCTTAGACACAAGAGTTTTACTGTACGTAAATTTTACAAAAAAAACAAACGTTAACTTGGCTTTCAATTCGCTACCAGAGAACACGTTCGTCTCTAGCAACATCTCAGTAAACAAATAATGCTTATTGCTGAAGAAATGTTGGAATTCTTCAACTATTTTAAAATGTGTCAACACTCTTGCTTATTTATTAGGCATAGGTGCTTTTTCAAGTGCTTCTGAAATGCTTACTCAAGCGCTTCCCTAGTAGGTGAATTTTACAAAAAAACAAACGTTAACTTCGTTTCAGTTCGTTACAAGAAAACACGTTCGTCTCTAGCAACATGTCATAAACAAATAATGCTCATTGCTGAAGAAATGATGGAATTCTTCAGCTATTTTTAAAAGGTGTCAACATTCTTTCTTATTCATGTAGCATTAGTGCTTTTGAAGTGCTTCTTAAATGCTTAGACTCAAGATCTTCACAGTAGGTGAATTTTACAAAAAAACGTTAACTTCGTTTAAATTAGATATCAGAAAAAACGCTCGTCCCTTAGCAACAGCTGATCAACAAATAGTGGTTTTTGTTGAAAGAATATTTGAATTCTGCCGCTATTTTAAAATGTCTGAATGTTCTAATTATTGATAAAATATAAGTGGTTTTGACATACTCCTTAAATGCTTAGACACAAGAGTTTTACTGTACGTAAATTTTACAAAAAAAACAAACGTTAACTTGGTTTCAATTCGTTAGCAGAAAACACGTTCGTCTCCTAGCAACATCTCGTAAACAAATAATGCTCATTGCTGAAGAAATGTTGGAATTCTTCAGCTATTTTAAAATGTCTGAACACTGTAATTTTGTATAAAATATAAGTTTTTATGGAGTACTCCGTAAATTCTTAGACACAAGAGCTTTACGTTAATTTTACGAAAAAAAAACAAACGTTAACTTTGTTTCAATTCGTTATGAGAAAACACGTTCGTCTCCTAGCAACATGTCATAAACAATGCTCATTGCTGAAGAAATGATGGAATTCTTCAGCGATTTTAAAATGTGTCAACATTCTTTCTTATTCATGGAGCATTAGTGCTTTTGAAGTGCTTCTTAAATGCTTAGACTCAAGAGCTTCACAGTAGGTGAATTTTACAAAAAAACAAACGTTAACTTCGTTTAAATTCGATACCAGAAAAAACGCTCGTCCCTTAGCAACAGCTGATCAACAAATAGTGGTTTTTGTTGAAAGAATATTTGAATTCTCCCGCTATTTTAAAATGTCTGAATGTTCTAATTATTGATAAAATATAAGTGGTTTTGACATACTCCTTAAATGCTTAGACACAAGAGTTTTACTGTACGTAAATTTTACAAAAAAAACAAACGTTAACTTCGTTTCAATTCGTTACAGAAAACACGTTCGTCTCCTAGCAACATCTCGTAAACAAATAATGCTTATTGCTGAAGAAATGTTGGAATTCTTCAGCTATTTTAAAATGTGTCAACATTCTTTCTTATTCATGGAGCATTAGTGCTTTTGAAGTGCTTCTTAAATGCTTAGACTCTAGAGCTTCACAGTAGGTGAATTTTACAAAAAAACGTTAACTTCGTTTAAAGTCGATATCAGAAAAAACGCTCGTCCCTTAGCAACAGCTGATCAACAAATAGTGGTTTTTGTTGAAAGAATATTTGAATTCTCCTGCTATTTTAAAATGTCTGAATGTTCTAATTATTGATAAAATATAAGTGGTTTTGACATACTCCTTAAATGCTTAGACACAAGAGTTTTACTGTACGTAAATTTTACAAAAAAAACAAACGTTAACTTGGTTTCAATTCGTTAGCAGAAAACACGTTCGTCTCCTAGCAACATCTCGTAAACAAATAATGCTCATTGCTGAAGAAATGTTGGAATTCTTCAACTATTTTAAAATGTATCAACACTCTTGCTTATTTATTAGGCATAGGTGCTTTTGAAGTGCTTCTGAAATGCTTAGACTCAAGAGCTTCACAGTAGGTGAATTTTACAAAAACAATCAAACGTTAACTTCGTTTAAATTCGTTACCAGAAAAAACTCTCGTCCCTTAGCAACAGCTGATCAACAAATAGTGGCGTTTGTTGAAAGAATATTTGAATTCTGCCGCTATTTTAAAATGTCTGAATGTTCTAATTATTGATAAAATATAAGTGGTTTTGACATACTCCTTAAATGCTTAGACACAAGAGTTTTACTGTACTAAATTTTACAAAAAAAACAAACGTTAACTTTGTTTCAATTCGTTATGAGAAAACACGTTCGTCTCCTAGCAACATGTCATAAACAAATAATGCTCATTGCTGAAGAAATGATGGAATTCTTCAGCGATTTTAAAATGTGTCAACATTCTTTCTTATTCATGGAGCATTAGTGCTTTTGAAGTGCTTCTTAAATGCTTAGACTCAAGAGCTTCACAGTAGGTGAATTTTACAAAAAAACAAATGTTAACTTCGTTTAAATTCGATACCAGAAAAAACGCTCGTCCCTTAGCAACAGCTGATCAACAGATAGTGGTTTTTGTTGAAAGAATATTTGAATTCTCCCGCTATTTTAAAATGTCTATTCTAATTATTGATAAAATATAAGTGGTTTTGACATACTCCTTAAATGCTTAGACACAAGAGTTTTACTGTACGTAAATTTTACAAAAAAAACAAACGTTAACTTGGTTTCAATTCGTTAGCAGAAAACACGTTCGTCTCCTAGCAACATCTCGTAAACAAATAATGCTCATTGCTGAAGAAATGTTGGAATTCTTCAACTATTTTAAATGTCTGAACACTGTAATTTTGTATAAAATATAAGTTTTTATGGAGTACTCCGTAAATTCTTAGACACAAGAGCTTTACGTTAATTTTACGAAAAAAAAACAAACGTTAACTTCGTTTAAATTCGATACCAGAAAAAACGCTCGTCCCTTAGCAACAGCTGATCAACAGATAGTGGTTTTTGTTGAAAGAATATTTGAATTCTCCCGCTATTTTAAAATGTCTATTCTAATTATTGATAAAATATAAGTGGTTTTGACATACTCCTTAAATGCTTAGACACAAGAGTTCGACGTAAATTTTACAAAAAAACAAACTTTCAATTCGTTACAAGAAAACACGTTCGTCTCCTAGCAACATGTCATAAACAAATAATGCTCATTGCTGAAGAAATGATGGAATTCTTCAGCTATTTTAAAAGGTGTCAACATTCTTTCTTATTCATGTAGCATTAGTGCTTTTGAAGTGCTTCTTAAATGCTTAGACTCAAGAGCTTCTCAGTAGGTGAATTTTACAAAAAACGTTAACTTCGTTTAAATTCGATATCAGAAAACGCTCGTCCCTTAGCAACAGCTGATCAACAAATAGTGGCGTTTGTTGAAAGAATATTTGAATTCTGCCGCTATTTTAAAATGTCTGAATGTTCTAATTATTGATAAAATATAAGTGGTTTTGACATACTCCTTAAATGCTTAGACACAAGAGATTTATGTTAATTTTACAAAAAAAAACCAAACGTTAACTTTGTTTCAATTCGTTATGAGAAAACACGTTCGTCTCCTAGCAACATGTCATAAACAAATAATGCTCATTGCTGAAGAAATGATGGAATTCTTCAGCTATTTTAAAATGTGTCAACATTCTTTCTTATTCATGGAGCATTAGTGCTTTTGAAGTGCTTCTTAAATGCTCATACTCAAGAGCTTCACAGTAGGTGAATTTTACAAAAAAAACAAACGTTAACTTCGTTTCAATTCGTTACCAGAAAAAACCTCGTCCTTAGCAACAGCTGATCAACAAATAGTGGTTTTTGTTGAAAGAATATTTGAATTCTCCCGCTATTTTAAAATGTCTATTCTAATTATTGATAAAATATAAGTGGTTTTGACATACTCCTTAAATGCTTAGACACAAGAGTTTTACTGTACGTAAATTTTACAAAAAAAACAAACGTTAACTTCGTTTCAATTCGTTACCAGAGAACACGTTCGTCTCCTAGCAACATGTTATAAACAAATAATGCTTATTGCTGAAGAAATGATGGAATTCTTCAGCTATTTTAAAATGTGTCAACATTCTTTCTTATTCATGGAGCATTAGTGCTTTTGAAGTGCTTCTTAAATGCTTAGACTCAAGAGTTTCACAGTAGGTGAATTTTACAAAAAAACGTTAACTTCGTTTAAATTCGATATCAGAAAAAACGCTCGTCCCTTAGCAACAGCTGATCAACAAATAGTGGTTTTTGTTGAAAGAATATTTGAATTCTCCCGCTATTTTAAAATGTCTGAATGTTCTAATTATTGATAAAATATAAGTGGTTTTGACATACTCCTTAAATGCTTAGACACAAGAGTTTTACTGTACTTAAATTTTACAAAAAAAACAAACGTTAACTTCGTTTCAATTCGTTACCAGAGAACACGTTCGTCTCCTAGCAACATGTTATAAACAAATAATGCTCATTGCTGAAGAAATGTTGGAATTCTTCCAACTATTTTAAAATGTATCAACACTCTTGCTTATTTATTAGGCATAGGTGCTTTTGAAGTGCTTCTTAAATGCTTAGACTCAAGAGCTTCACAGTAGGTGAATTTTACAAAAAAACAAATGTTAACTTCGTTTAAATTCGTTACAAGAAAACACGTTCGTCTCCTAGCAACATGTCATATACAAATAATGCTCATTGCTGAAGAAATGATGGAATTCTTCAGCGATTTTAAAATGTGTCAACATTCTTTCTTATTCATGGAGCATTAGTGCTTTTGAAGTGCTTCTTAAATGCTTAGACTCAAGAGCTTCACAGTAGGTGAATTTTACAAAAAAACAAATGTTAACTTCGTTTAAATTCGATACCAGAAAAAACGCTCGTCCCTTAGCAACAGCTGATCAACAGATAGTGGTTTTTGTTGAAAGAATATTTGAATTCTCCCGCTATTTTAAAATGTCTATTCTAATTATTGATAAAATATAAGTGGTTTTGACATACTCCTTAAATGCTTAGACACAAGAGTTTTACTGTACGTAAATTTTACAAAAAAAACAAACGTTAACTTCGTTTCAATTCGTTACCAGAAAACACGTTCGTCTCCCTAGCAACATCTCAGTAAACAAATAATGCATTGCTGAAGAAATGTTGGAATTCTTCAGCTATTTTAAAATGTCTGAACACTGTAATTTTGTATAAAATATAAGTTTTTATGGAGTACTCCTTAAATGCTTAGACACAAGAGTTTTACTGTACGTAAATGTTACAAAAAAAACAAACGTTAACTTCGTTTCAATTCGTTACCAGAGAACACGTTCGTCTCCTAGCAACATGTCATAAACAAATAATGCTCATTGCTGAAGAAATGATGGAATTCTTCAGCGATTTTAAAATGTGTCAACATTCTTTCTTATTCATGGAGCATTAGTGCTTTTGAAGTGCTTCTTAAATGCTTAGACTCTAGAGCTTCACAGTAGGTGAATTTTACAAAAAAACGTTAACTTCGTTTAAAGTCGATATCAGAAAAAACGCTCGTCCCTTAGCAACAGCTGATCAACAAATAGTGGTTTTTGTTGAAAGAATATTTGAATTCTCCCGCTATTTTAAAATGTCTGAATGTTCTAATTATTGATAAAATATAAGTGGTTTTGACATACTCCTTAAATGCTTAGACACAAGAGTTTTACTGTACGTAAATTTTACAAAAAAAACAAACGTTAACTTCGTTTCAATTCGTTACCAGAGAACACGTTCGTCACCTAGCAACATGTCATAAACAAATAATGCTCATTGCTGAAGAAATGTTGGAATTCTTCAGCTATTTTAAAATGTCTGAACACTGTAATTTTGTATAAAATATAAGTTTTTATGGAGTACTCCGTAAATTCTTAGACACAAGAGCTTTACGTTAATTTTACGAAAAAAAAACAAACGTTAACAATCGTTTCACTTCGTTATGAAGCAAACACGTTCGTCTCCTAGCAACATGTCATAAACAAATAATGCTCATTGCTGAAGAAATGATGGAATTCTTCAGCTATTTTAAATGTGTCAACATTCTTTCTTATTCATGTAGCATTAGTGCTTTTGAAGTGCTTCTTAAATGCTTAGACTCAAGAGCTTCACAGTACGTGAATTTTAGAAAATAAACAAACGTTAACTTCGTTTCAATTCGTGAACAGAAAACACGCTCGTCTCTTAGCAACAACTCATCAACAAATAGTGTTTTTTGTTGAAAGAATATTTGAATTCTCCCGCTATTTTAAAATGTCTGAATGCTCTAATTATTTATAAAATATAAGTTTTTCCTTAATTGCTTTTGAGTACTCCTTAAATGCTTGGTTTCAATTCGTTAGCAGTAAACACGTTCGTCACCTAGCAACATGTCATAAACAAATAATGCTCATTGCTGAAGAAATGTTGGAATTCTTCAGCTATTTTAAAATGTGTCAACATTCTTTCTTATTCATGGAGCATTAGTGCTTTTGAAGTGCTTCTTAAATGCTTAGACTCAAGAGCTTCACAGTAGGTGAATTTTTACAAAAAAACAAATGTTAACTCGTTTAAATTCGATATCAGAAAAAACGCTCGTCCCTTAGCAACAGCTGATCAACAAATAGTGGTTTTTGTTGAAAGAATATTTGAATTCTCCCGCTATTTTAAAATGTCTGAATGTTCTAATTATTGATAAAATATAAGTGGTTTTGACATACTCCTTAAATGCTTAGACACAAGAGTTTTACTGTACGTAATTTTACAAAAAAACAAACGTTAACTTCGTTTCAATTCGTTACCAGAAAACACGTTCGTCTCCTAGCAACATGTCATAAACAAATAATGCTCATTGCTGAAGAAATGATGGAATTCTTCAGCTATTTTAAAATGTGTCAACATTCTTTCTTATTCATGGAGCATTAGTGCTTTTGAAGTGCTTCTTAAATGCTTAGACTCAAGAGCTTCACAGTAGGTGAATTTTACAAAAAAACGTTAACTTCGTTTAAATTCGATATCAGAAAAAACGCTCGTCCCTTAGCAACAGCTGATCAACAAATAGTGGTTTTTGTTGAAAGAATATTTGAATTCTCCCGCTATTTTAAAATGTCTGAATGTTCTAATTATTGATAAAATATAAGTGGTTTTGACATACTCCTTAAATGCTTAGACACAAGAGTTTTACTGTACTTAAATTTTACAAAAAAAAACAAACGTTAACTTCGTTTCAATTCGTTACCAGAGAACACGTTCGTCTCCTAGCAACATGTTATAAACAAATAATGCTCATTGCTGAAGAAATGTTGAAATTCCTCAGCTATTTTAAAATGTCTGAACACTGTAATTATGTATAAAATATAAGTTCTTTTGGAGTACTCCTTAAATGCTTAGACACAAGAGCTTTACGTAAATTTTACAAAAAAACAAACGTTAACTTGGTTTCAATTCGTTAGCAGAAAACACGTTCGTCTCCTAGCAACATCTCGTAAACAAATAATGCTCATTGCTGAAGAAATGTTGGAATTCTTCAACTATTTTAAAATGTATCAACACTCTTGCTTATTTATTAGGCATAGGTGCTTTTGAAGTGCTTCTGAAATGCTTAGACTCAAGAGCTTCACAGTAGGTGAATTTTACAAAAACAATCAAACGTTAACTTCGTTTAAATTCGTTACCAGAAAAAACTCTCGTCCCTTAGCAACAGCTGATCAACAAATAGTGGCGTTTGTTGAAAGAATATTTGAATTCTGCCGCTATTTTAAAATGTCTGAATGTTCTAATTATTGATAAAATATAAGTGGTTTTGACATACTCCTTAAATGCTTAGACACAAGAGTTTTACTGTACGTAAATTTTACAAAAAAAACAAACGTTAACTTCGTTTCAATTCGTTACAAGAAAACACGTTCGTCTCCTAGCAACATGTCATAAACAAATAATGCTCATTGCTGAAGAAATGATGGAATTCTTCAGCGATTTTAAAATGTGTCAACATTCTTTCTTATTCATGGAGCATTAGTGCTTTTGAAGTGCTTCTTAAATGCTTAGACTCAAGAGCTTCACAGTAGGTGAATTTTACAAAAACAATCAAACGTTTAAATTCGTTACCAGAAAAAACTCTCGTCCCTTAGCAACAGCTGATCAACAAATAGTGGCGTTTGTTGAAAGAATATTTGAATTCTTCAGCTATTTTAAAATGTCTGAACGTTCTAATTATTGATAAAATATATGTGGTTTTGACATACTCCTTAAATGCTTAGACACAAGAGTTTTACTGTACGTACATTTTACAAAAAAAAACAAACGTTAACCGTTTCAATTCGTTACCAGAGAACACGTTAGTCTCCTAGCAACATCTACGTAAACAAATAATGCTTATTGCTGAAGAAATGTTGGAATTCTTCAACTATTTTAAAATGTGTCAACACTCTTGCTTATTTATTAGGCATAGGTGCTTTTCAAGTGCTTCTGAAATGCTTACTCAAGCGCTTCACAGTAGGTGAATTTTACAAAAAAAACAAACGTTAACTTCGTTTCAGTTCGTTACAAGAAAACACGTTCGTCTCCTAGCAACATGTCATAAACAAATAATGCTCATTGCTGAAGAAATGATGGAATTCTTCAGCTATTTTAAAATGTGTCAACATTCTTTCTTATTCATGGAGCATTAGTGCTTTTTGAAGTGCTTCTTAAATGCTTAGACTCAAGATCTTCACAGTAGGTGAATTTTACAAAAAAACGTTAACTTCGTTTAAATTCGATATCAGAAAAAACGCTCGTCCCTTAGCAACAGCTGATCAACAAATAGTGGTTTTTGTTGAAAGAATATTTGAATTCTCCCGCTATTTTAAAATGTCTGAATGTTCTAATTATTGATAAAATATAAGTGGTTTTGACATACTCCTTAAATGCTTAGACACAAGAGTTTTACTGTACTTAAATTTTACAAAAAAAACAAACGTTAACTTCGTTTCAATTCGTTACCAGAGAACACGTTCGTCTCCTAGCAACATGTTATAAACAAATAATGCTCATTGCTGAAGAAATGTTGAAATTCCTCAGCTATTTTAAAAGTCTGAACACTGTAATTATGTATAAAATATAAGTTCTTTTGGAGTACTCCTTAAATGCTTAGACACAGAGCTTTACGTAAATTTTACAAAAAAACAAACGTTAACTTGGTTTCAATTCGTTAGCAGAAAACACGTTCGTCTCCTAGCAACATCTCGTAAACAAATAATGCTCATTGCTGAAGAAATGTTGGAATTCTTCAACTATTTTAAAATGTATCAACACTCTTGCTTATTTATTAGGCATAGGTGCTTTTGAAGTGCTTCTGAAATGCTTAGACTCAAGAGCTTCACAGTAGGTGAATTTTACAAAAACAATCAAACGTTAACTTCGTTTAAATTCGTTACCAGAAAAAACTCTCGTCCCTTAGCAACAGCTGATCAACAAATAGTGGTTTTTGTTGAAAGAATATTTGAATTCTCCCGCTATTTTAAAATGTCTATTCTAATTATTGATAAAATATAAGTGGTTTTGACATACTCCTGAAATGCTTATACTCAAGAGCTTCACAGTACGTGATT
Source organism: Poeciliopsis turneri (assembly GCA_922788865.1). Lineage (NCBI taxonomy): Eukaryota > Metazoa > Chordata > Actinopteri > Cyprinodontiformes > Poeciliidae > Poeciliopsis > Poeciliopsis turneri. The sequence continues at coordinate 1,584,339 of CAKLNU010001117.1, read as the reverse complement.
TTTACAAAAAAAACAAACGTTAACTTCGTTTCAATTCGTTATGAGAAAACACGTTCGTCTCCTAGCAACATGTCATAAACAAATAATGCTCATTGCTGAAGAAATGATGGAATTCTTCAGCGATTTTAAAATGTGTCAACATTCTTTCTTATTCATGGAGCATTAGTGCTTTTGAAGTGCTTCTTAAATGCTTAGACTCAAGAGCTTCACAGTAGGTGAATTTTACAAAAAAACAAATGTTAACTTCGTTTAAATTCGATACCAGAAAAAACGCTCGTCCCTTAGCAACAGCTGATCAACAAATAGTGGTTTTTGTTGAAAGAATATTTGAATTCTCCCGCTATTTTAAAATGTCTGAATGTTCTAATTATTGATAAAATATAAGTGGTTTTGACATACTCCTTAAATGCTTAGACACAAGAGTTTTACTGTACTTAAATTTTACAAAAAAAACAAACGTTAACTTGGTTTCAATTCGTTAGCAGAAAACACGTTCGTCTCCTAGCAACATCTCGTAAACAAATAATGCTCATTGCTGAAGAAATGTTGGAATTCTTCAACTATTTTAAAATGTATCAACACTCTTGCTTATTTATTAGGCATAGGTGCTTTTGAAGTGCTTCTGAAATGCTTAGACTCAAGAGCTTCACAGTAGGTGAATTTTACAAAAACAATCAAACGTTAAATTCGTTTAAATTCGTTGCCAGAAAAAACTCTCGTCCCTTAGCAACAGCTGATCAACAAATAGTGGTTTTTGTTGAAAGAATATTTGAATTCTGCCGCTATTTTAAAATGTCTGAATGTTCTAATTATTGATAAAATATAAGTGGTTTTGACATACTCCTTAAATGCTTAGACACAAGAGTTTTACTGTACGTAAATTTTACAAAAAAAACAAACGTTAACTTCGTTTCAATTCGTTACAAGTAAACACGTTCGTCACCTAGCAACATGTCATAAACAAATAATGCTCATTGCTGAAGAAGTGATGGAATTCTTCAACTATTTTAAAATGTGTCAACACTCTTGCTTATTTATTAGGCATAGGTGCTATTGAAGAGCTTCTGAAATGCTTATACTCAAGAGCTTCACGGTAGGTGCTTAACTTCGTTTCAGTTCGTTACAAGAAAAATGCTCGACCCTTAGCAACAGCTGATCAACAAATAGTGGTTTTTGTTGAAAGAATATTTGAATTCTCCCGCTATTTTAAAATGTCTATTCTAATTATTGATAAAATATAAGTGGTTTTGACATACTCCTTAAATGCTTAGACACAAGAGTTTTACTGTACGTAAATTTTACAAAAAAAAACAAACGTTAACTTGGTTTCAATTTGTTAGCAGAAAACATGTTCGTCTCCTAGCAACATGTCATAAACAAATAATGCTCATTGCTGAAGAAATGATGGAATTCTTCAGCTATTTTAAAATGTGTCAACATTCTTTCTTATTCATGGAGCATTAGTGCTTTTGAAGTGCTTCTTAATTGCTTACTCAAGAGCTTCACAGTAGGTGAATTTTACAAAAACAATCAAACGTTTAAATTCGTTACCAGAAAAAAACTCTCGTCCCTTAGCAACAGCTGATCAAAAAAATAGTGGTTTTTGTTGAAAGAATATTTGAATTCTCCCGCTATTTTAAAATGTCTGAATGTTCTAATTATTGATAAAATATAAGTGGTTTTGACATACTCCTTAAATGCTTAGACACAAGAGTTTTACTGTACTTAAATTTTACAAAAAAAACAAACGTTAACTTCGTTTCAGTTCGTTACAAGAAAACACGTTCGTCTCCTAGCAACATGGCATAAACAAATAATGCTCATTGCTGAAGAAATGTTGGAATTCTTCAGCTATTTTAAAATGTCTGAACACTGAAATTTTGTATAAAATATAAGTTTTTATGGAGTACTCCGTAAATGCTTAGACACAAGAGCTTTACGTTAATTTTACGAAAAAAACCAAACGTTAACTTCGTTTCAATTCGTTACCAGAAAACACGCTCGTCCTTTAGCAACAGCTCATCAACAAGTAGTGGTTTTTGTTAGAAGAATATTTGAATTCTCCCGCTATTTTAAAATGTCTGAATGTTCTAATTATGTATAAAATATAAGTTCTTTTGGAGTACTCCGGAAATGCTTAAACACAAGGGCTTTATTGTACGTAAATTTTGCAAAAAAACAAACATTAACTTCGTCTCAATTTGTTACCAGAAAAAACGCTCGTGTCTTTGCAACAGCTCGTCAGCAAATAGTGCTTACTGTTGAAAGAATATTTAAATTCTTTCACTATTTTAAAATGTCTCAACAGTCACATGCTACTGAGCATTGTAGCTTACTTTAACAACTTGCTTGGTTATTTTTGAAACAATATAGAATTTCTGTTGCTCTCTTGAAATGTATGAACACTATATTCATAGTACATAAGTGCTTTTGAAAAACTACTTAGATTCTTAGACATTAAAGCTGTACAATAGGTAAATTTTAGAAAAGTTAAAAGCTAATGTTTACTTCGTTTCAATTTGTGACAAGTGAAGACGCTCCTCTCTTAGCAACAGCTTGCCAACAAATGTTATTGTTGAAGAAATATATCAATTCTTCCACTATTTTGAAATGGCTCAATACTTTTAATTATTTGTAAAACATAAGTACTTTTGAAATACTACTTATCTGCTTAGACAGAAGAAACTGACATTAGATCAATTTTACAAATGTAAAAAGCAAATGTTTACGTTTTAATTTGTTACTGGAAAACACTCTCGTCTTTTAGCAACAGCTTGCCAACAAATATTGTTACTGTTGAAAAAACATAGGAATTCTTCCACTCTTTTGAAATGTCTTCAACAGTCACATGCTACTGAGGATTGTCGCTTACTTTAGCATTCATGCTAATGTTTAGCCTCAGAAAGTTGAGTTCCAACCAATGGGCATATTTTGACAAGCCCTTGTTATTATTATTATTTATCTTTTGTAGTCATACATTTAAGAGTCATTAATAACAAGTCACATTAACCAAGGTAGTAAACCACATTAATAAAATAATAGTGACGTAATACATCAAATTACCACTTAGCGCTGCAGTAATAAAATATATTAACATGTCTAAATAAAACCCACAGAAAGCCCTAAGAATCCGTTAAAATGTGGGGAAAATCTATGAATTTACTGTTAATCTATTGGCATGATTTGGTCTTTAAATGGCCATTTATATTATTTTGGCTAATACTATTGTATATTCAATAAAGTATCACCCAAACTCAACATCCTGAGCAAATAATCAAACCATAATACTCTACTAAAAGCAAAATAAGAAACATAATCAATCATAGCAAATATGTTCTGTACCATATCAGCCTCAAGAGATGATTGAGGAATGAAGAGACGCTGATGTCTAGTTCTTTAGGTTCTGACAGGTCTGCATTTGTCCATTCTGTCTGATATCAATACCACAAAGCAGTTCACTGTGCCACGATGAACACATTTTTAAAATAATTGCCTCTTTAGCAGGGAATCAGACATTGTTCAGCCTGGGATCTGCGTCTCTCCATTCACGTCTGTATTTTTGAAAGCGTTTTTGCTTCAAAGGATATGGAATAGGGTAGAGTGTGGCGTATGAAATCTTTTTAATCCAACCCCAAGAATATGAGTAAATAACGCAAAAAAAAAACCACAAAACAATATTAATCGAATTAAATCAACGTGGCCTATGTGACACACCTATCTGTCCTGAACTTAAAAAGAAGTTATTTCTGCATACATGTACAATCTTAGCATTGGTGCTAATATGTTTTTGGGTATGTATTGACATTATCATCATATGATTCCTCAGTCAATATATTGACATTTTTCAATTCATATCATCTGTGTCGACTTGGTATTTCACACTTTGTCATTTATATTTCCTCCCCATCTGCCTGCACTACACTTTTACATCTTTGCTATAGTTCAACTTGGTGGTGTTAGCCCTAAAGTCATACATTTTTCTTTCTGAACTTGTACATGGGTCATGGAAAATTCTACTGAAGGTCATGGAGAATCATGGAAAAGTCATAATTTTGTTTTTCTAAATACCAGTGGGAGTTCTGATTGTGGTCTTGAAAAAAAAAAAAAAAATCTCAACATAACTACAGTTTGGTCCAAATGATGATACAATTTTGAAATATTAAATGGTTGATGTTTTTATCAGCTTCTCAATACTTAAGTAGGTCTTGTGCCAAATACTTGCTTACTGTGGCTGAAGTAATTTCTCGGATGGCTACTTTCCACTTTCACTTGAGTAAAAATATGTTGAAGTACTCTGGGTATAATTTTTGGGTACTCCATCAATCTATGATGCTGAAGAAGAGGAGGATGTTTTGTGTGCATCTTTCTGTGAGGCAGCAGGGTTCACTGGCTCTAAGGAGAAGGACGTCCCTGCTCCTTTTCCTCCTCTTTCTCCTTCATCTTGCCCGTTTATGAATGAGATGATGATGTCAGTAGCAGGGCCCTCCCTCTCTGATGCGGGAAAAACCTCACAATCAGATAGAGAGCCGGTCCCCCGCACGCCTCCAATCCTGACGGAGGCAAACATCTCCATCCTCCTTCTCTCATCCCCCTCCTCTTCCTCTCAAGACTGAGGATGAGTAATCCAGCCGGTGAGGGAGGGGAGACGAGAGAGGTGCGCACACAGTGAGGGCGAGAGAGGGGGAGGAAGGGAGGAGACCATTGCATCGTCACCATCATCATCATCGTCAGTGAACGTGCAAAACGACAGGCTGAGAATTCAAAAAACCGTCCTGCTGAGCCGAGTCTGATCGGAGCAGGCTAATTCCTGAGCACTCACTGCCAGCACAGGAGGAAGGAATCAGGAGAGCATCATCCACGGCAGCCGGATTTCACTGAAACACCTGGACCACACCGCTGAGTGAGGGAAGGATTTATATTTAACCTCCTTACATCTGGCTGACCCACAGGGATGAGGCTAATTCGTGGGTTGAACCCTGAGTGAGTCATCCTTTCGTTTGGAGGACATGATCGTACCCCGAGAAGCAATCAGCACATCTTCCTGCCCCCTCAACATGTAGCCATCCAGGACAGCGAGCGGGCTAATATCTGGATCCATCTCAGTGACGAGAGTCACTGCTGACCGTGTTGGACACACTCCTCTTAGGACCTGGTTTATCAGTGTGTCGGCATGTTTTGCTTCTGCCTGCAGAGTTCCCTGCTTAAGCTCCAGGCTCTGGATGTGGAAGGAGGGTCCTCGCGGGGGACGTCCCCAGAAGAGAGCCCCTCTGCCCTGGGCAGCAAGGAGCAGAAGAGCCCTTGCGTCCCCATTGAGTTGGGGGGGAAGGACGGGAGGACGACAGCTGTCTGCCACAGAGCCCCGACAGATGAGAACCACCCACCAGGTATACCTGTCTGTCTCTGTTCCTACCTATCTGTCTCTATCCCCACCTGTCTGTCTCTATTCCTACCTGTCTGTTTCTTGTCCTCGTCTTTTTCTTCCTGCCCCAACCTGTCTGTCCTCACCCGTTTGTCTCTGTGCAGGTCAGATGGTGTCCCTCTTAAGCTCCTTCTGAAGTGTTTTCAGGTTTTTGTCTCTGGGTTTTTGATGAATCAGCTCCTTCTAGCCTCTCGCAGAGTGGGTGTGTGTGTGCGTGTGTTTTCAGTCTCCCACCTCCCTTCAGCGATCAGCTATTTATAGCCACCGAAGTAAAACTCTGTGAAGCACACTGACCTCCTTCAGCTCCTCGACTCTCGCTCACACTGCGTGCTTCACCGAGGCAGCTCTCTGTTAGCATTTGCTGAGAATTTAAAGTGGAACCGGAGACTGAGCAGGATCAGCTGCTGTAGCAGGAGCATCTTTACAACTAGCTAATTGCTGAAAATGTTGGAGAACCGATGTGATCCCATCAAATATGCATGAGAAATGGGCCATTATGTCCATTAATTTGTCGTTTTGTTTTCACCAGAGCTCCTGACGGTCCTGACCAGACCTTCACAACCCCCCAGACACCAGCCGTTAGCTTCCATCCATCCCAGCCAGCAGCCCCTGGTCTCCGACGTGACATTGTCCCCCAGTCCTCATCATTCCCCACAGAGGAGCAGCCCTGGGGGTGAGGTTGGAGGAGGAGGAGACGGATCGGAGGGGGGAGGAGGAGAAGGCGGAGCTCTCCTCCAGCTGCTGGCAGGCCTCCCCAGCCCACTCCCCTCCCCACGCTGCTGCAGCCCCAGCCTGAGGTTCAACTCCGACCCAGATACAGCTCCATCACCACCCTGCAGCCAGCAGTACATGCTGTGAGCATCTAGTGTTGCGTTGAGATGTTAACCTTGGTTAAAAATGCGGGTATCAAACTCCAGTCCCCAAGGGTGGATATCGTTCATTTCTTTGGACAAGAAAATGTGTCTGTTTGATTCAGATGTGCTGAGCCAGGGCATACCTAAATGTTGTTAGAAACTGTCCATGGAGGACTAGAGTTTGATGCAGGTGTCTGCAGAAATTAAGGAAGGATTAAGTCATTTGAATCCCAGGCAGGTGTGCTTGAGCATTTTAAACAAATTTGAAATACTCAAGAGACGTGCCTCTGGGCTGGATGGCATTGAGTCAGTGGAATCGATGCCTTCTGGATTCTGGACATTTTGGATCACATCCCGACATCAGCTATGACTCAGTCAAACGTATTAACGGAGTTGATTTTGAGGTAGTTTGTGAATTTAGATGTCGTTTGTCCTGAAATAGTTTCAGTTAACAGTTTCACAGACCTGGAATGTGACTTAGAATTTGAGTTTTGACTTTTGACATCCATCCAGTATTAGTGTAGATATGTTTCAGACGATTTACCTGATTTAGGAACTGGGATGTGTTGGTCCTAAGATGGCTATGATTTTACTAGTCTTCGAGTCCAGAATTGGAGCCCAATTGTTCTTTGGGACCAGGACACCCTGGTGAGGTGTTTCGGGCACGTCCCACCGGGAGGAGGCCCTGGGGAAGACCCAGGACACGCTGGAGGGATTATGTCTCTCAGCTGGCTTGGGAACGCCTCGGGATTCCCCCGGAGGAGCTGGAGGAAGTGGCTGGGGAGAGGGAAGTCTGGGCCTCCCTTCTAAAGCTGCTACCCCCGCGACCCGACCCCGGATAAGCGGCAGAAGATGGATGGATGGATGTTCTTTTATGTTTTTACTGGTGCAGTTGTTGATGGTTTTCTCTTGAGTTGAACAATATGTGTCCAGATTTTGGTACGATGTAGTTTTGGGTTTAAGAGTGGTAGGACTAGACAGCAAGCCCTGGTGTTAAGTTTTGGCACTTGTTGATGCTGTATCTAGATAATGAGACAGGATGTTTGATTTATCAAGAATAAAATTCTTGATCTATTCTTGAGCTTTATTTAAATTCTTATCCTATTCTTGAGCTTTATTTCTCCTGTGCAGCTCTAGATGAGTGTGTTGTTGGTTACAAATAAAATCTGGGTTTTGACCACCACAGTTGTAGATGTGGGAATTAGCTGGTGGTTTTCACGTGACAGTACTGATCTGGTGGTGGATTTCATGATGTAGCTTTTTTTTGTTTCTTCAGGAATCCCATTTGGACTTATTTACATTAATATTCCTTTGTATTTGATTCTGTAGTGATCTAATTTGTTGGTCCTTAGATCCAGGTCTGGGCTCAGGCAGGACCATTCCAAAACTTTAATCTGCTCCGGGTGAATGCAATGTCATGTTGGTATACTTTGTGCTGAAAGATGGCAGCTCCCCAAATATTAGAAAGTGTGCATTCTTATGCAACCACGTTAATAAATTTTTTACTTTTTTAGTGCTTTTGTGTTTTTCAGTTGAGTTTTATGGGTTATAGGTCACATTGAAGGTGGAGAAAGTTTCAGCGATAATTTATTTTGATAACTTTTATTTGCCATCAAATAATCAACAACATTAACGACTCAATATGCATCAACATTTTAATGGGACAATGTAGTTAGTAGTTATCCATTTAAGGCTCTTTTGAATGTTCATTCATAGTAATAGGCAGAGACACAGTGTGCGACTGGTTGCACAAAATGAATGTCTATTGGTTATTGTCAGACATAAAGGATTTTCCTTTCAACACACTATCACAAGATGTATAAAAAGAAGCAGAGTGTTTTGAATGAAATCTAGTGAGACTTGTGTTTTTTCTTTTTGTCCTGATGAGGCGATTTTATTTTGACCTTGTGTCTGCCTTTTTAATGCATCTTATGTAATCCATCCATTATTTTCCTACTTTTATCTTTAGAGCCAAAGCTTGAGGCAGGTGTGTCCATGACCCAGTTTGAGGTTTGATGTCTCACTCGACTCTCTTTCCATATTACCGAATTTGACTGGGTTCTGCTAGAGAAAGGCTGGCTTTCCCAAATTATTCAGGCATTTTTCAGAATCAACTCCCTGATTACGGGTATGGCTCTGAGCGTTGATTCTCAACAGAAATGAGTGAAACTCAGGCATAATATCTAGTTTGAATTTCACTGAGGCCCTGATTTGTAGTTTATGTTCCCCAGAAAGATGAAAACTAGTGAAGCTGAACCTTACTTTCCTCTATGCAGGTGCAGGAGTCTCGGGGTCAGGACTGAGGTTTCAGAGGACAAGTGTCCATCGTCCATCCCTTTCCTCACCCGACACATTCAAAGCCTGAAGAAGAGAGTTCGCAGGTTTGAGGATCAGTTTGAGCAGGAAATGAACTACAAGGTAAATCTACACTTCCTCTCTCACATGATGAGGTAGTGGTCACCTAAATTAGTTTAAAGCCTTCAAATACGGCTTCTTTTTCTCTTTCTATTTTCGCTTTATTTATGGCATATGTTCATATGTCACTGTGGAGTAGAATAACAGAAAAATCATGATTTCCAGCTGTGTCTGTTTCTTTTTTTGAAATACTTAAACATAGGATAAACCATTTCATAAGCAAACAAAATAAAGACTGTTTCTACACCTGATACCCGCACAGTCTTGATATTCAGAATATATTCCACAAAATATATTAGTGCTCATTCACGCCCCTCTTCTGAATGCCGCCCCAGGCAACTTCCCAAAACCACAAAAACTTCAACCGTCTACTGATATGTAAAGTTTAGTATTGTGGATATTTGTTGCGATGATTTATTTTAAATGGTTTTGAATTCTTTAGTTGATCTGAACTGTCGTCTGTTTTGTGTTTGTTTTTTCAGCCGTCCCACAATGATAAATACTCAAACCCGGAGATGATCAGAGTGATGAGTGAGCTGGCAAAAGCTCGCAAACAACTTAAAGGTAAAATGCAACAAAGATCTGCAATTTCTGTCCCAGCTTATCAAAAAAAAGAAATTGATTTGAATTTAGATTTGTCGCAGTTACTATAATAAGTCTATTGTAGTTCGAACATCTGAAAAAGACTAATAAAAAACAACAAACCACATGTTAGGTATTTAATTGGTCTTGCTATAATAACCTCCGTTTTCTCTGCAACACATTCCATAAACAGTTGGTTCAATGCAATTGTTAATGCAAATGTTATTCACTGTATTTTTTGCTGTTGTTCTGATTGTGCCTCCTCTGCAGAGTTGAGACTTCGACAGTCGGTGTTTGAGTCAAAGGAGCAAGAATCCAGCGAAACATGCAGGTAACATTCCATACAATTTCATCCATTCATTGTTTGAAGTATCAGTATTTACACAGCTAAATGAATTAATTAGAGTAATACAATTTGTAATCAGATATTTAAAAGGTATAACTCAACTGTTGCATAAAACAATTTTTTGAAAGATATATATATAAATATATAAATATTTTCATCTGGGTTCACTTAATCTGCAGATCGGGTTCCGGTCAGCAGGGGGCGTCGGACCACAAACCATCTCTAGAGGAAACTGTGGAGTCTCTGTTCAGGCGGCTGAGAGAAAAAAGACAGTCTCTGGGTCTCCCTGACAACATGAAGGTTTGTGTTCACTGTGACGGGGTCTGAATTGCTTCCGTGACCTCAACCTAACCTCCCCTTCGACTTCCTGTCTGCTCCTGTTGGTGTACAGGAGATGACTCAGGCACAGATGGTCCTGGAGAAGATCACACTGCAGAAATGTTTGCTGTACTTTGAGAGTGTTCACGGCCAACCAGTAAGGCCCCAACGGAAACTTTACCTTCATCTCAGATATTTAATGAGCGGGGCGTCCCGATACAATGCAATATCCGATATATCAATATCGCATTTTTGTGTATTGGCGATAACAATATTGATCCAATATGATATCAGCACAATTCATACGTACTTATATTAGTTATTTTTTTTGTAAGGAATGGTAGAAAAGGTTTTACAAAGTACTGTAGTAAACAATAGCCAAAAACTATGTATTGGTTCTAATTAAACAATGAGTCTGGAGTGGAATACCGGAGCGGAGTGGTTCTAAATGCTTTTATTGGAAATTTTAGATGCCGATACAATCTGATACTCGATTTTTTGGCTTATATTGGACTGATATTAATATTGAAACGGGACAACCCTATTAATGAGACTTTTTTACCCTTTAGTTTGTGTAGAAATGCTGTTGAAAAGCTTATGTCAATATAAAGGGTTTCAGAGGCTTATTATCTGCGTTTTATCCTTCAGGGAACGAAGCAGGAGAAGAACCTGGTGAAGCCTCTTTACGACCGGTACCAGATGATCAAACGGTTACTGTGTGCCAGCCCCACCATCACCACCATAGTGAGAAGCAAACACACACACACACAAATGCGAATTGTTCTTCACCAGTTTTGCTTCTTTCTCAAATAGGAAAAAAATCTGAATCAGAAGCAGATTCTGTTATACTGTTTTCTCTGGTGGCACTCTTAATAAAAAGATATTTCAGCTTTTACCAAACTCACTGGGTTATTGCAGCTGAAAATCAGTTTATCCAATGTCTAAATTACAAACATAAAACCAAAGAACTTGTGCGTGGAAGAGAGAGCGTATGGTAATCCATTTTCTGTTTCTGTCCCTCAGGAGGAAGAGGAGGGCTCAGATGAAGAGTCTCTGACCTCTTCTGTGGTAAGTGATGTTCTAGTGCCGCCTTCTTGCAGAGCGACGTGGCCAACTGCCAACGAGGAGGACAGCGACCGGGACAGCGACCCGGCCTTCGTGTCCCCAATAGACGAGGTGAAAGCCGTCCGTCAGCACGGCGCTGTCACCACGGCCAACCTGCATGAAGCGTCCAGGTGTGCCTTTACCGAATTACAGCGGCAACAGCATCTGCATTCTTCATGTTTTACTTTACAACAGAGCCGAATGTCTTTTAACCCTCCTGTCCTGCCGCTGGTTAAGGTCTCAGCTGCTGGAGTGTTTGCGGCAAACCAGAGCTGAGAAGAAGATCAGGAGAAAAGTTCTGAGGGAGTTCGAGGACGAGTTTTACCGTCAGACTGGACGGTATGTAAGCTAACAGTACCCGTTCTAAATTATGAAAAAATACAAATTTGCAATTGTTAGATTTTTTGATGTTTTGGTATTGACTAGTCACCAATTTTGAAAATTGGCTAAACTTTTGTCCTAGAGCTTCTGTAAAGCAGGAAACCTGGAAGAATCCCCTTTAAGAAGCAAAATATTGAGGATTCTGTTCACTTCTGGATGTGATCTAAATGAACCGAAAGTGTTCCAAACTTTGTAAACCTGTCTGTGATGAGTGATCAATGATGGAGTTTCCCCTTTTAGCTCAGCCGAGGTATCGTGTACCACAGAGAACCCTGTGTGCAGTGCAAAAAAAAAAAGTCTCTTATTCACAGTAAAAAACCAGCAGCTTCCCAGAATTTTACGTTTTAAACATGATTATCATGATGAAAAAGTGATTGGATCAGGATTTTTCTTAAATAAGTGAGCAGCCATACATGGTGTAACTTAACAAGTGACTGGTTTTCCCAACAGAGTCTGCCAGAAAGAGGACCGCACTCCGATAAAGGAGGAATACCAGGAATACAAACAGCTCAAAGCCAAACTGCGGCTGCTGGAGGTTCTGCTCAGCAAACAGGACATCAACCAAACCCCCTGAAGGCAAACAACAGAAGTAAACTATGAAAAAAAAAAATAACTGTGTCAGATGTTAGAAATTAGTGCCATACATCATCTTCAAGATAGCAGTATTTCGACACAATGTCTGAAATGATTCTGACACCATTTCCACATGTTTCTCACACATTTCTGATGTGTTTCAAACATGTTTTCAGGTCTTCAATCTAATTTGTCATCAGTTCAACAATCCGTTTAGAGCGTCATTTATCCCACAGTAATTTTCTGATGTCTGAACAGGACTTCCATATGTGTTCGTAGAGTTTATATGGTTTGTCCAAAGCGACCACGATCGATGGAAAACATGTTCATAACGTGTTTAAAAGGTTGTCCTCATGAGGCTAAAGTGTGTTTGAAGTGTTGCCCGTGTGTGTTCGTGTGTGTGAAACTGTGTGACTTTGTGTTTGATGTTTCCGGCGTGAGCCGCTCCCGGTTTTCCCTCTATTTCCTCTTAAACTGCCCTGAAGCTGATCAGTCAAAACGCCCGGACTTTGGTCACACACTGAGACTTCAGTCTGAGTGACTTCTGCTCCGGTCTAGGCCCAGTTTAATATGAACAAACATTCCTTCAATCTCTGACATTCATTTTTTTTTTTTTAAATAAAGAACAAAGGGGTCTGTTTTCATTTGTGAAGCAAGTTGCACAGACGGTTGAGATGGTTTCATTTTGTTTTATCATGTGAAGACAACCAACTTTTACTTAAAAAAAAAAAAGAAAGAAAGAAAGAAAGGTTATCAGAGCCACATTATTCCTGGCTGTAGGATTAACATTAGTTACTTCCAGCACAATAATGGCAGCTGCTTAAAAATACTTTGTTTTTGTATAGTTTAACAAATATCACACACCAATAAGCGTGTCTTGATTTAATCTCAAACATGTCTGAACGTGCCAACTTTTAGCAATCTTTTCAGTTACAAATTTAATCCAACAAAGCTTGGCCATATATTGGGTGTTTTAGGAATGCTCACTAAAAATAGTCTGATGCACAACTTATGTGATCTTAAGTCATTTAAAAACATTGAAATCACCAAATGAATTCTATTCTAAATATAATTGTTTTCCCCCAACATTGCGAACGTCTGTCTGTAGCCGAGAATCTGACAAGGCGGACAAATATTTCATTTTATTTCATCGCCAATCCTGAAGGTACTGGCATGATGATGATATTCAAATTCAGAAATCCCATTTAAGATGTAAAGGCTGATGTTCCTACATGTTTTTAATCACTGTATGCTCAATCAGAGGCTGCTTGTCTACACACTAAAATGTTATCGGATGAAGTTTTCAACAATCTATGAAACGCATCACAGCATCCAGGGATAAAGTGGATCGGTAAGCAGGTTTCTCAAAGCAGATATAATGAAAAGAAAAATATTTTAAAAAGTGTTAACTTAAATATATATATTTTTAATAGTTGTGGTTCAAAATTAAAGACAGTAAATAACATATAAGGTGGCACCTTTCAGTTATTCAGTGTTTATAGTCAAAATTCAGTTTGCATTCCAACAGACTGGAGACATAATTTGACTGTGAAGCCACAATAGTTTTTACATTTATATTTTTTTAAATGTTGTTTTAGCATTTGTGCCTTTAATAATCACAGTGGTATTAACAATGTTGACATGAAGCTGTGACTCAAAACACGAGAACAATCTGTTACGCTTTAGCTCCGGTTTAGGGAAGAAAATGTGATTTGTTTTTAATCCGAAAGAGCTGCTTCCTATTATCAAGTAGAACCAAAAGATTAGAATTATTTTGAATTATTCAGTTATATTTAAATATGTTTGTTGCTGTTGGTCAGAATGATTTTGAGAAGAAAATATGGAGGAATCCTCTGCTCCAGCATCATCAATCTACCTGTGACGTCACTTTAAGTGCAGGAGGACATCCATCGCTCAGTGTTTAATCCGACTGCTGAATGAACAGAGATGCATGTGTTAATACATCCAAGCACTTTAAATTTTCAAAAAGGGAAAAATCATTTTCACCCAAAAACTCAATATGCAAACGGGTTTAAGTTACTCCGGTGACGTTTAGTTTTTCATATCTTCAACCCATAAGAGTTTCAGTTGTTAGGGATAATAGTGCCGACAGATAATCTGTAAATAATCTGTGAATGTGCGAGATGTAGAGAGAGAGAGAGAGAAAAAAAAAGGGCTTCCAGAGGCTGCAGGGCTCAAATGTCGAACGTCACACGAGTAACATCTGTGCGTCAGTAGATCCAAACTGAACCATGATGCATTTTTACAATTATATGCTGAGTAAAGCTGGAGAACAAATCCGTTTTTTCCGAGTTTGTGATGATGATTCATGAGACAGCCGACTTAAAAGGAAAAAGAAAAAAAAAAAAAAAACATCAAATGTTTAAAAATGAAAATGTACTCCGTTGTTGAGGAACAGCATGTGTAAAATAATCATAATCGAGCTTGTGGGTTCCGTTATGTACAAAGAAACCTTGGTAGTCTTCTGTAACCCCCAATCTCTCTGATGAAATGTGTTTTACTTGACCGAGGTTTAGTTGTCCGCTGACTTCCTGAAACCGCCGAATGCACGTCAGTGTTGCTGTAGTGACCTTATCCATGCTGCTGTGACGATTAATATTGTTCCTGTAATGTATAACCCTGGCCTGGCTGAGACGTTTCTATACTGACAAGTTTAAAATAAATATTTTTGCTATAAACATGAGTTTGTCATTTTTGATTGAGTTAAATGTTTAGCTGAGGGTTAGAAAAAAGTGAGAGATTTCAACAAATAAAAGAGATCAAATATGGGTGGAACAATGCTGTAATGATAGGATAAAACATCTGCAAAGATGACCACAAAGACAAAGAATGAACATGTGCAGAGAGAAATTGTTCTCAATAAACACAGGATTATAGGTCTGAGGCACAATGGAAACGCTACAGAATCAAGGACAACAAAAGATTCTTACCAATATACACAAAGCAATTAATTTATATTTCATAACTTATTTAGAAATATTATTTTTTAAAATGTGTTGTGGCTCATTCCTTAAATCTAAACAAATGTTGCTGAGATCCTGATGGGACACTTCTGAGAGTTCAGAGGAAGGATCAAGAGTTGTGGTTGTGGACCGGTTGGTCATGTGAGTAATAATAGCTGGACCTGACCGAGAAGATGTCGGACGAGCCTTCGTACGGCACGATGACGGGTCTCAGGCCTTTTAGCTCTTTGTAATGTCCAAAGTGTCTGATCCTGTAGGAGCCAGTAGGAGCAGAGGAGGGGATGAACCATTCAACTGTGGCATTGCTCTGTCGATTTGAACCCTTTAACCAATGGAACCTGCAGAAATTACAGGTAACTTTAGTCTCAGGTTTAAAGAAAATGTTTGCAACTGTGTACACCTAGGAAAAGGGAAAAAAAAAGGTTTTCTCCTGCAGTTTGTGGCCTGAAATTGAAATTGCTAGGTCCTGACTCAAAACTGTCGAAAAAAATTGACATACCTCCTATTGTACAGTTAAGTCACAAATGGAAAAAAAAAAAAAAAAAACTGACAAGCCACACAACACTGCACTGACGCAAGTTTTGGCTAAGAATCCTGTTCATCTCATTATTTAAGAATGTTGAAATGCTTTTATTTTTCATTTTTATCCATCAAGAGATTTGCAGGTAAACCAACCTGGTCTCCCACGACGCATCATTGTAAACAACCTCCCAGCTTTCTGTTCTGTTATCATAAGTCTCCACTGTGACAAATGTCTTGTCTCTCTGCAACAAAGAAAACAAGTTGTTAGTGAGGATGAAAACAGAATCTTACAACAATTCTGTAAAATGCTCAGACGTTCAAAGGTAAAAATCTACAGCGACTACTGCAGCAAAAAAACCCAAACAAATTCTTTCCTTACAATGTCTCCTGAATGTCGAGGATTTCCTGCTACAAATGTGACTGAGACGACGTCGCCCTTAAAAAAAAAGATGGAAACAAAGTGTATTTTAGATATGTACATAAAAAACATATCTGCATTGAAGCATATGCATACAAGGAATAACGTAAACAGTTGTTTTAAAGTGTTCTATTTATTTCGCTTTTGATTAAATTAAGCTAAATGAAACAAAAATATTTGAATTGTTGGGAGAATTTGTGCTAAAATAAAGTATTCAGTGATTAATGGAAGTCTGATGAATGCTTAATAAATCAACATGACATCATGAAAACAGTAAAGCTGGGCAGATCACTGAAGGAAACCTTTCAAGTGTGAGGGTGGGCCTCCTACCTGCCTGTAGACGGGAAGAACTTGCTCCAGAACGTCTCCGAAGCTGCTGTTTTCAGGCTTCCTGTCCACCGCTGCTGCAGCCATTAAATTAAAGAGGTTGTTCGTAAAGAAGGGAGGCTCAGGGCCAACAGGCAGCTCTGACACTTTGTCCTGAAAACACAAATTATGCATTTGATTTATACTTATACATAAAAGTTCGTCGTTAAAGCATCAAACATCTGAGATTTGCAATTATTCATTAGTTTTTCACATCCAGACGTCAGAGCAACGTTTTGCAAAACGTTAGTTTTTAAAAACTCAAAAAACCCACACACATCTTTTCTGATAACCTAACTTGGAATCTAGAGAGGTGATTTTTTTTTGTATTCACAAATGTTATCTTGACCTCTGCTTCTTCCTTTTACCAGGCTAAAAAAATACACTGTCCTCCTAACTGTAACATTAATCACTTAAAATGTCAGTATTATCACCTGTTACTTCTAACCGGTGATGAAGAAGAATACCCTTAACTAAAAAGTTATTATTGTTATTATTTTTTTAAATCACAGCGAACTTATTCATTGCCTGACCACACCTGGGCAATGGCTTTGGCTAGTTCACGGTACTTGTGCAGGTAAGCAGTGAGTGTGTGTGGACCGTAGATGGTGGACGCTCCTTCATACCGCTGCACCTGCAACACACGGGTGGAAATTTGTTGGATAATATCTGAAAGTAACTAGAGACAACTACCAGGCTGTGAAAAAAAAGAAAAAAAGAAATCCCTCATCATAACTAAATTTATTGAAGTTTCACATAACATATAACTGGACTTAAGAGTCTTAAATGCTTGATTTAGGTTCATTTAAACACCTCTGTTATGAATTATTCTCATTTTATTCTGGTCTTGTCTGCTTGTAGACTGATTTTAAGACGACACATTTGACGACTGATCTGACAAATACCTGGTATTCCTCATACGTGGTTATGTAGTGAGTGTAGACGTTACTAAGTCCGGCAATCACCACCTCTGAGTTCCTGAAGGTGTCCACAGACGTCAGCTCCTGATAAACAACAACATGTGTTAAGACCTCAGCGTAAAGCCACGTGACGCACTGCAAAATATTCGCGTCCATGTCGGTGCTCACTTTTTTGACCGCCTCCCGCAGCCTCCTTCCTGACATGGTGCTGTGGAAGCAACCACATAAATAAAGAGCATGTAAGCAACAGTGCTACCAGTAAACTTAGTGTGCAGTCAGCTTCAGATGATTGAGGTGCAACGCGGTTACGTCATTTCTCCAGGGACAGCGATGACGGCCACGGAGCCGACGGTGATGATCTGAACATCCACAATCTGAGGATGCCAAGGCAGAGGCCAGTTCATCTGTACGCCACAAAAACAAAAAGTGTGCTTCAATGATCACATTTTTGATCTTTTAAGCAAACAGAAGAGCAAGCGTTCACATAAGCAGCACGTTGAAAATGACAGAGTAATACAAATATCAGTCTTGTTTCATTGATTTGTACTCTGTCTGGTCATCTTTTGGAAAAATAAAAATCAGCGTCTTGAGTTCTGCTACGTTTCACCTCGCCTGTGCTGAAGAGGATGGGTTTGGGATGATGACATTCCTTTGTCTGATTGGATGGTGGCCCCACCAGAGCATCCCTGATCCCATCCCAAAAGGGGTCTCCTTCCACGGCACCTTCACACACAGTGAGGGTCACAGGCTATGTCAGGGAAAGGGCGACGTTTCATACTGACGTTTGAATGAGAGCAAGACGACAATTAAACCACCTTGAGTGAAATTCAAGTCTCCTCCCCCGTCTATCGTTCCTGCTGCAAAACTGTGACCCAGTGCTGGTTTGCATGTGCTGACCTAAGAAAACCCAGCACAGACATAAATACATATGGTGGTAACGTAGGAAAAATTCCAGTTTGAATTAGTAAACTCGTAGAAGCTTTCCCCAACTTTCAGATACTTACAGCAATCTAGAAAACCAAGATTTTACTGAGAGTTTATTCTATAAAACATCCTATCACTCCAGACACCATATTTAACGATAACATGTATCTTAACTCACAATTTGCTTGCTGCCACTCTCTACAAACACATCGGTAACAATAATGAAAATACAGATAGAAGAAATTTGCAAAAAATCCTTTCAGAAGTTAAGCATTGCGGTGAAGGATGATTTGAAAAGGTCTCTGTAACAAAAAATATGTCAAATTCAAACAACATTTTAATAAATCTGAATGCAAAGGATGTTGAATTGTAATTTTTTTTAAAATCACGTACAAAAATGATTAATTTTCAATAAATACCTCAGGTTCTAAACTTTATTTTAACAATTATGATCATTCTAAATATGTTTTATGTGTGTTTCCTGACCGTGTGTGTGTCGTTGATCTTGACGGTGACGTCCGTCATGTTGACCCACTGATGAGCAAACTGAACTGGACCTGTGAGCTCTTCCACTGCGTTCGCATACAATTCCTACAGGGGGCAGCAGCGCACCATCAGCCATTTTTGTAGGACAGTGTTTCTCAACCCTTTTTGAGCCAGTGACCCTCCTATCTATTGTCCAGCTCCCTCACCGCCCCCCATCAAATAATTTGTAGGCTGCTTTGCACTGAATATTATTTTATTATTAATATTACTGTCACTATTGTTGATGTTTTGATTTGTTTCTTGTTTCTGTATTTAACATCAAAAATAATTACCCAGAGAACGTGAATAGAAATGCTTTTTTTTTACAGGTGTCTAAGAAAAATGCAATGAATGGACATTGAAGTTAAAATTTGTAGGCCTAACAGCAGCCAATCGGAGTGGGACAAAAAATATTCTTGTTCTGTGCCATTTTCTGATGTCAGTTGCTAAATCTTGAACAAAATGACCCATGATGTAAAACAATACCAAAGTTTAAACTTTGATCTATTTGCAAAACAACAGTAATCTGCAACATGAAAACATAGACAGAACTGCAATTATGTCAATCGTAACTTTTCTTCTCTTCTGTTTAATGTTTCTGGTGGTGCAGAGTTGTGCTGCCTTCAGGAGAATGGGACATCGGAGTATCATCATAAAATTTCACCCACATGGCATTTACTATGTGCAGCTGTGCTTTCAGTGGAAATGTAAAATTTCCAGATCCTTTTAATGGCATATAAAAGGATCATGAATTATATCTTAATATACCCCTGTCTATTGATTTATAGATTAATAGTTGTACTGGACAGAAACTACAAAGAACAAAGCGGGTTCTTAATCAAATCCTAATGAGTCAACCTGAAAGTGTCATGAAGTCAGTGATGACATCAATACTGATATGAAAAGTGATATTGAAGAAATAAATATATACAATAAAATCCAAATTTAAAACATAAATAAGAGATAAGCTTCTCACTGTTATTGTCTGTAAAATATATTTCTTCTTAGTACTAGATGTGGTCTCAACAAACCTATGGCACCTCAACAATATTATTTTACCTTTTATCTGAAAACAGTGTTTGTTTGTTCTCGCCATGCAGTACTCTTTATTAATTATTGCTAAAAAGGTCTTGCCATACAAGTTTATTCCTCCATCCATCCATCCATTTTCCGTCACCCTTCTCCCTAACGGGGTCGGGAGTTGCTGGTGCCTATCTCCAGCTGCGTTCCGGGCGAGAGGCGGGGTTCACCCTGGACAGGTCGCCAGTCTGTACAAGTTTATTCCTCTGTATTTAAATTAATTTCTTAGTTTATTCTTGCATTTTGTGCTTCAATCATTTGATTAGTATGACCATCTCTTGGTCTATTGCTATGTTTTCTTTAGTTTCTTTCTTGTTGCTAGTTTTATTTTATCGTTTGTATTAACCACCAGTGATCTTCACTCATCATGTCAATCACCTGCTGCGAACTTAATCATCATGTGTTTCACCTGATTTGCCCCTCGTAGTGATTTTTCATTGTTAACCGCCAGATTCTCTGAGCAGCATTGCCAAAACATGTACAAAAATCTTCAATAAAGCAAAATATTTGAAAATCAGACACCAGATAAGTGAATAACAGCAAAGTCATCAGCTGGTGTAACGCTGAACTGATGCGGTGAAGCAGCCAAGCATGTTTTAATGTTACTCAATACAGTTTTAGCAAGTTGCTCAAAGTCTAAACTGGTATTGTTGTGCATAGGTGTATGATATCATCTCAGCGACCCCTTTTGTAAAAATGTCCGCCAGTGCCCCCTGCCGTCCTCTGAACTACCCCATTGAGCAACTCTATTGTTAAATAACACTTTTAATCTGAGCTTCTGCTGTCACAAAAAAAACATTATATACCTTGGCCTTCAAGTAGATGTTGTGTCCAATGATCCTTGTGCTGTCAAACATGTCTTTTCCTGGCCCGAATGCCTGACACATTTTAGTCTGAAAGACACACTCTTAGTCCTCAGCTCTTAAAGGTGGCAGATTGTGTAATCTTACATAAAGTGTATTTTTTTACCCCGCCAACTGGGCAGGAACTGTTGAGATAGTCACAAGGTAGCCCAGTGTTCACACAATGAGGTCCTCTGGTGTTTGGAGTGACGTCGCCAAGGTTACTGGAGGAGAAACCCGCGACAAAACCTCCCTAAAAACATACAAATATGAGCAATTCAGTGTAAAATTCCACGAAAATAGAATATTTGAGCATGAAATAAAGTATCAGGCAACCTGTCCAGGTAGCTCTCCAGGGTTCTTGTCCTCCTCCAGCAGGTAGGAAGCATAACCCATGTTATCGCTGCTCACCATGCGATTGGTGTAGTTCATGCTGACAGCATGCACAGCAAACCAGCTGTGGACAAAGGAGCTTCATATTAGGAGCTTTAACTGTTAATTAACTGTTATCTACATGCAACTATTCAACTTTAAACTGTTTTACAATATTTTTCTTAACAGATCTTAACAGAAAAAATATTTTGCATTCTTACTCTGCAGGAGCTGGTTGATTGAGTAGAAAGTGAAATCAGATTTCAACAGATGAAGTTTAGAAACGTGGTGTAGACGCTCAACGTTTATTTGCGAATGATTCTAGTGGAGAATATGAAAATCTGACATACTTTTAGAGTTGCAAGTTGGATGCTAAATTGGTTTTGATTCTAAAAGAAAGAAATCCTAAAAAAAACTAAAAATTTGAGGTCCCCTTCAGTTTCTGTGGTGCAAAAATGATGTGGAACAGCTCAGGCTGTTGTCAAAACAAAAAAAGTGTAATAACCCTGGTTGATAATCCAAACTTAATATACTCATCAATAATTTAAACAATATTAGAACTGAAGATATTTGTTTAGAAGTAAACGCAATTATTCATTTGCTCTTATTAACAATAATAACAACAAAAATCATATCTTTACCTAATCATACCAATCCCATCGCCGTCCTGATCTGTGAACTTCAGCACCAACACCTCTTTGTCTGTGTTCGACTTGTACCTGAAGAGTAGTGTTAGCACTCATTAATAGTGTCCTCAGAAGTTTCACCAGCTGAAAAAGCTGGTTAAAGCAGGTCTGATTGAAAAAAAAAATAAACAAATTTTATCTGCTCTGATATCTGGGAACATCTATTTATCAGTACAAACAGAGATGAATGAGATTTTTCTTTCTCTGTAGGTTCAACATATCCTGGGTTTTATCTAATGATTTCACCTAATGTGCGCTAGGAATAGATATAACGCCTAATGGTCAATTTGATATGTGAATAAAAATAAAGTACGGTATATTCTCCAAACGTTTCTCAAAAACGTTTGGAGAAAGTAGAGGAAAAAATGCTCGACATCAAAGTAGAACAAACTCAAAAGGCAAAGTATTGTTAAAAGTAAAGGAAAAACCTGTTAACACAATGGCTTTAAGCTATATCCATTAACACAGTCAACTGGTGTCATTATAATAAAACAAGATGAACAAAGGTGAGAAAGGCAAGGAATCTGGATCTTCAGCTGTTTTAGTGTTTGCATCCATTCATACCTGCTCCTTTCATTCTTTGGGTTGTTCATGTAGGAGTGAGGACTTCTGTTCAGGCTGCTGTCGTCGAGCTCTCCCCTGTTCCTGTAAATCCTGCCTGGCTTCATGTTCCTGTGAGCTATGTCTATGCTCTGAAATAAGATTGAAGTTAGTTAAACAACTATGAAGATGTTACAGATGATATGTTTGAAAAATGAAATACAATATTTTAGGTAACATGCAGGTTGCTAGGGAAACAGGAACCAGACCTCTCTGGTCCACACGAACCTTAACGATGCCGTTGACCAGAGGCTCCACGGCTGCCTTGATGTACCCCTTACTAGTGAGCATAAAAAGTGTGTACTGGAAATATCCTGCCGGTCCGCAGTGGGTATGTGTCCCACTCAGAACTACGTTGTCATGTCTGTACAAGCCTCCGTACTTCTCCTTCAGTGCCTGAAGAACCTGAAAACAGAGAAATTTGTACAATAATTAGAATCCTGACATCAACCAGGTTGTGAATTCAAAATAATCTGGACAGTAAAAGCAGCATTGTAAGCCTTCATTATATGATTACGCAGGTAAGAAGTGCAAACCTAGCCCACTCACTTCCTTCTCTTTGCTTGCAATCAGGTAATTTCTTAATTGTTTATTTGTCTATGAATGTGTGTGGAGCAGAATAAAGCAGGTCATTTGTTATTTCCCTGTGGAAAACTGTTGTGTTCCAGCAGGAGAAGAGGTATTTTGAAGAAAACATACAGTATGTAGTAAACAACAGTATGCGGAATATGGGGACATTAACAACATAATCTGTACAAGGCATTTTGTCCATCTTTCCTCGATACAGATGTGTGTGTGTGTGTGGGGAGGGTGCGTGTCTGTGCGTGTGTGTGTGTTCACCTCCAGCCGCAGCCTCTGAGAAATCATCCCCACATCAGCAGTGACGAACACGACTCTTCGACTCCCGTCGTCGATGATGAAGGCTCGACTGTACAGACGTGTGTGTATCCCTGCAGCTGTTTGTTGAGGGTTTGCATAACCCATCTGAAATACACAGAAAAAACATGTTTCGGGAGGAGGACAGCATTCTTATCATCATGTTAGAAGGATGATTTTAGCATTTAGAACTTTGGGCAGTGGGAATCAATGCTTGTGCACATAAAGATGAGCTTCAAGCTCAGTCTATGTTCTCTGGCACAGTGTGAAGGATGACGCTGAATAACTGGTGAACATTCAGCTGTATGTTTTTCCCCATTTCTATAGCGACATAAATGTTTTGGACAGTTCACCTGCTATTATCTGACTCTGAATAGAGGATCCAAAGATATTGCCAAGCAAGAAATTTGACTTCAAGGTTTTAGTTTCAATGGTCTGTATGGCGAGTTCTGAATTTGTCTCAGGCTCCTGATATGGTCTCTTGAGCATAAATTGGCCTCAGGGTAGACAGCTAAACTACAAGACATTCAACTATCTTGAAGAATGTATGGAAAAATTATTCGTCCCCGTTCAGATTAGGGTAGACCAGGTGACCTGCTCAGAGGCCTAACATCTCCTTTGCTGTTTTCTGGTAACTCAGCACATGTGTCTAGCGATATTTCTGATGAGTCATAATAAAGGATATCAGTCTAACACGCCCAGTCAGGTGAAGGGGCGTCCTGTCTTCTACAGACTTTCCTTCTTATGATGTTGTTGGCCTGCTTCAGATGTGAGGACCATTCAAACGCTGTTAGAGTCAAAGGATTTTTTTCCGTGATAATCTGCTGATAACTAACAGATAAGAAGTAAACAACCAATTCCCCTGTGTAATTAACCCGAATGAAATTGTGACCTCAGTCAGGCTCTGCTGTTATCGTCTGTATCTGATTTTCTGTTTTGTCAGAGCTGGTGGTGCCTGGGAATGGACCAAAAATTTCAGGATGTTTAGGGATTAACTTTTAGGACTTTGCCCTTATCCTTTAGCAAATCTGAGAATGAACATGTCATTATCAGTGCAATGTTTGAATTCTGTTATAATTTCAAAGTGCCAGTGAATAATTATTTTTATGGACTTATTACATAAATGGAAACCATAAAAGATTCCGTGGAAACCATAAAAGACGTAAATTTCAATGTCGTGTTGAAACCAAACAGAAAACTCTCCAGAAAACCAGCAACAATTAGAAATGTTAGGTTCTCTTTTACGTACACAATCTGTCACAGAGATATATATAGTACCAATTGTTTTTTTACTAGAATCTATAACCCAATTAGACAAAAAATATGAATTTCTATCTCCAAAGTGGTGTTTCTCAACAGCAACTATTGAAACAATTTCTTTATAAAATTAAAAGGCATCGGAATCCTTGTGATAAACAGATTCCAAAAGCAAAACACACAAATTAATAAGTAAAGGTTAATCTGGCATGGGTTGATTTTGATGTAAGCTGGTTTACAAGCAGACTTGTAATACTGGGCTGGGGGTGTATTCAGTTTGATTTTATTGAATACACCCCCAGGTAATTGACAGGCAATTTTATTATTTAGTACTGACCAGAGGGACTTCAGCTGGTGGTCCAGTGCAGTCAGATCGGCCTACTCCAATCAGGTAAGTTGTGTCTTGAGGCCCTGGGCCTGGGACTGAGATGAAAAGACTCTTGTCATGCTTATAGTTAGATTCAACTCTGGAGATAAATGTTCATACTATTCATCAGGTTTAAATTTTCAAAATCAACCAATACAAAATACGAAAACATCCAGTAGAGAACTACCAGCATCAGGCAGTGAGAAAATGTATTTGTTATCTGTGTTATTATAATTTTTTTAGCCAAATGTAAATATTGGCTTTTAAATCTATAAAATTGATTAGTTTTTCTTTTGTTTTCTTGGTATAATATCTGTGTGTTTCTACATCGGGCTAAAAAAAATCTCATAACAGCATGACAGTTGAATTCCCTGAATGTCTAGGGTTTTTTTTTTTTTTTTTTTTTGTGAACTGGACACAGTTGATAATTTTTTCATCTGCATGTGTATTTACCTTCGTCTTTTTTACCAGTAGTCAGCACTACAATCAGTGCCACACAGACGGCTGTCATGACGACGAGCAGAACGATCAGCGCCACCTGAAGAGCTGAACACCTCCTGGCTGCCATGCTGCCTGTCTGTGCAGAAGAAAACGAATAACGATTGCATTCATTTTTCATTTCACATTTAGTTATCAGAATGTGCTGCAGTCTGTAGGAATGTCACATTACAAAATAATAATAAAAATGGAGGAAATGAGCAACACGTAAACATGCAGTTGTGTCTTGCAAATTTGACGAAGTTTTTGAAAAACGTAAAACGTTTAAAAAGGTAAATGTTTCCAGGGAAATATTTACTGCTGTGTGTCAACTGCTGCATCTGGTAAAGAAGAGTAGTTGGACTTAAAAATAAAGCAATTAACAAATTTATACGTTTCTACAACGTTTTCCTAAACACTTGTCACACTTCATCAAGAAACTCAAGAAAAACACAGTTATCTCTAATTGATGCAAAACATTGGGAAAAGGTGAAATTAAAAACCAATTTTTTTTTTGTCAGAAAATATCAGGTGGGAAAAGTGATGGTCTGTGAAACCTTGCATCAGATTTATTTCGGCATATTCAACCTTCCTTCTGAACACTAAATCTAATCTAAAATCATTCTGACCCTGGACCTGAAGTTTTCTGGGAAGTACAGACAGATTTACTGACGAAGAGGAAGAAAGTAAAAGAAAATACGTATATAGGAACACAGGTAGTTTTGACCCACCTTTAGATTGAGAAGGTTCGGCACCAAGTGGAGAAAGTTTGTGATTGTTTATTGACCTGAGCAGCGTTCTGCGGTTGTCTCCCAGCTCTGAACACTGCGGCTGTTATCTACCTCTTGAAGGTTGTTCCATACAATCTGCAGGTTTGCACTTCAAAGGTCAACGGCTGAGCTTCAAACCGCTCTTAGATCTGATAGTTAGCTTCAGATAGAACCAATTGCACTGCTAATAAAGATGCTATCAAAATCTGGCTCTGTGGAAGTCAGCAGAAAAAGACGAAAATATACTTTGAGTTTCTCATTGTCTTCCAATCAAAACCAAAGATAGAATGAAGTAAAACCGTTGGTGTCTTCTCACCTTACTTTGTCTCCTTAAAACGACACATTCGGGTGTGAAATATGTACATTGTTTACGTCACAACTCCATATTTTAGCTGAAACACCAGAAACAAGGGCTGGATTTGCACTGAAAGTGTGTATTGTCTAAAATAATGGCTTAAGTCAAAATTGATTGCTGAAAGTAACTAAAAAGTTACTCTTAATGTAACTTAGTTACCTTCCAAATCAAGTAGTCAGTAATCTAAGTTACTTTTTCAAGGAGCAATCAGTAATTGGATTATAGTTACTTTTTCAAAGTAACTATGCCATCATTGAAAGGAACAAATAAATATTAGAGCTGGGAAATTTGCTGTCATTTTTGAAGAACCATTATCTTTATTTCAATTTTTAGGTTTAAAAATAAAAAAATAATAAAATATTTGCAAAAATGTATACAATTTTGTCTGTAATATCAACCTTATGACCTTTCTCCAATAAGTTTACAGTAAATCTTATTTTCCCTTACAATATGTTTTGAGTTTCCTCGCAATAAATTTGCAGACACCCTGGTCTACTTTGTAATGTTGATTTAAAATTGCATGCGTACAAATGTAAAGATCCTTAGAGAACACGTGTAAATACACTGCAATGATCTACAGTTTTAAGGAATGTGCCACCAGCAGAGGGCAGTAGAAGTGCAACTTTCTGATTTGACTGAAAGTAAACTGCCGTTTTTGAAACTTTCTTTTCCAAGCCACAACTCTTGTTTCTGTTAAAGATCACTGTATGCTAAACTTCACAACCTGATCATGTTTTGGAAGAGGTAGAAGCTGACTGACTTCATTCTCTATCAGTTTGTCAGACCTTAATGCCGGGTAGAATATTAAATCAATCTGTTTCTTTAGGATACAAGCAACAATACCCTTTTATGTTTAGAAAATGATGTAAGTGGAGCTTTAATTTTGTTTTGTGTTTTTCTCTTTTTTGTGGTTTTACTCACAGCTGTAAAACAAATTAAATCTAAATATTATATTAAGCAAAATGATTTAGTAATCCAGTGAGAAAAACTCAATAAGATGACAACATGCTTATGCTTCTACAACATTCAATGTTGATTTTTTTTTGTCTGAACCCAAATAAATGGACTTGAAGTTTTGATCAGGCAACGACTCAGGCGCCTGATCTTCGCAAACATTGTGTTTGGATTTGGCTGAAATGTAAAACAGTTTGGTCAACTTCCGTAGTTTTTAAAAGTGCAACACACATTAACGTATTATTAGCATTACGACACTGATTGACTCATTGCGATTAATTCATCCATCCATCCATCCATCCATCTTCCGTCACCCTTCTCCCTAACGGGGTCGGGAGTGCGATTAATTCAGTGTATTAAAAATGTTCTCCTGAATATAACAGAGATCTCATTCTGCAGCAGCAATGAGCATCCAGAAGAAACATGACCTCACCTGAAATCATGTGACTTCTGATATATCCACAGAAAAGACATGAACTCTCACCATCCACAAATGTCCACTCTCAACAAATTATTGTTCATCCATTATATTGTGTTCAATGAGCGTATGTTTCGTTTTAACCCATAAAAAAAACACAGCAAATAGAAGCGCAAAATTGAGTTTTAATAACTTCTAACTTTAACTGGAATTTGTGACTATTTCAATTAATTAAAAAGTATTCAACACAAAGACACAGTGCAAGCACAGCAGATGAAATAATATCTTTAATTTATGTTAAAATGTCAAGCAACTATACATTGCTTGACATTTTAAGGAAGTCAAGCAATGTATAGTTGGGTAACTTCCACAACAACAGAAAACAGAGAAATCTATATAATAAAAAAGAAAAGAATTAAAATGTACAAAACTGAAAAGCCAAGGATAATATGGTGTAATTTAACTGTCTAGATTGATTGAAATTAGGACATTGTGATTCAGTTCTCCAAGAATAAAACACTACAAAGTGAAAGGAAATGTTCTGATAATGTAACAACCTAAATTTAGAGCAGTGGAAGATGATTTCAGGTACAGGTTACAGTCAAGCTAAAGACATGTGAAGTGAAGATTCAAATTTATATTGAAATTAATTTCTGACTGAAGGTCAGCACACCGTGGCCTTCAGTAAAAACATAAGCTAATATTTAAGCTTATGCTGTCATTTTACTGAACAGGACGAATTTTATAGCTGATGGCTTTCAATGAATAGTCGTAGCCTTTCCATGTGGCCCAATCCACTCCAACAGCGAAGATAGTACTATCAGCACCCCAGCGATAAACCCCATTGGGATTGCTCACATGACATTTTTCGTACCAAAACCCCCCTAGGTATAATCTGGCACAATTTGCATCAGAACCATCCTGATCCTTGTCAAAGGTGGAAAATTTGAACCCATTATGACGTGCTAGAGAGTCTCCTGCAGGAACAAAGATGAAATTAGCCCACAGTTAGAAACGTTTCACTTCAGATGTTATACAGAAACAACTGTGTTTGTTTTCACCCTCCTCTAGTTTTATGTCTTAAAATGAAACTAAATGCAATCAACTGCATTCAGAAGTCAATAATTAGAGTCAATTCTATTAGTAATTTATGTAATTTAATGCCGTTTAACATTTAATATCAGTATAATTGGAGCTGCTCGTTTAGCAGCTCCATCTATGTGGTGATCACCTCAGAGATGTGATAACTAGCATAGTGAGCAAATCACACACAGAAAAAAACATCATAAAGACCAAGGAGTATGGCAGACAGGTCAGGGACAAAACTGAGGTGAGGCTTAATTGAGGAGCTTCAGAGAAGAGAACTATTTATCTTGCACTACACAAAGTTTGCCTTTATGGAAGAGTAGCAAAGAGAATGCCTTTTGAGCTATTTTGAGAGGAGGAATATTTACACAACTCGGTCTGTAGACTTACAAAGTGAAAGGTAATTCTACAAAGTGGACTCACGTGGTTACAAATGGAAACCAAACTTTTTAGATCTTTATATGTGAAACAAAATGTAAGCCATGTATAATTGTTACAATTATGCACAATTATTTAGTGTCTATCAGAGAAGATATAAAAGAGCTTATGTCTCAAACACATACTCACCTGCACCTCCATCACTGAATCCAGATACATGCAGAATATATCCATAAGATTCTGGACCAATAGAGAACGAGGAGTAACGAGCATACACCTTATTTCCTTGAAAATCCTCCATGTCTACCAGCAGTTCATACTTTTTCCTGAGACTTAAGTGGAAGAGCTTTTCCAGACCTAAAAAACCCCCCAATATTTTAATAGATAATTGGTTCTTCTTAAACTTGATGGCTGTTTCAGTTTCAGGTCTCACCAAGCCAGTACTCTCCAACAGCATTCCCAAAGCCCTCCTTGTAATGAGCCCAAGGCCTGTAGAAGTTCACGGAGCCATCCATCCTCCTCTGGAACGCCTAAAAACACACACACACAAAACAAACAGCTGAAAATTATGTTCTTGGCTCTAATATTGAACTGAGAATGATTGTTCATAACAAAGATCCAAGCAGAGCAGCTGATTGCGTCAATGAAGTTCAATCTGTCTGAAGATGATAAGAAACTGAAGAGTTCAGACACTCACTGTCCACCGTCCTCCCAAAGAGTCCATGTCGCAGAACACCTGCAGAAACACAAACAGGACAGAAAGAAAATACTAAGATTGACTTCAGCTCATTGCTTTGAAGAATAATGTGAAAATCAAAGACATGACAATAACGTTCCTTCTTATATGGTTCCGATATTCTTGGTTGATGGCACTCATTAAAACATAATGCTTGTTAAATTGCTGAGTATGTAGTGTTTTCTTTAAAGCTTAGTAATTTTGTGTTTTTATAAAGTAAAGCATTTGATCCGCCTCGCTGCTCAAATGTGCAACACAAATAAACTTGAATTTGCGTTACTGATACGTAATATATTGTGATATCATTAAAGGTGTCTTTATATGGCTACTTCTCTCAGAATTATTTCATACAACTCATTGAACAATAGAGTTGATCCAATAGTTAACGCACGGGACTCATTAAGACACAAGTCAGAGATACATCTGTTTCCTGCTGTGATTTACACTGATGTATTATATCTAGGTTTGAGCAGCTGAAGCTTCAAATCAAAAATTGTGATTTAGGATCTTTTGGTTGTTGTGATAGGAGAGATAATTCTGTTCCGTGTGTCTTTCTTGTGTACATTTTCAAGTTGTCTTTTTTCTTCTATTAAAAAAGTAGAAAGTTATGAAATATTTAAATGTCTTCTAATATTTTTTTTACTCTACCTGGACAGCCGAAGTGGCCCCAATAGGATAGATAGTGTAAACTCCGCTGGGTTTGCTGTTATCATGGTTATAGATGTCACTGCAGTCCAGAGGAAGGACAAGAGGCGCACAGCTGGCCCATAGAGGAATCAGGAAGAGCAGGAGAGCTGACAGCAACTGCAGAAGAACAGATTCCATCTTTTACTAGAAATGCTATGCAAGCACTTTGTTTATGAGAAAGTTAAAGTTTTGTCTCAAAATTTATTTAATGCAAAAAGTAGATTCACTTGTGGGAGGTGGGTAAAAACTTCAAGTCAAAAATAAATCAATGAAAATAACGCAGTGAATTAAATAAGAAAAACTTACCAGAAAAAAAATTGACAAATATTTGATATGGGATCCTTTGAGTGGTGTCAATATGTCTTATGTTCACCATAACCAATGAAACCCTATAACAATAGCTGTAAACTCACCTTCATGTTCTTAGTTGTGCCGCAGGAATAGGGATGAAAAATGTGATGACTGTCAGGAAGAGATCCGATGAGTTCTGCTGTCGCGATCTGATGTCAGTCTCTGGTCTTTCTGTGAGTTTTATAACCAACAAATTAGTAAATGGTCAACATCGCATACCCAAAAGACCTTAGACTTTGTGACAATGTATTCATGAGAATGTGTAGAGGAGCAATGCCTGATTAACATTTAACTAGTGATTATATGAAGCACACTTTATCAATATTTTAACTGGCTGATAAATGTGTCAAAGAGCAGATAATATTTCCTCCACAAATTTAAGAGGAAGTCAGCCATCATTGAAATTCAAACTTCTACTATATCTGTGGCAGAGACTCTATTGTTGTAACATTTTTTATATGACCATATCATTTGGTCTGTTCTGAAATAAATCAAACATACCAAATGATATGCCTACATAGGAAGGAAGGGGAAAAAAAGAGAATGAAGCAATGTAGCAATCGAAAATGTTTGTAATTAGCCAAAAGTGGAGTTAAAAATTAATCTAAGGTTCGTTTTAAGGTGTTCAATAAACAAGAATATTAGTCAGGCTACAAGGTAAGATATAACCATGAGTATTAAGGATCCATTAGGGAACTTTGATCTGATGAAAGAGGGAGTGTTTTTTTTTATCACCCTTTCTCTCAGGTCATCTTTGTACAGCCTGTATATGGGTCCTGTCTGATTTGGTGGATTTCTGTTCTTATTGCTCCGGTGCTGAGAGCCTGTTCCTGATTAGGGTGTCTTCTTCCATAATCTGTTTGTTGGCCATCAGGTGGAGAATCACATCATTCCACCAGATTTTTGCTTGTTACATCTTCTTTCACAGAGAATGCTTATGTTCACAAACTGTGATTGGCATTTCTTGCATCAAGTCAGAAATGCATTTCCACTATGAAAAACATCGCTGAAATCAGCTAACAAAACTACTCAGATGATTAACTATCCATAAAGAGCATCTGAACGAACCTTTTCCTCTGCATTGAGAACTTCAAACTGAAATGTGAAATTCTGGGGAGAGTCATGAAGTCAAAGATGTTGACCAAGAAGGTATCAACTTTATGGAGTGAAAAGACAAGAAAGGAATCGTCACCAAGAATCATCAGTTGTCACCAGAAGTTGGTCCAGAAGCTGAATGCTGGAAATATTAAATCTGCATGAATGTGAATTACCTGGAGTAAACTCACAGCTTAAACTGTTACTGCAGGAAGAAGCCTTAGTCAATCGGAGCCTTTTTCTATATCTGTGTTCATTTTCACATGAAGCTGCTGCTCTGAGAACAAGCTGTCTTTGTGTGAGAAGAATCTTCTCAGGCAAGTCAAAACTAAATATCTGATGGCAAGATGTGTTCATTGTTCTTTGTAGCAGTATGATGATAGATCACTCCCTGAGGAAAATAAAAAAAACATGTCACCCTCTGTCAGCCCACACACACCCTTTGAAACAGCACAGGGTGAAAATAATCTGCTGAGTTATGAGAGCAACAAGTTCAAACTTGTTCCTTTCTTTTCTTTCTCTGGCCAGCTGGAAACTTCATGTGGTTGTGAAACCCTGAGGAAAAAAATGTATGTTATCTCTAATTCTATAATATGTCATTGGTATCAGTGTTGTAAATGGTTTTAAAAGGAAATGCACCTTGGACAGCAAACACTTTGGATTTCATCCCTTAGGAGTCAGTTCACCACTGACTGCTAAAGAAGGCAAATTGCTGACCGGCAGTGAGGGACAAGTTTTTCCTCATATATTGTGGGAAATAAGAAACTGGAGTGACATAACACAGGCAGCAAATTAATTTATTATTAGCAAGCTTTCATAGATTACTCATTTTTACCATGTTTTGTGATGTTATGTCAAAAACGGGTGGAGACATGCACCGTCTTTGCTTGCTGTGCGCCTTACTGGAATTTATGAGACCTTAGTGTTGTTTGGGCAAAGCAACAAGTCAAACCTAATCCTGAATATCTGACACCAAAATAAATTCTACTACATGCTAAAAAGGCTTATCTCGTTTCATCTGGATAACAGCAGCTATTCCTAAGAAATAATGGATTGCTTTCCAAGAGGATCATTAAAGTTGTTTACTGCAAAAATCTGACCC
This sequence comes from Poeciliopsis turneri, assembly GCA_922788865.1. Classification (NCBI taxonomy): domain Eukaryota; kingdom Metazoa; phylum Chordata; class Actinopteri; order Cyprinodontiformes; family Poeciliidae; genus Poeciliopsis; species Poeciliopsis turneri. The sequence continues at coordinate 1,551,199 of CAKLNU010001117.1, read as the reverse complement.
TAGAATGTTGATTCTAAGGTAAATTTTATTGCAGATTCATAGTCCAAGTTTTATAAAACAACAATAAATAATAATAAAAAGAATAAGAGTAAATAAAAATGCATAAAAAGATCCCTAACCATTTAGGAGGCAGTAATACCAATATTTCCAATATAAACATTTATACATTACTGCACAATATTTAAATTTAGGCAACAATAGACTTACTTTTAATAAGTTCTGTTTCACTGAGGTGAGAGTTTGGCTTAAAGCACAGAACCGAACATCTCATTATATTGAAAGTCAGTAAATATGTCCAATGAACTTTGAGATTCTGTCCAAACTACATCACCAAAATGATTTTCATCCTAGCGAGTGAAATGCACATATAAACAAAGAAACCAAACAGTATTGAGGATCTTTTCAGATATGTCAAGTGATACAAATATCAGGAATGAACCTGTAAAATGACATTCAATCCTGGAATACCAGACAAAAATCATTTTAAAAAAAGTATACAAAAGACCTATATCATTACCTTAATAACGAAGACACAATTATCAGAAATGATTGCCAAGATGCACGACCAAATGATGGTCATGTACGATTGAATTAGATGCTTTGTTGAATCCTTGAAACATTTGTATTTGGAACTAATTCTAAAAGGAGAGGAAACAAATAACTGTTCAAGAGTATGGTGAGTAAGTTTGTGATAATAAATGATGGACTTAGCATGTTTCGCTAAATTTCGTCCTTGAAACATGGGTTGTCTAGATGTCCTTAAAAAATATTGGCTACATTGATAACAGTCTAATATTTTGTGGAAAACCTGATCTGATACACAGAGATGCTTCCATCCCTCTCTGGACAGGGCACTCTTCTAGCAATCAGGACGAACATGTTGATCCTGCAAAATACTGACGATTCAAACTCAGGACCATGAAGTAGAGTCATAGTTTAACACACGGACGTTTCTGTACGCTTAGACCAATCAACCCGAATGCTGCAAATATTAACTCTGCATGAATGTGAATTACTCAGAGTAAATTCACAGCTGAAACTGTGTTGCTGCAGGAAGAAGCCTTAGTCAATTGGGAACCTTTGTCTGTATTTCTGTTCATTTTCACATGAAGCTGCTGCTGTGGAACAAGCTGTCTCTGTGTGAGAAGAATCTTCTCAGGCAAGTCAAAACTATTCCCAGATAGCTGATGGCCAGATCAGATATCTGACATCATACAATGATGGTAGATTTCTCCCTGAGGAAAAAAAAAACATGTCACCCTCTGCCCAGCCAACGCACACACACACACACACACCACACACACACACACACACACACACACACACACACACACACACACACACACACACACACACACACACACACACACACACACACACTTTGAAACACCACAGGGTGAAAATGATCTGCTGACTTATGAGAGCAATAAGTCCAAACTCCTGCTTAACATTGAAGCCAGAATGAATTCTTGTACATATTTTCTTTGCACGTTTGAGCAGGTCCTCAATAATTCATTGAGAGTTCTCCATGTGAAATAAAGAGAATAGAATAAGTGGGTGTTCCAGACACTTCAGTGGGAGAAGCTGCAAGGATTTAAGAACACACCCCAAATCAAGAATTCAAACAAGTCAAAAAAGCTTCAACACAACTTAACTGAACAACTCGTCTTCACCAGGTAGGGAAATCCCCATGCTTCTGAAGAGCTTCATAATTGTTTGCCTGCCATCATTTTATCCAACAACATGATAAATTTATTTCACAGTTCTGGAATTGTTTCTGTTTTTACCACTTGATGTTTCTGCCCGTCCTCTTAGATCAGAGACATGACCTCAAATCAGGTTGAGATTGCTGCCCTCGGCCGGCCTTTCGCCTTGGGAATGCTGTACGATGCTCGCAAAGATCTGCTGATAACAGGTGAGAACAAACCTGCTCATTTCTAGAGTTTATTTAAACTGAAACAAATGTGGTTTGAAACTGTGTTTCCCAATTATGGACCTCAAGGGCAGCTGCCCTGAATGTTTTAGCTGCTTCCTTGCTTTGATACGGAGACTTTTGCTGAATTGCAAACAGTGGAGTGAGGCGCGTTAAAGAAATGAAAGTCACAGAGGTCAAACAGTGCATCAGGAACAGTATATATATATATATATATATATATATATATATATATATATATATATATATATATATATATATATATACATAAGGTGGAGTATAAATCACTTTAATTTTCAAATTTTTAAATGTGAGAAAGACCTTCTCCATGTTGATGAAAAGTTCATGTGACAAGTGTTGCCTGATATTAAACAAATATTTTGAAAATGGGAAGCTGCAGAGAGAAAACTCTGTGCAAAATCTAATCTATTTAATGTGTTTTTGCGGATTCTACAGGTTTCTCACTTTGCAACACAGAAACAATCAAGAAGAACAGTTCTTCTAAGGCTCAGAACAGCAGCTCTTATCACGTTACTGCATCCGACACCCTTGAATCCAAGTCTTCTCTGCTGGACGTGAATGTGTCCCTTAAAGCCAGTATCCTGGGGGGTCTGATTGAGGTTGGAGGATCTGCCAGTTATCTGAATGATACAAAAAAATATAAGAACCAGAGCAGAATCACCCTTCAGTACAAAGCCACAACTACATATGAACATCTGTCTCTGTCTCATGTTGGAAAAACGGAACTGGATGCTAAATGTTTTAGTCCAGAACTCAGTGCAACACATGTGGTGACAGGCATACTCTACGGAGCAAATGCCTTTTTTGTGTTTGACAGCGAGAAGTTAGATTCCAGCAGTCTTCAGAAGATTGGGGCCAGCGCAGAAATTGCAATTAACAAAATTCCAGGCTTTGGTTTTGAGGCGAAAGTGAAAGTAGAGCTCACTGACGAAGAAAAAGCTGTGACTAATAAGTTCTCCTGCAAATTCTACGGAGACCTAATTCTCGACAAGAACCCTGCAACCTTTGAGGATGCAGTGAAGACGTACTCCAGGCTTCCAGAGCTCCTTGGAAAAAATGGAGAGAATTCAGTTCCTATTAAGGTCTGGCTGACTCCTCTGAAGGATCTGGAACCATCTGCGTCAGAGCTGATGGGAGACTTTTCTGTTGGTTTGGTCAGAAAAGCCACCAACACTCTGGAAAGTATCAGAGAAATGCAAATGAGGTGCAATGAGGCTCTGGATGAGAAAGTGGTGGAATGTTTTCCGGAGCTTTATAAAAAGTATAAGCGCTTCCATGATCTCTGTAATGACTACACAACAATGCTCAGGCAAACCATGCAGAAGAAGATTCCCCTGATTCGTGAAGGTAAAGAAGATGAAAAGTCTGTAGACAAACTCCTTGATGACCACAAAAAGTCTCCATTCTGTGAGGAACACTTAGATAGGTGGTTAGATAACGCGGAGAGAGAAATCAACATCATCCGATCATGTGTAGACATTATGGAAGGAATCAAGACCGTCCCAGATGAGTCTGACCTGGACAGAGAAGCTCTGGCTGCGGGTGTAGAAAATGCTCTCTGCTTTGTTTTCACCTCTGTGGAAACTGATGACCCCTTCACTGAGCAGATGACCAACTATTTGAGCAGAGATATGGCAGCACCACCACCCAGTGTGACTGCACCCACGAAAGACCACTGGTTCTTCTCCAATGAGATCGTAGCCAACATGAGGAAAAAAGCCAAAATGTTCTGCAAAATTGCCAAATACCTGAAAAGCAGCAGGAAATTTTGTTTCCTTGTAGCAGTTCTTCCAAATAAGAAATTCAAAGGAGCAACCATCTACCAGTACATGGAGGGCCTTCTAAAAACTGAAGACTTCTCAAAACCTGTTATTACTGATGTCACAACCAACTTAGATCGAAGAGATCTCTTGTACTGTAAGTACATTATCGTCATGATATTATTAAAATACATGATTTTAGTTTGAGCAAAGATGTTGAGAGTGAGACCTTTCTTTTCAAGAAAGGATTCATATTGCTTTCATATTGCTGTAAAACAAATGATGTGTTAAATTTGCTAATACCATCTCATATTATCATTTATTGCAGTAGTAGATTGATATTTACATCATGACTTGTTCTAAAATGAACTAAAATGAACTAATCAGACTTTAATGGACTGTCTTCCTATTTCCATCAGACTACTGTGATCTTACCTTGGACCCAAACACAGCCATTGACTCTCTCAAGCTCTCTGAGGAAAACAAGAAGGTAACGCTGTGTAAAGAACTTTCTCCGGATGGTTCTGTTCCCCATGTTATGTGCACGGAAGGCCTGACCGGTCGTCATTACTTTGAGGTCACATGGAGCTCAGTTGACCCCACATACGCAGGCGTAGTTCTTGCATGCACTGGAGGAAAACCTGGAAAGCAAAAAACATTTGAGGTTTATCACAAATATTATAATTTTTATTGTTTGTGCGGAATTTATACGGCAGGTCAAAGCCCAGGCATGAGCTATTTTGTTAATCCTCCTGAAGGATGCAACAGGTTTGGGGTGTTCCTGGACTACCCTGCTGGTTCTGTGTCCTTCTTTGCTGTATGTGGAAAAAGTCTGCATCACCTGCACACCTTTTACCACAACTTCACTGAACCAGTTTACCCAGGTCTTTACGTGTTACTGGTAAATAACTATGTAACCTTGTGCCCAGCTGAATAACTGATGGGCAGATGTTGGTGATGGACTTGGTTTGGTCACGATTTGTTGTACAGCTAAAAGTAAAGCAAACTGAAAACATGAAATGTTTAGCCTGCTGTGGTATTTTATTCCATTTTCTAAATCTATCAAATTGTCAAGTCATAAGGAAATATTTTTGGACATACATGCGATATATGTTTTGCTTTGTTGTGTAAAGCTTACGTTGAGCTTGAGAATTTTTTATTCTGATTTGTGTTGAGGCGAACACATATCCTTTTATGTTTATCATTTTTGTGTTTTTGTTCACAGCTGTAAAACAAATTAAATGTATATATCATGTAAAACATTGAGCTTCATATAAATGATTAAATAATAATCCAAGTAGTGAGTAAGATAAAACCATGGTCCAGGTTTTTCTGACATTTAATGCTGGATTTTTAGATATTTTGGGTTAGTTTTGTATTTCAAGGAAATGTGCTGCATGCTGTCTTTGACTGTGTGAAATGCTGCCCCCTGGTGGAGATAATCAATAAAGTTGGATCCTGAGTTGAACTGTGTGAACTGAATATTTGCACCTTTTTAAATAATTCAGTAAAGTTGGACTTATATTGCAATGCTGTGAAATTATTCAACATTACATTCAGTTTCATTGCTTTTATCAAATTTTAATCTTTCCTGATAGAAAAGTAACAAAACGCTGCAAAACAATCAACGACGATTTGGTGATGTAACTATAACATATAAATAAAACAAAATAATTCATTTTTATTTGAGGGCTTTATTTTCAGCTTAAGATTTAGTCATTTCCCTGGAAAGGTCCTGGTCCTCAGAGTGAAATATGAAATCCTGAACAGAGTAGTCACATTCCACCGCAATCTTAATGGCAACAAATTATTTTTAATGTTTTAAAACATAAAAAAAACGTTACTATAGTCTCAGTAACACTGAAACCCACTGAAGTAAAGTTTAAACACCTGGCAAACTTTTTTTTTAAATCCGATCAGATTTAATTTTATTCTAATTGGACTTGTGTTTAGACTGGTTTTAGCCTTGTTTTTGTGAAAACCAAATACAGTGGATCAACTGAGGTGAGAGTCCAACAAGGAGCCTAACACTGCAAAAAAACAAACAAACAAACAAACAGAAAAACAAACAAAAACACATGCAAAAAAAAAAATAAAAATATCTTGGATGAAACATTTTTTTGTATCTTCCATACGAGTGAAGATACAAGTGAAAGAATAAAACTAACCATGTTGTGAAGATGCACCAAGTTCAACAAGAACCTGTTCCTGTGCAGAAGTTTCTGTCATTGACGAAGGAACTGGTATTAGAACAAGATGCTGCTGGCTGAAAAGAATCTGTTTCAAATGACTTGAGGACACAGTACTTACATTTTTCTCTATGTGAAGACTGACAGCCATGACAGACTGTAAAACTCAGCAAATTCTTGTTGAGCTCATTAAGTCAAGAGTGCAAGAGTTTGTTTATTTTAGTTTTTATTGCAGCCTGAAGCAGCTGCTGAAGGAAGAAGGTTTTTCTTGGAGATAGGATTTTTTTCCTGCTGATGGCAGAACGTGTCCATTGTTCTTTGTGTAAGGACTCAATGTTCACCCTCATGCCTCTATGAAAAGAAACTGCTGGTCCATGAAAAGAAAATAAACGGTAATGGCAAAAAACATGTCTGCCTTTGCCTGGGCATAACTTCAACACACACACATCAAACCTAAAATGTACAACCCTCAGGTCCTTTGGTAAACTTGCGAAAACTTGTTCTATTTGGAGCTCAATGACCCTACGTTAGTGATTAATCCCATTCTCTTTATGGAAGTATATTAGAGTGTCCGAACTCTCCTTTAAAGTCAATTTAAAAATTATAGACGATTCAGATTCAGCAACTGTGGCATTTTGTTTGTCAAAAATATTGTCTGATTTTTAAGAAAGTATTCCAAAAATGTCATCAGCTAAAGTTTCTCAATTCTATCTGAAATTGAAATAGACGTCAAAGTGAACGCAAATTATAACCTCTCACAAAAAACTGCAAAACTAAATGCCCTGAACACAACACTGAACCAAATCCCCTTCACTCATATCCAGTATTGTGACCAGTTTGAGGAGCCACTTCCCTTAGTAACTCCAGGCTGCACTGTGGTAGGACTGCCAGTAGGTGGCAGCTAAATACAACACAACCACCTCAGATGAGCTGCAGTCTCTGGATGGAAGGAGTTCAAAAGATGTGCAAAATTATTCTCATCTCTAAGGAATCATCCATGGATTAGCATCATTGTAAGTAGTCTGGTTAGATTGGACCTGTGCCATTAAAGGAGAGTTCGGACACTCTAATATACTTCCATAAAGAGAATGGGATTAATCACTAACGTAGGGTCATTGAGCTCCAAATAGAACAAGTTTTCGCAAGTTTACCAAAGGACCTGAGGGTTGTATATTTTAGGTTTGATGTGTGTTTGTTGAAGTTATGCCCAGGCAAAGGCAGACATGTTTTTTGCCATTACCGTTTATTTTCTTTTCATGGACCAGCAGTTTCTTTTCATAGAGGCATGAGGGTGAACATTGAGTCCTTACACAAAGAACAATGGACACGTTCTGCCATCAGCAGGAAAAAAATCCTATCTCCAAGAAAAACCTTCTTCCTTCAGCAGCTGCTTCAGGCTGCAATAAAAACTAATGCAAACAAACTCTTGCACTCTTGACTTAATGAGCTCAACAAGAATTTGCTGAGTTTTACAGTCTGTCATGGCTGTCAGTCTTCACATAGAGAAAAATGTAAGTACTGTGTCCTCAAGTCATTTGAAACAGATTCTTTTCAGCCAGCAGCATCTTGTTCTAATACCAGTTCCTTCGTCAATGACAGAAACTTCTGCACCAACTTGGTGCATCTTCACAACATGGCTAGTTTTATTCTTTCACTTGTATCTTCACTCGTATGGAAGATACAAAAAAATTTTTCATCCAAGATTTTTTTTATTTATTTATTTTTTTTTGCATGTGTTTTTGTTTGTTTTTCTGTTTGTTTGTTTGTTTGTTTTTTTGCAGTGTTAGGCTCCTTGTTGGACTCTCACCTCAGTTGATCCACTGTATTTGGTTTTCACAAAAACAAGGCTAAAACCAGTCTAAACACAAGTCCAATTAGAATAAAATTAAATCTGATCGGATTTTAAAAAAAGTTTGCCAGGTGTTTAAACTTTAATTCAGTGGGTTTCAGTGTTACTGAGACTATAGTAACGTTTTTTTTATGTTTTAAAACATTAAAAATAATTTGTTGCCATTAAGATTGCGGTGGAATGTGACTACTCTGTTCAGGATTTCATATTTCACTCTGAGGACCAGGACCTTTCCAGGGAATTGACTAAATCTTAAGCTGAAAATAAAGCCCTCAAATTAACATGAATTATTTTGTTTTATTTATATGTTATAGTTACATCACCAAATTGTCGTTGATTGTTTTGCAGCGTTTTGTTACTTTTCTATCAGGAAAGATTAAAATTTGATAAAAGCAATGAAACTGAATGTAATGTTGAATAATTTCACAGCATTGCAATATAAGTCCAACTTTACTGAATTATTTAAAAAGGTGCAAATATTCAGTTCACACAGTTCAACTCAGGATCCAACTTTATTGATTATCTCCACCAGGGGGCAGCATTTCACACAGTCAAAGACAGCATGGAGCACATTTCCTTGAAATACAAAACTAACCCAAAATATCTAAAAATCCAGCATTAAATGTCAGAAAAACCTGGACCATGGTTTTATCCTACTCACTACTTGGATTATTATTTAATCATTTATGTGAAGCTCAATGTTTTACATGATATATACATTTAATTTGTTTTACAGCTGTGAACAAAAACACAAAAATGATAAACATAAAAGGATATGTGTTCGCCTCAACACAAATCAGAATAAAAAATTCTCAAGCTCAACGTAAGCTTTACACAACAAAGCAAAACATATATCGCATGTATGTCCAAAAATATTTCCTTATGACTTGACAATTTGATAGATTTAGAAAATGGAATAAAATACCACAGCAGGCTAAACATTTCATGTTTTCAGTTTGCTTTACTTTTAGCTGTACAACAAATCGTGACCAAACCAAGTCCATCACCAACATCTGCCCATCAGTTATTCAGCTGGGCACAAGGTTACATAGTTATTTACCAGTAACACGTAAAGACCTGGGTAAACTGGTTCAGTGAAGTTGTGGTAAAAGGTGTGCAGGTGATGCAGACTTTTTCCACATACAGCAAAGAAGGACACAGAACCAGCAGGGTAGTCCAGGAACACCCCAAACCTGTTGCATCCTTCTGGAGGATTAACATGATAGCTCATGCCTGGGCTTTGACCTGCCGTATAAATTCCGCACAAACAATGAAAATTATAATATTTGTGATAAACCTCAAATGTTTTTTGCTTTCCAGGTTTTCCTCCAGTGCATGCAAGAACTACGCCTGCGTATGTGGGGTCAACTGAGCTCCATGTGACCTCAAAGTAATGACGACCGGTCAGGCCTTCCGTGCACATAACATGGGGAACAGAACCATCCGGAGAAAGTTCTTTACACAGCGTTACCTTCTTGTTTTCCTCAGAGAGCTTGAGAGAGTCAATGGCTGTGTTTGGGTCCAAGGTAAGATCACAGTAGTCTGATGGAAATAGGAAGACAGTCCATTAAAGTCTGATTAGTTCATTTTAGTTCATTTTAGAACAAGTCATGATGTAAATATCAATCTACTACTGCAATAAATGATAATATGAGATGGTATTAGCAAATTTAAAGAAAGGTCTCACTCTCAACATCTTTGCTCAAACTAAAATCATGTATTTTAATAATATCATGACGATAATGTACTTACAGTACAAGAGATCTCTTCGATCTAAGTTGGTTGTGACATCAGTAATAACAGGTTTTGAGAAGTCTTCAGTTTTTAGAAGGCCCTCCATGTACTGGTAGATGGTTGCTCCTTTGAATTTCTTATTTGGAAGAACTGCTACAAGGAAACAAAATTTCCTGCTGCTTTTCAGGTATTTGGCAATTTTGTAGAACATTTTGGCTTTTTTCCTCATGTTGGCTACGATCTCATTGGAGAAGAACCAGTGGTCTTTCGTGGGTGCAGTCACACTGGGTGGTGGTGCTGCCGTATCTCTGCTCAAATAGTTGGTCATCTGCTCAGTGAAGGGGTCATCAGTTTCCACAGAGGTGAAAACAAAGCAGAGAGCATTTTCTACACCCGCAGCCAGAGCTTCTCTGTCCAGGTCAGACTCATCTGGGACGGTCTTGATTCCTTCCATAATGTCTACACATGATCGGATGATGTTGATTTCTCTCTCCGCGTTATCTAACCACCTATCTAAGTGTTCCTCACAGAATGGAGACTTTTTGTGGTCATCAAGGAGTTTGTCTACAGACTTTTCATCTTCTTTACCTTCACGAATCAGGGGAATCTTCTTCTGCATGGTTTGCCTGAGCATTGTTGTGTAGTCATTACAGAGATCATGGAAGCACTTATACTTTTTATAAAGCTCCGGAAAACATTCCACCACTTCAAAGTTTAATTGAGGTTTGAGCTTTGTTTGTCTTCCCCACCAGGTGGCAGTGTTTCACCTATAAACAGATACGAAAGCCCTAACAGCAACAACACACTCATCGTGGTGACGTTTATTAAAGTCAATTCAAAAATTATAGACGATTCAGATTCAGCAACTGTGGCATTTTGTTTGTCAAAAATATTGTCTGATTTTTAAGAAAGTATTCCAAAAATGTAATCAGCTAAAGTTTCTCAGTTCTATCTGAAATTGAAATAGACGTCAAAGTGAACGCAAATTATAACCTCTCACAAAAAACTGCAAAACTAAATGCCCTGAACACAACACTGAACCAAATCCCCTTCACTCATATCCAGTATTGTTACCAGTTTGAGGAGCCACTTCCCTTAGTAACTCCAGGCTGCACTGTGGTAGGACTGCCAGTAGGTGGCAGCTAAATACAACACAACCACCTCCGATGAGCGGCAGTCTCTGGGTGGAAGGAGTTCAAAAGATGAGCAAAATTATTCTCATCTCTAAGGAATCATCCATGGATTAGTATTATTGTAATTAGTCTGGTTAGATTGGACCTGTGCCATTAATAAACGTCACCACGATGAGTGTGTTGTTGCTGTTAAGGATTTCGTATCTGTTTATAGGTGAAACACTGCCACCTGGTGGGGAAGACAAACAAAGCTCAAACCTGAATTAAACTCTGAAGTGTTATTTCATTTTAATAGTGTTTCTTAGTGAATGCAGGGGAGATATGACCATTGCTTACACTTATCCTGTTTAAACAAATTCCAATTGGACAGGTTTGTTCATTTTAACATGACATCTTCACAATGTCCTGATGTTCCAGATGTTTTTATTTTATTTATATAAATAAAACTATTTATTTATATTTAACAGGGTATTATTTTAAACTGCTATACAGTGACCGAAGAGATGGGAAACAAACAAAAAAACCCCCAAAATAAAATAAAAAAAAATCAATCAAGACTAGAACTTATTTAATATTTCCACTAGAGGACAGTGTAAGAAAATTTAAAGAGCAAAAGAGCCTCAGTTCTACAGCAATCAACATCATCCACATCATGTGAAAAAGCCGTGTTTTATTGCTGTAAATATCAGTGATTACCTGAATCATGTTTAAGGATCGAAATGTACAGATGTCTCCTGAATGATATATTCTATTTATTTTATGAAAATAAAATAAATGTCTCATATTAATGGTTATCAGTCCACCCAAATGTCCCATAAAGACTCAGTGGGTGATCCAGCAAAGGTCCTGCAGGCTTTAGGTGATGGACCGCTAGCTCCATGGGTCCCCCCGCCCTCTGTTTCAGGTTCTCCTGCCTTACCAGGGGCATGAACTTCCAGTTGTTGGTAATGGAGGAGGCAGTTCGTGAGGGGATGCTTAAGTGTGGCCACGCAGGTTTGTGAGGTGATAAAGTATGTGTGGCTCCTTTCAACGCTCCAGGCCTGGTCCAGTCAGGGTCATGTAATCAGAAAACAAGAAACAATTCAATCCACCCAAATGCTCCCTCAAGTTCTGCAGCCGCTCCCCCATACAGTCACAATGGACCACACCTGGTAACATACCAATAATACCCCCACGTCCCACAATTCGCCTTCATGGCTTTCTCTCAGATCTTAAAATGAAGATTTACCTGTGGTTCACTATGTAATACAAGAGCACCATCCATTTGTGGTCATGTCCACTGACATGTCTGAAAAGCATCTCTCCTGGCCAATGAACAGTAATACCGGGATGTCTGTGATTGCTTTCCCGGCAATCTGGGAGGATTAACCCCCATGGCGGCGGATTTCATATGGGATTTTGAGTCCTATCTCCAGTTAAAAGGAGTCTTTTCCACTGATGACATGTACATACTCAATATAAGAAACTGTTATCAATAAACTACTCAATGTGAACAACCTTTGTTGTCACTTGTGGGAAATAATGGAACCTACAAAATGTGACATAATTTAGAAAAGTAGAAACATAAAAATTCAAGATGTAAAATATCAGAAATGACAAGTAGAATTGCAAAACCTAAATGGAGTTGGAGGTCGTGTGGCATGGCAGTGGATTGACAGGAGAAATTATGTGCAGACAGGAGAGAAGAGGAACTGTTCCAGGTCACATGTCGAGCCTGTTCACCAACACGACGAACAACACAGGGGTCTGTCAAACTGCCTCAGCTCCTCACATTAATTGCCCACTCCACACTCTGCTGAGCAAATGCAACGCGAAAGATCCTGAGCAGGATAAGAAGGATGTTCTTGGTTAAAGTGATAGGATGAGACACAAGGGTGGCATTTCTGGAGAAATGTCTTGGAAACTGTCCTTTGTCACCAGCTGTTTCAGTGAGTGCCAGCACCATTTGCTTGCTTTGTCTTAGATCTCAAGTAGCGTTGAGATTACTCTGACAGACAGGAACAGGCATTTATGTCCATGCATTTCAAATAAGCCCAATAGAAACATGTGAAGGGGTTTGCAGGACATGATTCCACTGAATGCGTTATCCAAAAAGCAAAGAATGGCATCTTAGGTTTACTTGCATAAAACACTTTAAAATTGACTTAGAGTTGTGTCGTAACGACCTAAAACATGACTTGAACCCCTGGCCTGAAACTTGAGTTTTGGTAAAAGGTTTTATCTCATGTAATGAGGAGTGAAATGAAACCACTAGATGGGTGTGTTTTCTGCACATGTATAAAACGGATATGGTTGATTGTTAGCCATTACTGACAAATTTGGGCATGCAGAACAGTCCACAATCCTAATTTAGGAATGTCAAATTTATCAGGGAGAATTGGTTAAAATTCTAGAAGAAATGTTGTGAAAACATCTTAAAAAAACGTATGTCTATGAAAGACTAAGCATCTATCCGTAGAAATCCGGCTTAAAAAAAAAAAAAAAAACAACCTAAAAATGTTCAAAGATTTCCTAGCTCTGGCTCTGTGGAATTAAAAACATGCCATTCATTAAATGATTCATATTTCATGGACAGCCGTAGCGGTGCAGCGTCATAGTCTTTGAAAAGTTCAAAAATATTTTTTCCTAATTACAAATGCACGTACACTAACACTCTTCCTACAGAGCTGGTTTGTTTGTTTTGTGCTGTTTCAATTTTTTAACTGAAAAATATAGAAAATGTCCATATTGGATGTGAAATTTCCAGATGCAAAGCAGACTCATTGAAAATGTCCAAATTCTACACAAGAAGTTTTTTTTTTTTTTTAATCAATAACTAAGGAGAGATAAAAATCTCTCCTTAGTATCCTCTGATGCTTTTGGATGTTGGCTGTTTGCAGCTTGTAGTAATTTTTAATATATTTAATTCAATACAGTACACAGGAGATAGTACAAGCTACAAGGGTACAAACCTGCAAACCATATTATTTCCAATAATATGCTTTGGGTTTGTTAAAATTTTGAACTGGGACTGTGCCTGCTACTCCTAACATTCTGCTCCTTGTTCCTCATGGCTGGTGACATGAATGCTAAGTAGCTGATAAAGTCCATTACTTTCAAGCATTTCTTTTGAAGTCCAGAGACTAACAACACTTACAAAAAAAAATGTTTCTGAAGGTGTTCTTTGAAAGGTACTTCGAAATTATGGCAGGATGTCAAGCCAGATTAAAAAAAACCCCCAAACAAAACGAAAAGCCTGGTCACAGAATCCCATTTGTTCCAGTGGTTTGTTATCTGGTACATCTTGGGCTACTGTAAGTTATGCAAACGCACAACAGTGAGTTACAGGTGTCTTGACCTGTTAGAGATTTCGAGGGACGGGGTAAAAGAATCGAGATGAACACAAAAGACAAAATGACCACACTCATCTGACTGAATGAAAGGAAATAGACTGATCGTAACTCAACCTGATAAGAAAATGCTTGATTTTATAGGAAAAACTCAGAGATTTTTTTTGTCTTGTTGTGATAAAATGATAAACAACATAAAAGACACAACCATTGTTTCATGGTTTGAATTTAAATACGTTTTCAGTTTTAAATTTTTATGAAGCTGACATGACTTTGAAAACTTCTGGTTATTTCTCAATATTTGAGTTAGATAGGAATACGCCTGTGGCAACACCTCCAACACATTAATCTCATAGGAACATTAAAAGAAATCAGGCAGGGTGTGAAGAACAGACACGTGGATTTTCATGGGGCTTCATACGGTTTCCAGAGACAGGAAGTCTGACCAAAGGACAACAGCTGAAACAGTCTGAACAGGTGACCTCTGCCAATAGCAAGGAGATTCTCATGAACTGTTTACCAGACATCTGTTTCGTAAGTAGTCTTCCCCAAAATTGTTTCTACTTTTCTGAATTATATCACAATTTTTAGGTGCCATTATTTCCCACAAGGGACAAAATGAAAAGTTCTTTACATTGAGTGGTTAAGTTTGTCAGAAAGTGTTTCTGGTTTCCTGACTTAGAAAATTATTATTTATTTTTTTTATGTACTTTTCAGACCATCAAAATTCTGTGTTTTTATTTGGCATCTCCCATAGCAGTCAAAATCAATACAAATAAATGGCAGAAAAAATGAGTTATTGGTGTAAATTATTTTCAAGTTTATCATGATTAACTTGTAGGAAGATAGTGCATGCATCCAGTATTTAAGTCACTGCAAGTACAGACACACAACTTTTGCAGCCTTCTTCTGTTTCTTGTCCTCTGAGATTGGATTCATCTAACACTTTTGTCTACCTCAGCATTTTTTTATGGCGCCACTGCCAAGTGCCTCCGCACTCCTGGGTGCTTATTCTCTTGTGGAAAGAGTTAATAGTTCCCCAAGGGGATCGGGACAATAAGAAAATAAAAATCGGGAAAATACAAAAAAAGAGAAAAAAATAGTGAGAATAGAGAAATATCTCAGTTCACACCTTCCCTCACTTTGGTCTATGTTAGTTATTTTTTTATTTATTTTTTTAATTTTTTACAAATATTTTCAGAACTTTGAGAACTTGTCAGTCTTTGACACAAGGTGCATTTTAGTTGCAGCTCTCTGCTTTAGTGGGACTTGCACTGTCAGTTTGTGCCGTGCTACCGGCAGTGATGTCAGTAATGAGTAATCCAGTAATCAGATTACAGTTACTAATGCGAGTCACTGTGTTTTACTATCTTTGTCATTTTACTTTGTAAAAAAAAAAAAAAAAAAAAAAAGTGGTTCTGTCGGTGCCCAAGAGGAAAAAAAAAAACATTGAACAAAAACCATTGGAAAGATTATCCCATTCCTCCGGGGTATTCTTTTTAATACTTGTTTTATTTCTTCGGTTTGTTGCTTTCAGTGAAAACTTATCACACAGTATTCAAATATTAATTAACATTGTCAGAATGTCAAGCTATTTCTTTTCGCAAGCAGTGGGCATCTCTCCCTGCGTTAGAATTATTATTCCTTTTCTTTTAAATGTAGCCCAATTTCCTCATAAAATAACATAATTCTTAAACTAACTTTCTTATATTTGTCTCTCAAAGTCCCAGTTATTAGGAAGAGTGAAATTTGCTACAATCAACTTTTTCAAGCTTTTTGCTTCAGTTTATGCTTCAGTGTGAAACAATGCATCTGCACAACCAACAAGCATTTTCACAATGAAGGAGCTGCTTACAGCTGTCTCTAAAGTGAGACAATGCCAACCCTCCCCTTATGGCAGATTAAAATGTTTATGAGGCCCGTTCATCTCAGCTATACGTGAAGGAGCCCCAGCATCCATATGTAAATACGTTGCTCTCTGCTCCCTCTCAGTGACAGTGAAATTGATTAAAGTTGTGTTCCTGGCTGCTGCTGAGGGAGTGCTCCGGTTCAATGGAATTTCACATGGCAGCAGATGAATGATCTGACTCCGCAGTGGAGCCTCTCAGCTTTGGCAAATTCATCATACCACTGAATATAGATATCCATACAGAAGAAGAAGGAGGCAAGGTTACAGTTCCAGGTATGCTCCGTCTTACCAAGGGAAAAGACCTCTGTCTCTATTTTTCTTCATCAGTCTATTGCAAATAAAAGACATTCATCAACTGCGCCGAGGCCCTGTGCAGATAACTAGCTGCTGCCGCAATCATTACTCCGCAAAGCCCACAGTGTCTGTGGGCTTATGCCAGACTTAGGACTGCTTAACTAGCTGAATTCATTTTGGAGGTTTTTCACACCGTTGAAAAAAGAAATTTCTTTCGTTATGTCCAATTGAACTAAGAGTTAATTTTTTTTTACTTTATTTAAGTCATGGTGACCCAGCTTTGCAGACATCTGGATGACTCCATATCTTCCTCAGTGAGGGAGAAACATGTGGATAAAAACACATCAGCAGTAAGTCACATAGACCCAAGCCTGAGTTCCCCCACTAAAAAACTGAATGAAAACAGTAACAGAAAACATTCAAGCATGCAATTTGATGTTTGAATCACTTTGAATGCATCAGGCCTGTCTTGTACAGGATCTGGAAATGGCTTGTGCCTCTCAGTCTGTCTATTATTTGCTGTGGGAGCTAAAGGAGATTGGATTCTATGACCAGCATCACAAAATGAGATTTATCTGTGTGAAACAGAAAAAGACCATTTCCCCCCCCCCCTTTTACTTGTTCCATTTACTGGCCAAAGGAGCCATGGAGAGGGTGAATCCGACTGCAAAGAAAAAGTAGAGGGATAAACAAGAGAAGGGGGTGAAAAGAGATGCACACCAGGGAAATTACCTCCTCCTGATTGTGGCTTGAACAATTTAACCCCGTCGTTAAAAACAACCTCGGCGAGCCGAAGGGGAGGGAGAACATTTTTATTGACTGAGAATATCTGAAATCGGGGTAAATTAAATTTGGGCAAACTTCTGCCTGGAGGTTACGAGTGATTGGTTTATGTAGAGAGACTGAAGTGAAATAATTAGTGATGGAAGCCAATGGATGCTGGTTTTTAGAATCTAAAAATTTTTTTAAAAAAAATCAAACCCTGTTCATTTAGAAGGTAAATTGACCCCAGATCAGGGTCATTATTGGAAGCGTTATAACAAACACATTATAACATTATAATAACTCAGCTTAATGTTCATGCTGACCTCCACCATTTGACATGGGCACCTAACTTTGAACTGGAAAGCTTTTTTTTTTTTTTTTTCTTAATGTTCAGACACTTCTGCGGTTTGATATTAAAATCTTGAGGGTGTTCCCAAAATAAGTTTAGCGTAATATGATTAGCGGCTTGGATTTCTACTAAAGGGAACCATTAAACTTTGGTTCTGGACTCTCTCCACTGGCTTCTCATTCATGACTCAATTGATTGTTTTTATTAATATAAATTGTATTGCTCCTTCATAAGGTTTTAAACTCTATATGTACGGTAAGAACTACTGATAGACTGGAGTAGTTCTTGATACATATTTCTACCTTGCTATTTAGCAATTTAATGCAGCATAATTGGTATTGTAAAGATGATAGTAAGAATTGCTGAACTCTACATAAAACCCTTTCTACATTTAAGCGCTTCTCTATACAAATAAAAGATGTGTAGCTTCTCAAATGGCTATTTTACCAAAAAGTGTGAATTTGGCAATCCCACACAACAGATCAAAGAAGGGGTTAAACCAAGACTTTTCATATCATCTACAAGATTGAGAGTCAAGTTAGAGAAATGAGGTTCAACATTTGTTAAGCCATGATAGTTTTCTTGGTTAGCGTTTCCTTCCTGATTTGTTTCCACCACGGGAACCAAATTAAAAAAAAAAGAAAGAAAAGGTGTGTAGAAGTGTGTGGAACTGTGAAAACGTATTAATACAATCAGTTTAGTCTGGTGGAAGTGATTGTTAAATGGAATAACCAAAGTGTGGACCACCGCTGGGTACTGAGGGAGTCACGTTCTCGTCTAAGTAATCGTCTGGGGATTTAAACCTGTCAATTACAATGTTTTTAGCGCTTTTATTAAAACACCGCAGGACTTGTAGATTATGAAGCCATTTTAAGTCTGATAGAAGCAGGCTCTGTGAGCAAAGCTGCCGCTGTGTGAGTGGGAGTTAATCGAGACACCTCAATGCGAGTGTGCGCTCATTAAACAGCGGCGGAGCTTTACGGACCTCAGCTGGATAATTCTGTTGGACTTTGCTGCCCAACTGGGAACGAAGCTTCTTCTGGTTGTTGGCCAGCCTTTGAATGATTGGAAACAACAAGCGAGTGAACGTGAATGTTCTTTGTTGACTGGTCACAGCGCAGACACTCGGCTGCCAGATTACTCAGACCCTTTCTTACCTTCAGAATATTCTGTTTTTGAGGACATCTCTTTACAGGGATTACAAGTGAGCATGTCAATGGGCTTTGACGACTCCATCTTTACAACACAAAGACCATGGAGCTGGGGGTGGACTTCAGGAAAGCTAACAGTCTTGACGGCCCAACAAATGCCTGCGTGTTGTACGATTCGATCAAACTGGAACGGTCTGCCAAAATAAACATCGTGTGTTCCCAGTAAGGGACACATCTGTCACTTCTCCCCGAGACATAATATGCATGTTTCTGTTTTTCACGCACTCACCGAAAATACTCTGTTCGTTGCCGTTGTCTGCGTGACAGTCGAAAATAGTAGGCGCCGCGACAAAAAGGGTAAAAATGGACACTTCTGTCAAAGGCAGGAGGCCGCACGCTCTCAGAACTAAGATGGAGCTGCAGATGAGGGAAGTTATGTTCAAGCACTGAAAAAAAACAAAAAGAAAAACTCCTCACTGCTGCACTGATGAGAGGCTCATCTCACTGTGTTGCAAGGTTGCAAAGTTTAGCAGGTCGCTTCACCGCTGACACTTCCATTCATGTTTGTTTTTACTTTCTGTTGTCGTAATCTTTACATGCCTGCAAATGTATTGCTTCCAGGCTTCATGATCATTTTAATGCCGCCCACGGCTACACAGATAAAGTAGTCCTGTTCTTCTTTTATTCTAGAGAATAAATGCTCCTTTGTTTGGCCCTGATGAACTGATGAAAATAATAATACAGACTTTTTTTTTTAACTCAGTTAAACTCACTGTAAGAATATAGATGAGTAACTTTCAAACATCCCCCCCTTGTTGCTGTCAGAGAACGTTAACGAGCTTTGGACTAACATCAACATCTGAAGTTAATAGATCTGGTGAGACGTGTCCTGAACTGACTCAGTATAACGTGGCAATAATCACTTATGTTCTTGCCTTGCTCTGTCTCCTGCTGCAAGATGCCCTGGCTCTTCGAAAGCACAGATCCTCATTCGGTGACTCTACATGGATTACGTTGGAAGTTCGTACGATAACAAGGGTTCCAACAGCAGTCAGTCGTTCCTTCAATATTTCCGCACAATGTCCGTTCCTCACGATGTCGTTTGTTTTGCTAAGCGGTCCAGCACCTCCTATGGCGAAACTCCTCGACAACGTGATATTGCCATCGGCGCATTTCATTTTCGATTCATGCTCATTACGGCAAAACACGTCAATATTAGTTTCATCAAAACACAGGCTGTGCTATCAATAAAGTATGTCCTTGATTTGATTTGCAAACATTATCATGGGTTTGTTTGGAGTTATTGGTTCTTACGCTCTCGGTTGACTTTCAAGGCCACCAGTTGGGCTGTGTGCCGTGGACAACGATATCATCTCGCTAGTGTCAGACTGCATCTTCCGACTCTCTGTGGAAGTCTGTTAGAATGGATTTATTTTGTTTTAATAAATCCAACAAACATTACCAGATGCCTTGTGTTTGAGCGTTACAGCTAACATGCTAACTTTCAATGCCTGTTCACAGAAACTTTTCTTATATGGAGAAATATATGGATGTGTAGGATGTGACCACAATGTCTGTGCAAACATACATCATCAGCTAAAGGTGGAAACAAGGACATGTTGTGTGTTTTGAAGAAACGTAGCTGTGAAAACATTTCTTTTTTTTTTCTTCTATTCTTCTTGTTTACCTGAAAAAAAATAAAAATAAAAATAAATCACTGTATTACGATACACCTAGTGTCTGGGACTTTAGTAACAGCTTACTACCTGAGAAAAATAAAGCTGTTCTCCAGCTATAATAGTGACAATACAACCGCATAATTCTTTGTAAGGTCCAAGCAGCATGTGTGTGTGTGTTTGTGTGTATTGCAGACAAGGATGAGGCTAAGATAACCCAAAGCAGCATGACTTAGTTTAAATCAGTGCATCTAGATGTAGATCAAAATGAAAGATTGTAATGTGGGCGTTGAAAGTAGTCTGGGTTCTTGCCTTATAAAAATAATCTGAGTAACTTGTTAAATGATTTAATTGTTGAAAGGGGAGAAAAAAGCTGCCCAAACCAACCTGGGACTGCTTTGCTGTGAATCCTTCATGGAATTAGATCAACAGATGCTTCTGTTTCTTAAATATTAAAATGAAGCTTGAAACGCTGCAAATACTCGCCCAGTATTAGTCACTACTTTTTAAATTCCCCACCCCCATGGCAACAGATGTACAAATGTAGCTTGTCTCTTTAGATGGATGACCAATCGATTGAGTTGTTGTGGTTTTGCAATTCGTCTCTCAGTTTAAATATCGTTGAAGCATCCAGTTTTCAGTGATGAGATTGAAACGTCGTTAACAATCTTCTGTTATAAAAGTGACTAGAAATATAAAATAGGTGCTAAGTCTGGCAAATTTCTGTTTTCTCTGGAGCTTAGAGGCAAGTGATTTCTTTTTGCTTCTTCTTTCTCCCTCTTCAGGGACTGAGGAGGGATTTCTTCAGCTGGCGTAGCCCAAGGCACGCTGCTTTCAGGGGGCTTAGAGCTCAGGCTTCGATACAAGCTGTGAGGGTCTGATCAGTGAAACCTTCGAAGTGTGTGTATGTGAGAGAACGTGGAGATGTTATAGACTGAAGCTTGGGAGCTTCCTGAGCGTGACTTGGCATGCCGATGCACATGCAAATCTTGACGTCCGTCGTAATGCTCTCAACTGAGATTTCGACAGATTTCAACAAATTCTTTTCTGTTAAAAGACTATTCATATTTGTCTAGTTGTTAGAAGGAAATGCTCCTTCGGAAATGAGGGCAGACGTGTGTATTGCTCTCTTAAAGTCTGCTCGACATTTACGCTCTACACATTAACTGTCTTCAGTCGCGTCGTCTCGTCGTCGTTGGGCTTTTTTTTTTGTTCTCTTTATTTGTCAGATTTGCCTTTGTTTGGTCGTGCCAGACAGGCATGTTCTCTGTTATGCACATTTCTTACTTCCAATGAAGAAGCAGCAGGGCTTCTGGAGAGGTCCCACTGTGGGTTTGGTGCAACTGCTCTGAGAAGGTTTAAAGAAATATTCCCGATCTGTTCTCCGCAGCAGCAGAACAGCAAGTACTGTACCACGTGAATACTAATATTCTAACCACTGACAAAAAAGAGGCTCAGTTGGAGCTGTGTATGTCTTTGTACATCGAGCTTTAACTACTTCACTATTTGTGGAATCATAACAGGATTTGCTCACATCCCTGTAGAGCCCTTTGTCAGTGTAACTCAAGATTACCTACTATGTGTATATACATATATATATATATATATATATATATATATATATATATATATATACAGTTTTTTTTTCAGAGAATTTAATCAGTCTGTATTGTAAAACAAATAAGTTTTTCAGTGAAGCCCAAACAATAATTTAAAGCTACTCCCTCTTAATGGTGTAACCTTCGGCAACACAAAGACACACGGAGTGCAAAATGATTTTAAAAATAAATTTTTCTGACAGACTACTATAAGTTGTATCGCAGGTTTCAAGCAGAATCTATTCGAGGTTCATGTTTTTTTTAACGGTGATCGCTGCTGCTGGAAAAGCTTGGCGTGCTGTTGCTGAGATGGAGGGTTACGCCAGACGTGGGAAAAATAATTTAGTTGCTTTTAAACACACTTTGCCTCACTCTGCACTAATAAAACATATCAAGAAAGTTCTTCAATGACAAACTGTATTTCCTTGAACGTCTGAAACTGGAATTACGTCAAAAGACGCTCTTAAGTTCTGAAAACGACCTCATCTACAAGCAATCAATTTGAAGCAACGTTACCTTTGACCTGTTCCTTCTGCTATGTCATGCATGTTAAGTGTGCCATGTAAGTTTCTGTTGCAAACGCTGAAGACAGTTTAATAATCCCTCAGTGCCCATTTTCCTCAGATTACAGATTTATGTGGGCTGCTATTACATTAAAATGTGGTAGACCAAATTAAAATATTAATAGCTTATGAGAACAGGGTAGAATAAAAAAAGATGTAGAGGGAAAGAAAATTAAAGTGGAATTTTGCTAATTAAACAATAAATTGGTGATGGGGGAAAAAAACAAAAACAAAACAAACCAAAAAAAACATTTACTTCAGGTGCCAAAAGAAATTCGTCAATGTGGCTTAATTCAGGGGAGCTAGTAGCCATATGTCGCCTCTCTATAAGACATGAAGAATGCAACTTAGCCTTGTGCGATCTCAACAAAACTGAAATCTCTTGTGGAAATAAAAGGACGGCGCTGAAGAGAACACACTTCCATCTATGCAATATCAGATGCAATTACTATTTTCGTCCCTTTCGATAGTCTGGAGGTGGTGGGGAGGTGAGGCGACCGGCTGCCTATCAAATCAGCCCTGAGCGCGCCGCGTTGTCAGCGCTGCTGCTATGACAATTTGGACGACAGAGAGAAGCAGCAGCAGCTGAGAAGGAGCAGGAGAGATCCAGCGGAGGCCTGAAAACAATCAAGAGGAGTCAGAGATCAGTCTGCACGAGCCTTAGAGCAGGCCTTCTTCAGCACTCATAGTTGTTCTGATAATGGGGTTGCCTGGACACGCACACTCACGCACGCATGCTCACGCGTACCCACACACACACACACACACACACACACTCACACACACACACACACAGCATATAAAGAAACGGAGAGGAGAGAGCAGCACATTTTGCTGTCTCAGTTTTTCAGAGTTATTTCCCTGTAGATTTGTTTACAGATTAGTGCATTGGAGGAAATATAAACCTTGTCTTACATTAAAAAGAAAACATAAGTTACCAATTACAAATCTAATAACATTGTTAAAACTATACCAGAGAACAGAAAAATTACAAAGTTGATTTCAAGCTAATGTTAAATGCATAATACCCTCATCACTATATCATTTCTTTTTTGTTTTGTTTGTTGCTGAAAATATTAGCAAAATTAACCAACACTAAGTTCTCCAGAAGGAGACATATTTGATGTCACATATACTTCTCTTCTTTAGCCCTGAGTGCATGTTAAAGCCTAGCCACAACATCATCCAATCGTAGTCTTACATCAGGAGGCTTCTGATGCTGTAACTGTGAGAGAAATTGGCTACGGATTATATTAGTTTGGTTACCTCCAGTGGATTGAGGGGCCGACTGAGGACAGAGGTGACCTTCTTTGATCAAATTATCCAGCTGCTTCCTCTGGGCTGTTGAAAGTTATGTTTTTTCCCCTCCAGCAAATCGCAGCATAGAAAAATTGACAGTCTGACCTGTGAGTCAAAAAAGAAAAAAAAAAGGAAAGGTCGTTCACGCCCCTGCATCCTAAAAGACCCTTATCTTTAGGTAGAGTCTGTTCTACGTACTTCGGGTCTAGTTTTTCGTTTGCAGGAACACCCACTTTCTCACAGGAGTCATCGCCCATTCCCTGGGATGCTCCTCCATTAGCTTTGCGGTTTTCGCTGCAATGATCTGGACATGGTTCCACTGGCACTGGTCCACAAAATCCTGTTTCTCCAGTCCTCATCTGTGAAGAAGCCGACAATAGAAGTGTCTTCTGAAAAAAAAAAATGGAAGTGGCAATGTGGCACAGTTGATGAGGAAGCTTGCAGTGCACAGGGTAAACAGGATTTGTGCACACATCAAACCCTGCAGCCCCCTCCTCCCCCCATCCTACTGACTCTCTTTTAAGATTCACAGCTCTGGGTCTTCACAGTCTGCAGACTCAGGCTTCCACACTTGTCAGCTTCAGACTTCTGAAGGACAAACTGGTGGCTAAACGGATACTGTGTAGTCAAGGCGCTCGGTTGGGAAACATTTAACTGAATATTAACACGGGTGTATGCATACATTAATTTGAGCCTGTGTATATTATTCTCACAAGAGGTGGACTAGAGACTATTCACAATAAATTCAAGAACGCCGTGACTTTAAATTCCGGCCTGAGTTTGCATGTTTCGCTACGCATAGGTGGGTTCCCATTGGCTACTCTGGCTTCCTCCCACAGTTTTAACGAAACATTAATTGCTGATATTAGCTTAAATTGTATTTTAATGAAATATGAACAACTTTTCACCCTCTCTTTTCCTTTTTTGTTTACTTAACTTGCTTTGTCTTGAGCAAAAGCATTAAGAGTTTTTGCTGCTTCTGTTCCATCTGCTTGTCAGCATGGAGCCTCTTTATGCATCTCAGTTCAGTGACAGGTCTGAGAGCGAGCTCAATCACTTGCACATTTTGAAAGGGAAGGAAAGATCCTCGGAGAATATTCCTCGTTGTTGTTGTGTTCAGGAGTCGGCGAACATCCCTCACTGTTTTTGATGCGAGATTTAGCGTCTCTGCTACTTTATTTAGCCAGGGAAAAGCTCATGGTGTAATTTAGACATTTAAGAAAATTGCAACACAAAGATATATTTTTGTCTTTTGGCCAAGTCAGTGTTCAGAAATTAAACAAATGGCATGCAATTGAGGAAGTTATGTGTGAAGGAGTTTTGTTATTAAGAAGGGAAGGTCAAAACACCTCAAATGATTTGAGGGGCAGAGAGGATGCACAACAGTAACAAGCACGGTTAGGTATTGTTGATGAAATAGTTTGGAGGCAGTATATAGGCAGTATTTGTTCAGGTTCTGTTCTTTGGCTCAGATGAATATGTAGCAAGGTCCATCTGACTATCCATAGTCAGATGGTTCAAAGGGGATTTCATGCAATATGAACTGCTGGCCTACATATGACGATGAATATTGAAGGCAGATATTAGTTTGACACAAAACAATAATAAGATATGAAATAAGATAAGACAACAGCTTACCGATGTGCACAAACATTCACAAGTTCCTAAACTCAGGCAGATATTTACTGATGTAGGCCCAGAAGAACTGAGGTCAGATATCAGGCTGAGGGTGATTAATAATGTAAATTACTTTGCGTGTCTGTGTCTGTATTTCTGCTGTAGCTTTAAGGCGCGGTGATGGCCAGTGGGGTGGCATGCTTCAGCACAATAATTGTTCTGCCAATATGATTGATTCCGAAGTGCTTCAGAAGGACTTCTAGTAATGAACAGAGTGCAACATGGGGAACAGATGAGGAAAGAGTGGGAGAAGCTCCTGTGGAAATCTTCGCATCCTGTTGGACTCCACTAGTAGTTTTGTAATGACACCTTTCAATATGCTTTTGGTTAACCTTTTCATTTCATACAAATGTACTGAAAGCGTTCATGCTAAATGTAAAACTGCAGGTTTAAAAGTTTGGCTATGCTTCAAATCCCCCTGGCGACAAATTCTGATGACTAGGCAATTCTACACGTACTCCGAATAGATTTGTAAAACACTGCCAGGGATTTAAATGTGTAATGCTTCTTCTCACGGTTACGATTACAAAGCTCAAACACACTTGTTCATTTTTGTGGACACATACGTTTTGCTACTTGCGACTAAATCCCTGGATATGAGTAAGCCTTTCCAAAAGCTTGGGTGGTGAAAATATACAGAAAACTTAGATAATTAAATTTGAAAACCACATAAATTTGAACGCTGACTTGCTGCTTTTGGTCTCGTGATATTCCCTAACTTTCTTGTCTTAATTGGAGCAATGGTAGAGCAGGTTTTAGTTGGCCTTTTCCAATTGTTACTGTCTATGAATTCAGAATCAAAAAAGTTTTAATTTTAAAGGTCGTACTATAATTAACTTCTTTGATTGTCCACGGCCACCCAGGTTAGTCCACATGTGAAAAAAAAAAAATGTCAAAGTGAACAAACAGCTTTAATAAACTATGTTTTTGTTTTTTCCCCAGCAGTATATTTACAACGACGAATGAAAAAATCTGCACATCTTTCATACCAGTTTCTGTTTAGATGACTTCACTTGTCTGATTGCCTTTGCAAAAAAAAAAAAAGAAAAAAGAGTGAATGAAGTCTTTAAAAATGTTTAAATGAGAAACCAAAAGTAAAAAGAGAGTTTCTTATTCTTGAGTTTTAATAAAAAAAATAAAAAAAAACAGGAACATGTACAATGTAGGGACACACACACACACACACACACACGCACACACAAACGCGGGCGCAGAAAAATGACTTGTTAGAGCAATCTAAGCTCATGTCAGCCAAGGAGAGGAATTGTTAGTAGATTTATGTTGCAGAATAGGAAAAAAAAAAAAAAAGGTCCAAGTTTGGAGAAGCTTTGTAAAAGTGGCATTGGTATGCAGCATCTGGTTGTGACCCAAATTAAAAATGGAATGTATTACAAGGGATTTTACACTTGGTTGAGCAGGCTGGAGAAAACTCATCAATCCACGGAGCCAAAGATAACTACAAAGGTGGTGAATTAGGGTGGAGGCCGTGGGCTCCTTGTGTTTGTTTCCTGACCTGGTGAAAATCATTCCAACTCCAAGACATTTTGCCCTTATATTATTACTTCTGTATGCCTTTGACCCAAAGGTGGCGAATAAACACTCTCTAATCTCAGGAGGGAGACAAAAACTTTGACATGGCTTTGTTCTTTGAAATTAGCTTTTGGAACTTCTCGGTCTAGATTTGTAGTTCAAGAGTCTACCGCAAAGCAGCATCTATAAAGTAACCCTTTTCTCCCGGGACTGCAACTCCCTAAATAGAACTGTCAGTGACAGCAACAGCAAAAACAGGCAGGAAAGTGGAACTAAGTGGTAAGCCGAGGCGCTCATTATTGAAAAAAAAGAAAAAGAACATGTTAAGTCTTATGTTTTTGTCTTTGTTACCAAATAGACAACATCAAATCTTTTGTCCCAGGTTTTTTTTGCTGTGAACGAACACACCGAAGATATTTGCAAATGGAGCCCTGCCGAGTGAGCACTGCTCTGACACCCACAACACTGTGCAGAATTTTTGCCCATTATCAGCTCCAGACCTTTGTTCCCATGTTTTAGATGATGCGTGCTGAACTTCTAATAGTTATTCAAGCAATGCCTCTTACTCGGAAATCATGTTTGCCACCATCGCCTTGCAAGTGTAGAGAATGTAATCACTCTAAACATCAACAGGTTTTTTTGTGAATAAGTAGAGATGGGAAAAACTGCAAAACACTGCTAAATCATCGGTGTTTGCCGATCATTCATATTGTGTAATCATGTGTTATGGTCAAAATATAGATGGATTGATAAGTCAGAAGCGTTGCACATTAACTTAGATAATTTTTCAACAACAGATGGAGACAGCACCTCCAATATTGCAGAAGAGAACCTCAATCTGCCTATCAGTCACCCACTCCATCCTGCTATCAGTTGTAAGCCAGACACCAAGAAATTTATGGCTCGTTTTGTGAAATAGGGACTGGCCCCAGACCTGAAGGGAGCCGTTAATCTTTTTTTTTTTTTTTTTTTTTGTGTGTTTTTTTGTTTTATTTAACCTGGCAAACGTCAGACAGTTTTTACGTTCTGACATGTAAAATACCCTGAAAGTGGTCTACATTATTCTTCCTTATGACCCTATGAAGCTCTAAATGATCAAGGTTTGTCTAATTATTACTCACTCATGTTCATATATTTCTCCATTTTTAAAGTTAACTTTGAAGAGCGAGGAAGAGTTAAAATCCTAACAAAAGCTCTGAGTAGAAGGCTTTCTTGGTGTTGTGATTTAGTCTCCCGATGTAAATTAAGTTCATACAAATAAGCTGAATAGATTGAATTGAACTGGATTAACATCCCAATGCTAAAATGATCATCAACATCTTGAGAAAGTTGCAATTTCAACTTGATCAAATATTGCTGGAAACAGTTCAAGAAATGACTTCTGGCTAGAGTTACTATTACGTCAAGATGATTAGATCTAAAAATACATATGATGGGATCTTAAATTTTTCCCAAAGTAGCAGCTGGGAGCGTATCAATAAGGAACTTTTCACTCCCATTAACGCAACAGAATATTTTATTGTTTTAAAGCGATTTAAAAACAGAGAGGATATGGTTACTTTATGTTGTGAAAGTACATAAACCATTTTCAAGTTTGTTGCTTCAGTTTTAATACATAATTGTTTGCAAGTTGGCCGTTTGGTAAGAATCAAAAGACTTTATAATCTTTCATAAACATAGGAGGTAAGGAGAACCCCTTACCTCCTACTTTTACCTAGCGTATGCACACTGTGACCAAAACATCTCCGCCAAGACAAAAAATTAAATAAATCATCATCATTATGTCTTGTTTGAGTTTCCATAGTTTTATTTTTACTCGTAAATTTACCACATGGTCATAAGGAGATATTTATGCACAGAATTTTAAGGAAAACTCATTTAATACAATTTGAATGATGGATGTGACGTAAAAAGATACAAAAAAAAAAAGAGAAGTGCTGTGAATACTTCCTGGATGAACTGCATCTGTCTCTATACTGCTATAAGTCAAAGTCCAGACCAAAGTTTGGTAAAGAATTCTTGGCATTGCCGAACAGTGGTGGAACCAACACAGCCGGAAGGAACGAGAACAGTAAAGCTCAGTGAGATACAGTGTAGCCTCAGGCTGTTTGAACCAAATGAGCTGGTGTAAATGTTGCAAAAGGAGGCTGCACAAAATATTCGCCCAAAGGATTGGTGAAAACTGGCTATTTTTTTTATTTTATTTTATTATATTTGTTTGCTGTGGAGCTTGGCAGTTTCTTCAAGGTTTACTTTTAGACAATCAGCGTGAGATTGAGTAAAGAAAAAAATACATTCAAGTGTTAAGCTCCTTTGTAAATCTGTTTTGTGTTCAAATGAGAAAGGCAGCTTTTAGAAAATACTTAAAGTGTCCAGACGGAGAATTGTCCTCGCCGTGGTTGTACTGTCATTTGAAGAAATGTTTCTATTCTAGTCAGAAATCAACCAATCAGAGCGAGGAGGAATGTCTTAATGCTCCCAGAAGCGCTTGTAAAAGCGCTCTTCACATTTTCCATTTTGCTTTCTGCTGCGTCTCCCACATCGGAGCCAGCCCTTAAAAATGGCCACCACTGGGTCCAAATGGGCTGTTGACCTCTGAGTAAGAGGTCATTTTAAAAGATGTTTTAAAAAAAATTGCAATTGCATGAGGCAATAGTCCTCCGGCTTTATGAATATACTTCAAAGATTTATTTTATGTCCACTGAATGCTCCGTGATTCATTTTCAGTCTATTAATCCCTTCCTTGACGGTCACCCACAAAAGACTCACACGTTAGACAACTGAAGACTCTGCTGTCCTCTGTGACAGTTAAGATTTTAAATCACAACTTTCACTCAAACATTTCATTGTGTTTGTTAGACATCTTAACTACGAATCACTCAGCCATAAAGTACTTATAAAGTTAAGGGGTGAACTAATGCTGCACCTACAGAGACAGATCACCTGGGAAAGAGGCGGAGGTCATGTGAAACTCCTTTCAAGCCCTCCAGAAGCAAACTTCTGTTCATTCAACTAGTTTTTGAAAAATGATCCAGTTACCACGTTTCGTTGAAGAAAAAAAAAAAAAAAAAAAAAAAATCCCATTTTATGTGAGTGGATGGTCATTCATCATCAGATGTTTGGAGGCCCGGGCGTGCTGACCCTACAGGAAATCAAAAACCTAAACGGCTTAAAGTTTTGGCCCTTTCCCTGAAAGCATTGGTATGTATTGCTGTCCGTAACCGTGTGCACGCCTGTGTGTGTATGTGTGTGAGATATGAACAATATAGGTAACAGGTCCAAAGGCTATTTGCCACAAACTGACTACCATCTCTATAGACGTATGGCGATGTCTTGAAATCTTCCCCATTTCATCCATCTACAGCCCTGCAAAAGATACTGATTTCTGCCTGAGTTAGTGCTATTGTCATTTTCTATAGTTGTACTGCAATCTACTACAAGGAATAATAATAATTATAATAATACTAATAAATATAGGCAGAAGAAAGAGCATCTCCTGGTAAATGTATCCTGTCAGATCCGATTTATTTTCAGATTCAGTTTCATTTGTAAAAACAAACAAAAAAAAAAAAATCACTCTCACCAGAAATGAAGAAAAGTTTTCATTCATATACAGTATATCTGCCTACAATAACTGAACATTCTTCTAAGTTGATAGTATGTAAAGACACACATATGCAGGACTAGGTTTTCTGTGACTCCAGCAAGAAAATCCAGCTGTGCACTGAGGAATGCCCTGATGGCTATCAAGAGGAGGACAACCTGAACTGAAATGAAATGAATAATTCAGCAATCAAGAGTAGCCAGGGGACCGAGGAGACATGGTAAATTAGCAACTTTGAAATTTCACAAACTTGTTTGGTGCTCATTATGCATGCAACCCATTTAAATTTCTTCCAAGCTCAGCACAGACCCTGAGGCGGTTTGGTTTCAAAACGTAAAAAAAAAAATCAAAAAAAAAAAAACAAAAAAAAACGGGGGCCATATTTAATGAACAGACAGGCCACACGATCCACTATTCATCTGTAGTGGATTATATGGAAAAAAAAAAAAAAAAAATCTAAACAACAGTGGTATGTTCATCTTTAACCACGCAACATGCTTCCACAACTTTAGCAACTACATCTTCCAAGCAAAACTGTGATGCTTGTAAAAACTCAAGGGCTATTATGGAAACACCAGCCTCCCTCTGCACACCGTCAGCAGTAACCAGGAGAGCAAATTCAGTGGGAAACTGCTTCTTCCACAGTGCAGGACCAACAGACTAAGAAACTCCTTTGTCCCTCGTGCAGTGAAGCTCTTCAACTCATCACTGGAGGTTGGAAGGAGGGCTAACAGGAGCACAATAAAAACAGAGCGACTATGGAATGTTAATGTTAAAAAATAAATAAATAAATAAAATTGTATAAGTATTTGATGAATTGGTGCTCTGTGAGAGACTGAGAGTAAATCCCAAAGAGATGAATGAAGTTTCTATCTAATCTATCTCATCTAATTTGACTCTGACAAAATAAATAATAAATAGAACATTTAAGTGAGTATTCTTGTTGGTTAATGTTTGGTGAATCTTGACAAAAAAAAAAAAAAAAAAAAAAAAAACAGATCAAGAGAAAAAAAAACCACCAATTGTTATAACTAAGAGCACTTAGTCTCACTTTTTGGCAAGATAAAGGAATCAAAAACTATGCTGCATTGTCAGAGTCCTTCTCAGCACTTCATCCTTGAGCAAAATGCTCACGAGAGACAAAAGATAAATCCACATGGAAATGTGAAGTCCCTAAATTATCTTGTCACTTATGACTTTAGAGAAAATTGGTCGCACTGTCAAACAGATCAGAAACATCTGAATGAAGCAAATAACATTCCGGTCAAGATGGCATAAAATACTTCTCATCTCCCAACAGCAATTTCCACGACAAAACATTTTACGTTTAGGAATATTTTACGTGTTTAACCGTTTTATGACCGTTTGGGTCTTTTCTCGTGCCGCCGCACTGCATTGTAGAGGTGTCCATAACCAGTGCGCCTGAAAACATTCTAGAGTAAGCAGCCTTAGACAGAAAACTACTGTTGGGTATTTTCTGTAAACATGGATAACAGTGTAGCAGAGAAGTATATTCCCAAGCAGAACTCTGCCTCCAGTGTGTGTACAATTTATGACTCTGTAAGCAGGTAAGAGTTTTCTGTGAAAACCCGTCCCGTACTGATGCTTCTGTCCGTTACTCTTTGATCTCTTTTTCACTCTCTTCTCTTTTTCTTTTTTGAGTTCACTGGGACGGTCCAAATAAGTCTTCGAAAGCCAGGAATGTGCGAATAAGAACATTTTTATCATGCCATTTAACTTTAGTACCTCATGACATGGGCATAACGTGCAAAATGTGAGGTAGGGTTTTGTGTTCATCAAGGTCATAAGTAAACCAAATGGAAGATCGACCAGATATTTTTTTTTTTTTTGTTAGATGCAAAAAAATTAAAAATAAAAAAAAGGTACTGTGAAGGTGGTAGGGCTGGCACATTTATGCATCCACATTTAAAAAGATACAAGAAACAGTACTGGGAAAATCTGCAATATGACAATTTAAATGTTTGCATCAAACAAACCTCTATATTAGACCTCTATAACCACTGCTCTGACATAGTTGCAGGTTGGCAGCCAACATGTTTCTGTGTATCAAGAATAAGACCAATAAATCAACAATGAAGGAAAAATTTCTCAAACCTGTCAAAATGTCACCCTAAGTGTGGCCTCCCATCAACTTAAATAACATTTTACAACCTCTGTATTCAGAGATTAGGTAACCTGACTCCGTTGTGGTTGCATGAACAGATTCCAGAAGTGAGCCAGAACTAGAAATAAGGACAAGTAAAGATCTACCAAATATTGCAGGACTTTTCCAATCTTGGACACAAGCCCACGTAGCTGTCTCTTAACTTAGTATCCCTGCCAGTTGGGTTCTGCTACTTTGAAATCGTCACAGGGGATAGAGCTGTTGCTCTTTTACCCATCAGTCAGCCATCACATAAAAGAAGAAGACATTTTCCTTTTTCTGCCTAGACCAGCTCATGACCTTCACCGCAGTAAAGCAACCCTCTATGTCCAAGGGGGGCGATATTGTCTGTAGCTGCACATCAGCAGCCAAGACCCATTTTCAAAGGTTCGTCCCGACTGGAGGCCCCTTCAGCTGAAGCAAACTACAAAGCATGGGTTATTTTTCAATCACAGGTCTCAGTTGCACTGCCCTCACCATCCATGGCCCCTGGGCACTCCAACTCAACAGTGACCCTTTAGCTCAGTAGTAGAAGAAGCCATTTTTAAAGATGTATCGTCCATCAGCAGAATGCGGAAATGAGCTCAAGTTTCAGAGTTAACCTGTGTGAATACCTCAGCACAGGAACAAGCAAAGCATCACTCATCCACATTGGAGATCCGAATTGGAGCGATTCTGCAGAGCATGAATGCCACTGACAGATGTACTCAAACATTTTTTCTTTTGTGACACTAGTTAATGATGATTTATGGTCTCAGGTCTATAAAGCGGACTCTAATACGCTATGGCCCCAAAACCAGCAAGACTCTCTAACAGAAATTATTGCATTAATATTTTACAACAGTAATTAGGGCAACACTGGAAAGCTGTCTTCATTTTTTTTTTTTAGGGGAATTCTTGGTGGAGAAACTATGGTTTCATTTTGATCAATCTCGTATCTGAAAGCATAACAGTGGCTGGTTAGGGGACCAGCGAGCGTCGATGATTAATCCATGTAAGAAATTAACCTGCTCTGTGACATGAAGAATTTGGAACTGCACCTGAAGTTACCTCACAAAACTATTAATCCTGCTTTGGCTTCAGTTCTGTTTCATAATTACTCCCCCTGTGTATGCATACTCCAGATTTTCGGTAGCTCTCTGCCAGAACCTTGCCGGACCCTGCAGAGACTGTAGAAACATTTGCAATTTGCTTGGCCCGACAGTCACCAGGTCCTTCCCAGAGTGAGGTAAGTAAAACAAACAGTTGTGAGCAACAAGAATGCTTTCATCAGGATTGCTTTTTTTGAATTATTATGATTATTACTTCTATGCATATCCCATGTACGTATTTGTAGAGTTATAAGTGAACAAAAAACACTAAGTATAAAACTAGGCACCCCAGCATTATTTTACTTTTTCTATCTTTAATTTCTTGTTGTAATAAGTTCTTTATTAATAACTGAATAACTGTTATTTCAGTTATTCAGTGCGATTCCACATAAAACCACGAGGGGGCGCCTATCGCATTGGTGACACAGAGGAAGTTGGGCCCACAGAAAAAGAGTAAACCTTCCTGTTAGATGCTAATGAAAGCGTATATCACAAGTTAGTAAAATTGTATTTTGATGCATATACATTGTTTGCTTTTAACAGTTGAATTGAGAGTCAACGAGTGAGCCACATTATGCTGTTTGTGATTAATACTGTGCAGAAAATGGGACACATTTCTGCAGACAAATTAATGCTAATGCTAGCAGAGCTTGTACTTGTGTGTTGAGCTGAAGGACTACTGAATCCACTTTGAATTTATTGTATTTCACACGGTAAGAAATGGTTCGTACACAAAGGACATTGTTTTGGTCTCTTGTAAAATGGACATTTCTTTATGGGTCATTGTAAAAGCCAATAAACTCACCGAATGCCATATTGTTATGACCTTCAGTGAGTAAGGCTGTCTGTGTGTGATGCTTCGCAAAGAGACACACCATTAAAGGAGCATGACAAAAGCTAAACTGCTTAGAAAATGTTATTTGTGCAGAGTAAAAATAGCTATTAAAATCATTGAAAGGAAATTCATATATTTTCCTTTTGATGGTTAATAATACAAAAGGTCTGAGAAAAAGAGACACTGTATTTGAATTAAAGCACTAACTTAAAAAAAAAACAACTAATCTGGTATTAAGAACTAAAAGCCATCTGTAGACTTTCTCACTTGATAAAATTCGTAACGTAAAAAGAAGCATGTTAAAGGAATTTTTGTTTGGCTTAAAGGGATATTATGGCCATTTGTGATGTACTAAATTTAAGGGTTATATATTGCAGTTACTGAATGAAGTTTTTGATACCTTAAGAATTTGATAAGTATTGCATATGAAGTATTGTATATATGGAATATGTTCATTACCCAGACGAAGGATAAACCTTCCTGTTAGATGCTAATGGAAGCTCATCTTTTCTTTATCACAGAGTCACAGAAAAGATGCTGTGATACAGAAAATTACCACATTGCCCTCAGCCCAGACACGGTTGCTGGGTAACAGATACGGGAAAATATATGTTGGCAGAAGTTAAAGGAATTTAGAATAGAATAGTTTATGTTGTAATATGAAGAAAGAAGAAGCATTTTTTTTTTTTTTTATGATTCACTTCTAGCTGAAGTGGCCAGAAGAAGCGAAACGTTCATGAACTGAAACAGTTGGAGTCAAGTGTGGAGAAAAAAGGTCAGTTCTTAAAAAATTCATACGGCTCAATGACAAGATTAGCATTGCAGGTGCTCATAATTCAGCCTCTGTGGCCCTGTTCAATAAACTGAATGGAATTTCGTCTAAAGCGCCAGACATTTATTGTGAAGAAAAGACTTGAGCTCAGGTCCAATTACAAAGAAGATATATCCCTCTTCAGTTCAAGAAGAAAACAGCAGGAGTCTGCAGGAGAACACTGAGTCATTTCAGCAGCTCCCATTGCTCAAAGGAGGTTTTAACCAGCAGCTTAGAGGAGGAAAGGCCACAGAAAAGTTGTTTTGCACAGAAAGTTTGGAAAATTGAAGAAACGTTTCATACTGAGAACTTGGTCCTATAACCAAAGGATTTATAGATTGTGATTTATCTCCACATTTATTTTGAGCCGTTTTCTATGCTCTACAAAATCTAAATGTAACAAAATGATTTTTTTTTTTTTAGCTATTTTTAGTTTTGTAACACACACTGCTAGAGGAAAGCCATAAAATATACCAATTTATTATTAAAACAATTAAAATGGTTGAATAATATAGAATACTAGAGAATAATACATCAAATCAGAGTTGGAAGTCATTATCAAGGATATTCAAAATTACCCAAATTGACCACATTTTGACTTAAAGTAAAAAACAAAACAAAATTAAAAAATGTCAAGAAGCATATAATTTTTATTCATCGTTACATCCTTTTATTCATTTGATATTAACAAGAGATTTTCAAAAAGCTAGTGCAAACGACCTGTCTGGAAGACATATTCAGAAATGTTTTTGAAGCAGTTAAATATCTAATGCCTAAAGAAAAAGAGGAAATCAGTGCTGTATGTTGTCAGGGTTAGGACTGACTGCCAGAGCTGTCAGCGACTCAACATTAAGAGCCGTGTATCCTTGCTGAATACAAAAGCTTTTATCAAAGCCACAATCACAAGGTTAGATGAAAAGCTGCAGGTGCCGGGCTTTAACTGTGGCTTGTGTGACCCGGCAAACCTGCAACGTGTTATGAAAATAAATAATCCTGTGTCGTGGCTGTCTTGTTTGATGGAAAGATCCTCATTTTGTGCTCTAAGAAAATCACAAAGATCAATTCTTCTTATTTTTTTGCCATAGCAAACTTCCTCAAAGAGGTATGTAAAATGTCCCCATTCACCCGGTCATATACAACCAGCTGTGTATTTTTTCATTAAAAATAAACCCAAAAAATTGCTTTTGCTTCTGTATTTTCATTAAAAAACCAACCAAGAAGCCTAAGGAACCTGTGCTTAGCTTATAGAAGAGTTGTTCTAATCTTTTCCACCGCCCATCATTTTGACTCAAAACAATTCAATCAGAATCTAGCTTTACCCATCAATTTTTAAAATAACAATGAAATATTCAATTCCGTTTAATTTTTATTTGTTTAATATTCAAACTGCACAGAGAATCCTCAGCGTGCCGTCGCACACCAAGCAGGAGACATGCAACTTTTTTTTCTGCAGTGACAAAAACCACTGATGGTGGCCCCACCTCACGCTACTCATAAAATAATTATCACTGCTACTACAGTAACTCTGGAGTCGACTAAAATAAACGACCGGATATTCTTTGAACGCAGCATGTCCAAAATCGGAAAAAATCATCTAATGATGACGGGGGGGCTTACTGAACAGCAAGTGCTTCAAGCAGGAGCTAAAACGACGGTGGACTGGGAGAAACAGGTGATGAGGCTGTTAAAATCACAGAGAAGTGAGGAAAAGAAAATGATCAATATGTGTTATTCAGGGAAGATTGCGAAGTACGTAGCAAACTGCACAAAGGCACTGCAAGTCTCTAATCCATAACTCTGTATAACGAGGAACTCACAAAGATAAGCCCCGAGGTAGGATTAAACTCTATGATTTTTGATTTACAACATCAGCACTCAGTCCCTCATTGCTGCTTGAATGCTAAAAATATCCTCCTAAAAAATGAGTTAAGTAATCCTTTTAAAATGCTGTTCTTCTTAAAAATATATGCACACAAGAAAGCAGATTTGAAAGATCTTAGCCTCTTAGTGACAATTTACTCTGCCAGTTAGGCAAATCCGTAATTAATTTAGCTATAAAAATAATCATGGCTACAATGCAAGTTGCACCACCTTCGAAAACCAGGACATTTTAATCAGGGCATCTAAGTGTACCTCGCTTTTTAAATCTAAAGAAAACCACATAAACGCCGCATTTTTCAGACACGAAGCAAATTAAAATCCTGTCGGTAATCCGAGCTGACCCAAAACAGGGAATGTTTTGTCAAATCAATAATGGACGAGTCACAAAATAGGTTAGCTGTCTGTTGTACAGTGTAAGCACCCAGCTCTTCATATGTTTTACGTGGTTAAAACAAGAAGCAAATGCAGACATGAAAACAGAATGTTCGTCGTGATTGATGTGTCATTGATTTGACTTTAATTAGCATGCCGACCGCACGTCATTATTTATGGAACACAGTAAGTTGCAAGAGTGATGCAAGAGAGGGTAACAGGAATTGAGACCTCCTCCATAGTATAACAGTTGCACACAGTAGGCTGCAGACTAAATGTTTAGATTACAAAAAGATCTTAGAAGGCACAGCAGAGGTGAAGCTAAATTCGAACTTCCTGAGGGGAAACAAATCTTTAAAGGTATTTCTATGAAAGTTTACATGTTCTGTCAACTGAGATGTAACGATGGAACTGAAGGCAGGTTTGTCAGCTAATATAATGAACCTGGCTGCTTGGCATTCGTCAATCAGTATCCTGTATCGGCTCCAGATGGCAAGAATAAATGGCGCACACATTTTAGGATGTGTGTGCCTATTCCTTGTCAGGTTCACCTCTATCTGTGCGTTGTTTTTTTTGTTTTAAATTATTCAAGACTTGTCTTGTAGTAGCCTCATGTTTAAGAGAAGCTATCTTCACAGCATCAGTTTTTTTTTTAGTTTACCTGCCAGTCTAAGACTCCAGTCTTAGTAAAAAAAAAAAGAAGTAAATAAATAAAAGCAAATCCTCTTTAAATTTTTGAGTTTGCACCAAGACATAGAGATGCCCTAATTTAGGTCCCAGTTTACTGAACTAAATTTACGTTAGCTTATTAAACAATACCAAAGTGGGAAGTCATTTACAACAACATAGGAGATCACAGCCCTTGGCCCTTCAGTGGATATGCTGAAATATTATTCTAATTATTTGAGCGCCATCTGAAAGTACGGAGAAAGCGTTTACACCAGTTTTAATACTGGTCTTCTTATCATTAGTTTCAACATGAATATGGGGAAAACAGAACTGAAAACGTCACTGGGACTCCCACAAAAAAGCCTCCACTTGATGTTGTGCAAAATTGATGAAAATTACCTCTGTAAAGTAACATAGGAATAAAAGAAAGATTTTTTTTATTATTTCTTATTTCTTAGGGAGCATAATAACTGAACTCTGGGCTTTTGGGAAAAGTCCAAATTCATCTTCTTCCAGAGTGATGGATGCATCAGGGTAAAAAGTGAAGCAGCCGTTATACTTGGTGCCATGGGGGCAGTTCAGTGATCTGGGGCTGTTGCATGTTGTCAGGTCTCGTCTGGAACTTTATTTGTCCAAAGAAGAAAGGACAGTTACTGAGGGATTAGGTTATTTCAGAATTGAATTTCTTTTTCTCTGTTGCCAGGGACCTATTCCACATTGACAATGTCAGGATTCATCAGAGCAAAATTAAGCAAGAATGGTTTAATAAACATGAGGCATAATTTTCACAAGTGGATTGCTGTCCAGAGTGCCAAGAACTTAATGTTATTCCGAATCGATCGGATGTGCTTGCATAAATTTGCACAACAGTCTTAACTTCCCCATCCCTTCTGCAAAACATAAATAAATGTCGTAACATCGCTGAAACAGACATGCCAATGAAGCATGAAAGCTTGGATAAATTACCAACTGCTTGACACATTTAGACCAACTTTTCTTTAACAGTCAAAAAATCCTCCACTAGTTTGGTGATATTGATGTGTCAGATGAGTTGCAGTAGGACTTCACGCTGTGGGGAGATTGTCACTCTGAGCCACATCAAAAAGTCAACAAAAAAAAACATACCTTAAAACTTAACTGGGATTGACACATGCTTTTGCTCATTTTATTTAGACAACTCTAAAACTTTTGGGCGGTCAAGATGAAAGAGACTGCAGCGTGTTGGTATCTGTTGGAGAGTTTTAAGACCAAATCCACTGTTTACCAAAAATAACTAGTATAAAACTAACCACATGGGAAAAGCAATTGGTTTAAAATCCTTCCTGCGGCGGTTTAGTCATTTCAGCTAATTGTGGTTTGGTACGCGCCGACTGGATTTATTCAACATTCCAATCAGTACACCCAACAAAAACAAACAACAACAACAACAGCAACTTCTGAATGGGAGTATCTGTCAATCTGTCAATGTGGCCGAGGCATTGTTACATCCTCATCCGTCTCAGTGAGTTTAAAATATACCCACGCTGTGTTCGACTGGCAGCAGACTGACAACGCCTGACACCGCTGACTAACGGCTCACGCGGCACACAGTTAAACATCATGTGGCTCCCGTGTGCTAAACGGGCCTCTCCTCTAACCTCCGCGTCGGATTCCTCACCAGCACTGTATTTCCTGCCTCTTTTGTTAAGTTCCAAATCAATAGCTGACAAAATGTCAAACTTGTTGGTATCTGCTTGCACAGCCCAGCATGCACTCTTATCTGCTGGTTGGACTGGTGTCAAAGCTACCGGAGATCCAATCTGCTACACCTGCCCTGATAGAAATACTAATGACAGGTTTATGTTGAGCTACAGGGAGAATCAATGAGATTCTCTTTCAAAGTGTAAGCCTGTATTGCTCATATTTAATTTAACTTTTTTGATCTCCCTGTGTGAATCACGCAGGCAACAGATCTTGCAATATTAATGTTTTCATCAATGGGAACCAGAAACACCAGAAACCCAACTAGTTTAACAAACATGAATAATAAGGACTCATCTTTAGAATAAAAGCTGCCACGATCAAGGGTAATTGATTAAAAGTCTTTGGACGGAAAGGCTCAATGTGAAATTTCAGACTGGGAAGAGAGCGTTAAAAACAGCTTTTTCCACAGTTTAGGCCTGGAAAGAGCAGTCCCTCCATTTTAATATCTTGTTCTTGGCACTATGAGCAGATTTTGGTTGAAGGGCCTGGGGGCTCAAGTTGGAGTGTGTAGCTTTAACAAATCAAAAACACAGGAAGGAGTTTAGCCTGAAAACCAAAGTCAAGATTAAAATATTAATTCCAAACAAACAGGCAATCAGTGCACAGACATTAAGACGATACTTATATTAGCTCTTTTGTTTGTTCCAGTGAACAAACAAGAGTAGAATTTTGTCTTAAATGAAAGTAAGTCTTTGTTTGTGTGAAAGTGTGTTGCAACACACTTTCACACATAATAACCCCCCAAGTCATCTTAATTTCTTTCTTTAACACTAACCTTCTTAGTTTGGAAATTATTTCAAAAATAAAAACACAAAAAACAATTTCCTCCTGTATAATTTCAGGAGGAAATTATCTCATGCTTGCTCTTCTCAAAGGTCTGACACGTTGTTGTTGTGACATAGTTTTTAACCAGTTTGGATGTTTTTAATTCAGACAGTGTAAAGAACAAAGAGTTTTTTTAAGAAGCAATATGGTTGAATGGCATCTCCATGAAAGTCATGGAAGGTATTGTGAAATTCATTGCTGAGCAAGCTTTGCACTGGTATCAACAGAATCCCCGCAATCCTACTTCCTACTTAATTGCAAAAGCTGGACTCTCAGATTCTCTCTTCATCAATTGTAATATTCTCTTTCAAGTTAAAACATGTTGGTGTGTAAAGCACTATTAATGGAAAGCGATGGCGCCGTGTTTTCTCTGACGATCATTCATGTGCAGCAGCAGCAGCATGCAAAGAGCTGCATTCCTCGGAGCTGCTTTTCAGTTCCCTTCAGCCTGACCGCTGACCCATTGACTGTTCTTGTGACCTTTGAGTTGAGTCAAATATGATCCACCTCCACCAAAGTCTATCATTGAGCCCTTCCGAGTTCTCTGAAAGGATTAAGTATGATTGCTGTCTGCCAGCCGCTGATCTCAAGCCCTGTGACCGCTTCAGTAGATCCAGTGAACTGTGGCTCGATTGAATGAGCTTTTTCCTTGAACCTTCTGTTCCTTCCCAATTCATCTTATTTAGTCCTTGTGGCCTCCAGGTTGCCCTTTTTGCTGGTTCTTGTCTCCTTAGCTGCCCTCGGTTGCTCTGCTGATGGTTCTCTTGGCCTCCAGGACACACACCTCAAATCTGTGCCTCACCTCTGGGTCGTCTGGCTGAACTGCATTCTTATGTTTGTCTCTCAGTAGTCCTCACCACCTTTCCTGATTTGGGGTTATTCCGCTTCAGTTTCTGTTACTGAGTGGTAAATCTATTCCTGTGCTTTGTTGTGTTTAGTTATCTTTGCTTACTGTCTAGTTTTTCCTTCGTTCCATTGTTCTCGATCTGTGTTTACTCTCTACGCAGACTTAGCCAGTTGCTATGGCTCCTTATCCCCATCATTTGTCTTGAACCAGCATTATAAGCCCCCTATTTTCAATACAGTAAAAGCTTTGCTAGTGTCAGGCCTGTAATGTACAGAACTTCACACTACAACACTAGAGATTTTACCAT
This sequence comes from Poeciliopsis turneri, assembly GCA_922788865.1. Taxonomy (NCBI): domain Eukaryota; kingdom Metazoa; phylum Chordata; class Actinopteri; order Cyprinodontiformes; family Poeciliidae; genus Poeciliopsis; species Poeciliopsis turneri. Next base: position 1,509,291 of record CAKLNU010001117.1, on the reverse strand, counting down.
TTTACCGTTTACTAAATAAACATTGAGTCAACAATGAAATGAAAAAGTTTGTAATCATTCTTGTACAACATAGTTCATATCTTGACCATGACAACATGCATACTGATATTAGCCAAAACTGTCAATTAAAGTAAGACTATGGAAGAACATAGTTTCCGAAAACGACTAAGTGGACAAAATGCCTAATAAATCAGATGCCTGAATGGATGTCAGTTATTTTAAAATTTCATCACTTGGTTTGTCAGAATACAATAAAACTAAATGATCTATGCATTTTCCTTCCTGGCCTTGTGTCTCCCAGACCATCTGGTGTCACAAAGGTCAGAGGCTGCAAATGTTGCCAGACAGTGTGAAGCTGATGTGCAGACCAGGTTTTATGACTGTGGAGGGCAGCATAGTGTTGCATATGTGGAGCAGGGGTTACAGCACCAGAAATGCATCAAGTTCAGACTCAAAGCAATGCAAACGGGCAACACCTTGGGTGGGTCAAAGAGTGATGAGTTCAAAACTGCTAACAAATAAGAATTCATTCTCAGCGTTTGTTCTGAGTTGTACATGGAAAGTTAAACAGATTTAAAAACTGCAGTGTAATGAGCAGAGAAATCTGTATGATCTGTGGGAAATAAAATAACATTGAAGCAAAGTAAACAAGCCAAAAACATTTAATGTTATTACTAAATCAGAAAGGACAACTAATAGGAGACACATACCAATCAAACAAATAATTAACAGACAGTTTTTTGACTTAAGAAACAGACATTTTTGATTTACAAATGTCTGGCTTCTTTAAGATGAATCTTTCTGCTTTTAGTGAAAACACAGTATCATTTGAAAACAGAGCAAGGTTGGAAGATATTCACAGATTAGTAAATTTAGGAAATATACCCGAGAAAGCACAACAAACTGGGGAAAAAAAAGGCTTCACTGAGCTTTGAACACAAGATCTTCTGCACCAACAGAAGTGTCATAGCCCACCTCGTACGAGAAAACACTAATGACAGTTAAAGCGTCGCTGGCGTCTGCTTTTACAAATCCACTAGCTGTGTGGTGCATTTTCAGCCTAATACGAACAACCCGTGTTGTCATTGTTTTTCTTCATTTCCAGCTGCAGCCTCCTCCTCTTTAAAAGCCTCCCTTTCATCTCAGTTGTCTAATGTACATCGCTCCATCAAACAAGAGACACAAAATCAATTGTTTGCTTTCTATTTGTGTGCAGCGCAAACACCCTACCACGCATCAATATGTGGCAGGGTTATCCAGGCTCGATGGCCAAGGGAAGAGGTGCGGCTGGTAGATATTTGCTTTAGTATGTGTGTGCTCAACCCAGAAAGAGGCCAAATTAGATCAGATCGTTCCTTTTGGGGATCTAACTTAGTGATTAACAGCTTTTCTCCCTGAGTGTATTTTCTGTAAAACTTCACTTGAAAGCTTCAGTGAACGTCCATATTTATGGCCAGTGGAAAATATATGTGAAGTATGAAATGCATACTCCATATCCTGTTTAGATGGTCCTTCATGTGCTGCTTTTTGTCCCCACAGGTTAATTTGCTTCTTGTCCTTGATGATGCAATGCCAATAAGAATGCTTACTGAATGCAAAGAACTGAATGGGAGTACCTCTTTAAACCACTGTCACATTACTCTCCAGAGCCAGTTGATGTCTCACACGTCATTAATAAAGCACCTCCTTCATCATTTAGCTTTTTCAAAACACAATCAATTATTAAAGTGTTCTCATCTCCCTTTACTAGATCAACGCTCTGTCATAAACCCCTCTACAATATATTGAATATTTTTGGGAAAAAAGCAAACCTGCACCTTAAAAGCAGAGTCTTACAGAAATTCACAGTAAATAAATATGAGGTGATGAAAAGTTAGCCAGTTTTGACAACATTATCACAACTAGCTACTGTTCCTGAGTCATTTTTAGAGATCTATGTGCATGTGATCTAAATATTCAATTTCATCTTTCAAAGTGTTGGAGCTTATTTCCAACTAATAAAGATGTCGTAAGTCTGGATTGTATTGAAAATGTGTTTTCTGAGTGAAGTTGTGGAAGGTTTTTCTGGGGGATACATGGTGTCTAATTGTGAACTGTGAGGTCTGCAGAAGCATGTCATCTCCAATGTATGATCTGTGGGAACTGTGTGCGGATTTCAATCAGCTGACGGCCTCCACTGGTTCAGTCTTTCCCGCTGACACCAAGCGCTGACACATTCTCTAACCTCCAGTTTCTCTCTCCAACCAAAAACCATGCTATTGACATGTTTGCCAAAAATATAGCTGGAGCTCTTTTATATCTTTTTGTCTGCAATAAAACACTATGACAAAATGTGTGTCCTTGCCACTGACAGTGTAGGTTTTGGTAATTACCTATTACTGCCTCTGTGAAATATAGAGTTGACCATGATTGCATTGGGTTATTTTTCACTAAATTAATAAAATAAGGATCCTTGTTCTTTGGGGGGCCAAAACAAACGTGCAGCTTGGTGTGACCTGCCTCCAGTGAATCATGACTGACTTTCATGACCAATTTCTGACAGGAAAAGGCTCCTTGTGCCAGACATGCGAGCATGAACAACACAGAATTAATTGGTGTAGTACACTGTTGGGATCTATTGTGAGCTCAAAATCTCTATATGTGGTGCGAACAAATGTTAGAAAATGCTTTATATGTCATTATTTTACAGAACTGGGCAAAACTGGGATTCAAGCTGTGCCTTTAATGACTGCATTTGGTAGAGAAATACATTTCTGGAGGATATTAACTGCAACAAAACAACAAAACTGCACATTCCAGCAACTTAAGTCTGGAGTCGTCAAAGCATTATGTCAAAATAAATGACTTATTTCCATATCTTTTTAGATTACGTAGAAAATAATTGGATTACATTTTAATTAGCATTTTTAAAACAAATTAATGCACAAATATAATTCTGCAAATTGGTCAACACGTGTTGATCATGTTTCAGTCCATGAGCCTCTTTAGCATTTTTGTTTAAAGTCAAGTGTCCCATTCGATTAATTAGTAAATTACCAAACACTTTCACCATTTCTTTTCAGCTCCCAATTTTTTTTTTTTTTACACTTTTTCATTATTATTTGTATTTTGTTAGTTTTAACAGAAAACATTTAACAAACGCATTGATAAAAATATACACAGTAAATTATGAATCGAATAAGTCCACAGTTTTTACATGGAATGTGCTCAAATTATCCAAAAGCATGCAGTAGCTTTCTTGTTGAAATATTCATGTCTAAAAAAAACATAATAAGCCAGTGACAGGCTCACATAGCCCATGTTGTCAAATAGGCTGAATATGGCAACAAAACATAACCCATGAATTATAAGAAATTAAGTACAAGAAAAAAATGCCTGTGTATAATATCAGTTTTATTGTGGCTTAACGGAGCAAAAGCTACATTTGAAGACACGTGAACTTTGTTTTATTTTTGCCATGACTGTATATGGTGCTTTAACCTAATAATACGGGAACTCTATTTCTCATCTCCTATTGTGTTATTTCTGTTATTGAAACAGGAGTTCAGACATATTTCTTTCTTGACACTTCGATATTCAAAGAAGGTGCAATAGTATACACCTATAGGAAGAAAAAAACTGTAAAGGTTAGAAATTCCTCAGCTAGACTTTCATCTGACACAGTTGTCTGAGTATGTAATAACATGTCCAGTGGCTGTTTATGTACTTTCAGTATTACAAATGTGAGCGAGATTTGCTTTATGATTGGACACCCGTGCAACCATGAAGGAGTTATGTGGTGCCCTTCGTCAGACGGCCTTCAGCGCTCTCTGCTCAGGACATGGCCAATTTGCAAAGTCAGTAGACCAAAGAATTACTCTGGTCCTAATCTTTCAGGAGGGAGAAACAAATTATGGTAATGGCGAGAAAAGAGCCCCACAACATCACAATAAAAGAAGATTGCAGGAAAAAGGTGTTTGACACAAAGATAATTTCACAGGCCACAAATGAGACCAGCGATCAGCTTACTACCACGGCGGGATGTGTGGCGTTCTGGGACAGGCCTTTCATGTTCCAAAATCATCATGATAGGGCTGGGACATTGATGCATTAATTCCAATGAATCAATTTGATAAATTTCAATGATTTGATTCAGTCAATCACATGTGTTTTTTCGGGCGGTTTTTGTTGTTTTTACGTGCTAAAGTCCCGAACCGGAAACTTTTGTTGCATGCAAAACAAATACCTCTTTCATGATCAAATTTTTGTGATAAGAGGCTATGTTTAAATGTTACCACAGTGTGAAGTACTACTGGTAACATTATGCATTACCTGTAAATTTGTGTTTCTGTATGGAGCTCAGAATTGAGGAAATAGAGCCAATTACTCCCAATCTCTGCCAAAAAGCTACGACATAGTTGGGTTATTACATGCATACATGTAATACATGACGCATCTTAAACATACACCTTTTTGTAGGAAATTCATTGTAGACTTTGTGCATTAATCATTTGGTCATCTTCACTATATTAAATGCAGCTTGAAAAAATTACTGCATTAGCAATAGTGGGACAAAGTAAGTGTACAATGATGTGTAAATATCTTTTTTTTTTTTTTTGTCAAGCATTTATGCCTTTGACTGTGGAAATGCCGAGCGCCTTTATCACTGCTGGAAGGCAAAAGTTGCAAGAACGAAACACCGGTAAGGGGTGAGGTGGAAAGAGGAAGGACAAGAAACAAGAGTAGAGCCTGACAAAAATTGGGAGAAAGGAGTGACAGCAGCAGCAGCAGTGGCTGAAGGCAGAGACAGAGAAACTTTGTCTGAGAAGCAGGTTGGCACTCAGCAGGAGTCTGAATGAGTAAACACACAGAGCCTTTATCAGACTAACATAGAAACTGCTCTGTGGCACAACAAACACTTCCCCTCAGCAGCCCATCTACATTGGGCAGCCTGTTAGCTCGTGGCACTTGTCAAATTGGATGGATTTAGCGGTAAATGCTTTCAGCGAAAAGACGTGATGGGGGATCACTGAGCTGTTTTAGTTCCCTAAGTGTTCCATGAAAGTTCCTCTAAGATTCCCTATGAAGAAAAGTGATCTAAAAGAGAACAAATTCATTCATGATTCCTAATTCTAGAGGTGGATCTATTCCATCCAGCTGTTTATGTTTGGCTTTCTCGGAAAGGGTTTGATCATTAATAGGAAATGTTGTCGCATACCAGATGTGTGTAGAAATAGTGCACATTTCTAGTATTTAGCAGTATTCAGTAACTCCTGAATAAATATGATTAGTGAAGTTGTAATAGGGTCTGTAAAAAAAAAAAAGTAGCCTGCTTCAGGCCCAGGAATTGCTGGTCAGCAGCGTTATCCACCGCCGAATGTGAAAACACACCATTCTTCTGTAGTTTTTCCATCAACCTGCCTGTAAATTTCAGCATATGTTTGTCTTTTTATATTATTATTATTTTTTTATATTATTAGTTTTAAGAATTCACTTCAACAAATCAGAAACCAAATCTTTAGGAGCTACAGCGAAGCATGGCATATTCTAGTCTGCTAAATGCGAACATCACCGCAATGCTAAATCTATAGAAACATTCCGCTCCACTTATCTTGAAGTTGTCACAAGGTGTCCCAATTTTGTGTTTATCCCTTTATTTTGACCTTCAAAACAACCAATATTTCCTCTCGTCATTTCCCAAAGTTCAACGATGGATACTTTAGTACAATCATAGGGAGCCAATTTTTAGGAGACAGGCTACGCTTCTGGCAAATGCTAAGACAAAGAAAATGAAGCCAAGGGACCAACTCTCGTGGCACAGTGCACCAGCTCACCAACTGATGGAAATAAAACGAGGAAACATTCTACTTGAAAGTATTGCTTTGGTCCCAAAGAGAGTGAAGGTAGATGGAAAATGAAATGAAACACGTAAGTAGAAACTCAAGTTTCCAGGCCTCTTTTTCCTTAAACCACCTCTTTTTTTTTTTTTTTTTTTTAGCTTGAATCAAACTATAATTTTTACAGTTATTTAAAGTTTAAAAAATGTAATATCTTTGTTATTCGATGTCAGAATACAGCCGTCTAATATAGTGGAAAGATCAGAAGAAGACAATATAAATAATTGTTAGATTTTCCTTTGATGGTTGACCAGCTACACTACTGTTACAGATCTACAACACGAAGGCCCCAGACTTCAAAGAAAATCCCGCAAAAAAAACATAAAAATCTTTTAAGGCGAAATGATTAAAAGATTAAGTTCCAACGTAGCATCCTATCAAACATCTGTCCGTCCTTCCATCCCTCCAAAAAACGGTTTATCCAATGTCACCCTTATCCTATACAGCTGTCTTCATTGTCGAATTGTCGATGGATATTGATGTGGAACTTATTATTTCCTTCTCTTGACTGATACCACAGGAACTATAGAGCGACAAAATAGCTGCAATCAAAATAGAAATAAAGACAAGGAAAACAAATAGAAAGCAGAGCGTTTTGAAATTTCAACCATTTCTGCTTTTAGAGTTTGTGATCGGTGCGCAGGCATCTGTGCTTTAACTCCCAAGACTGTGAGCCTCGCTGGATGCCTTTCATTCCCTTTGCCACCAAAATGTTTTCATTCTAACAACAACTAATATTTTTTTTTTATATATATATATAAAAAAGCACAAAACCAGGAATGAAATTATATCAAAAAGGTCATGTATTTATTTATTCATTTTTGTCAACCTCCAAACTCATATTTTTAGAGAAACTGAACGCACAAAAAATGAAGTGATTTTGCAAATTTCTTCATCTGTTTATCAGATTTATGAATAATGATGAACAACATTCTCTCCTGACAGCAATGACAGCATGGGGGTAGGGCTGACGTCTGCTGGCAACTCACCACTTGTCATTCAGAATGTGTTAAATTAATTTTGAACAAATAATAACACTGATAATAATAATAATAATAATAATAATAATGATAATCACCAGGAAACAAAAAGCATAAAAAACAAACATGCTTCTGGCTGACTCATTAGTCAAGTCTAATTTCTACTTTAGTAACTGGGAAACTGCACAGCAGAGTGCATCAGACTCGCTTGATATACACATTAATGCAGCATTTGATGAGATTCTAGACTGAATAATTCAATATTGTTCAGCGCTACAGCCTGGGCTTGAAATGAAAATTCAAATGAGCTGCTGGGATTATAGTGTTGTGGTAGTTCTATGGAGCTTATTGGTTTTAAACTGTCAGTGCAACAAGCTTTGCCTTATTGCTTTAAAGTAAAAAGAAGGATATATAGGACTAAGCATGTTCTTTCTGAAGTTCATCGAGATCCTAAAGCCGGGTTGAATACACTCTTCTCCTGGGGACTCTTTTATAGAATCATGATAACTGTTGTGTGAGTCAACTTTCATATTACTTATTTTATTTCCTAAGATTTCCTAAGTTCGTCCTTCCTGTACATTGCCAAAAATAAAAAAAATATAAAGTCTTCTTTTCTAAAAATTCTGTAAATATGTAAGTTTTTCCATTGCATAACATCTTATCCAATTCATCCTGACAGAACTGGTGTCTCTGAATCAGGATTGCAGGAAGCCTTGGTTGCGAGCACCTTTACAGCTTTGCCCACATTTTTTCTCCAGGATTGTGATTGGTAATCCCAAACATCGACTCTGCTGCCCTTAAGCCGATTTGCAACTAATTTGCCGGTATGTGTATGGGCATTGTCATTTGGGAGGCTATAATGACTTCAATTATTGTCTTGTTGGGAGGTTTGGAAGAGGAACCAAATATATAACCTAACGGTAATGCAGCTGAGCAGAGCCTTTAATAACCAAAACAGGAGAACATACAGGTTTAACACAAGAAAAGTAGGACGTGGAAACCAAGGGAGCAAAATAGGACAAACTAGCAAGGAACAATGCAAAACAATAAGCTAAAATAACATGGCAAAGGTGAGGATTGAGGTGAAGAGAGTGCTGTCAAAGGGAATGAGGGAAGGTGACTAGTAAACACAAAAAAATACAAACGGAGCTGAACAAGGACACTAAGGGATCCGCATATTAAAAAATGGGAAAGAAAACCAGACAATAACCTGAAAAAACAAAATCTGCAAAGGGTGAAAAAAAGCCACAAGAAACAAAATACAAAGAAATTAACCACAAAATGGTTTAGATTTTCTTCATGCTTTTGCTTCCTTCTCTTTCAGGCCATGTTGGTAAAATGCTTTTTTGTCACTGTTTAAGCCAGCATCTTCACAAAGTGTCTTTTCTTTTCTCTACCACGTTGCTGTTCACACAAATACTTGTAACAAAACATGCTCATCTCTGGGACACAAAACCTGTCTTCATCTTTTACAATATGATGATGCTTTAGGATTTCTGGAGATCTGGTTGGTCAGATGGACGAGTCAAGACACCAGATAGAAGGCAGGCAATCGTAGATCTTTTTTTTAAAATGATAAAACAATCTAATCAAATGCACCGAATAGACACCTTGACCAGTACAACACAAAAAAACAGGAGGAAATAGAGAAAACTAGCAAACCATCCAATGGCAATATGAGGATCTGACAATGAGCTCAGGAAAGCAGGACATACTGAAACAAGATGACTGAACTGATGCAGGTCTGAAAATTACAAATGACAGCATTAGTGCTGTCTTGAGCTTGCAGTCATTCTGTTTTCCTTTCAAAATGCAAATTTTTAATTGGTTTCTGCATGGACATTTCCATTCTGTTGGTTATTTTGTATGTATGGAGGAGTTAAAGTCTGGCTTTGAATTTACCACAACTGCAGACCAACTCAGACCTTCCAGGACTCCATCAAAAGTGTCCAAGAGGCAAAAAACCCCATTTTATCTCGCCTTCAAATTGACGCAGTCTCATTAAATTTGTGCAACACAACACATATTTACTTCCTTTGAAAAAGTTTGCAAATCAGCTGAGGAGAAGAGCTGGCACCCTGACAAAAAAGCCTTTTGGTGTTCGTTTTTTAATACCGTACTGCACAGTGGCGAAGTTCTGACCTGTGTTAAGATCCTTTTTATTCAAAATAGTCAAAAGAAAAAAACAACAACTAAATTTAATGAAGTGTCCAATGTCTTTGTCCAGGTGGCAGTCACTCAAGTCATTTCCCCATGTCACCATTGGCACACAACATCGTTAACAGTCCCTGGTGTGATCTCACCTATATGTGTGTGTACCTTTCCAGGGAAATTTCAAGATTTACCATCTGGCTTAGGAGTGCTAATATGAAAAATGTGAGATATTCCCAATGAATTGGATGAGATTACAGCTCTAACAACGGCATCAAAAAAGCTACAACAAAACCAGCCTGATCTGCCAGAAGGCAGGAGGGGGTGCTGACTGTGTTTGTGAATGATAAACGATGTGACTTACCCATCGCTACCATTAAGCATTAGAGGAGTTAATTGTAATTAACTTACTTAATAACCAATACATGAACTGGAAGTGAAAGCATGCTGTAACAAAAACATCTTTAAAATGCTTTGAAAACCTGAAACTTAAAAAAAAACAAAAAAACAACAAAAAAATTACCTTAGCAGTCACAATCCAACTGCAACAAACGGTGCTACATGCCAATCTGGAGATGCTTGAGGAATGAAGAACAAGCTGAAAAAAAGCAAATCTGTTAGTTTCAACCGTTCCATCTCAGATGTGTGTGTTTCCACTGCGTAATGTCATTTTCATGATCTCGGAATGTATTCCTCAATATTCTGAGCGGGTAGGAGGACACCAGGACCTGCCACCGGGTCAAAGGAAAACACACAACCCTTTTCAGATTGAGTTGGAAGGTTTTCTTTTATTAACATTTAGACTGCTGAGGATTTTATGTTCTGCCCTGTGTAAACAAGTCAGGAGAAGGTGGAATGAAAGAATAACGTCTTGGCCAAAAGTAGATTTACGTGCGGCAGCCGAGCCATAAATAAAGCAGGTTAATGTGTTCAGAATGCTGAGATGTACAAGTCTAGACTCTGAACAAAGCAAATTCTAGATAGATATTGTAATCCAGAGGAGTTGCATCTGGTGTCTCCATCCTGTGGACCAGGGCCGTCAAACTCATTTTCGTTTTGGGCCAAATCAAGATGATGAACGCTCTTAAGGGTCCAGTTGTACCAGAATGTATTGTTAAAATACCAATGACTTCTTAAACCTAACTAATTTTTTTTTTGCAATTAAAGTCAAAGTGTTTGTGATACTAATTTGGAGAGATTAAAGTCATTTGTGCTTATTTATGATGATAAATGTGACTTTTTATTACTCGCTGTATAGATCATGGACTGTAATCTGACATTAATTAAGGCAGAGGAAGTTGTTTAACACAAGTAATAGACAATTTTTGAGAAAAATCTGCAATAAACTCCCAATTCTATATTAGTGCAAAAAAAGTGCGAGGATTTATTGATTTTGCGTAAGAAAAATGACTGACTTAATTTGGCAATAAACAGATTAAGAACTCCAGTGATATTTAAGCACTCTTAGTGTTTAGTCTAAAATCTCAAGGGCCGCATACAATGCTACGGCGGGCTGGATTTGGCCCGCGGGCCTTCAGTTTGACACTTGCTGTGGACGAACCATTGGGGTGCAGGTAGTATTTGGAGATAAATGTTATATCCTAAAGATGAGAAAACCCCACAAATGTAAACTCCTGAAAATTAAATGCAAACTTTACAGTTTAGCACTTTCTAAGAACGTAAAAGCGTCCAAAGATTTTCAAGTTAAAGACACGGGACTGAGCTACTTGGTTGGACTATGCAGCAATAAAGTTTGAATAAAAAAAAATAGAAAAAACAGAAAAAAAGTTTTGTTCCTGAGAACACACAAACATTCTTGGCTATCACCGTCCAGCATCTGTCGGCAGAAAGACAACACCCCAACGCCGTCTTGATTTAGTAGAGGCTGCTGATGCATCGATTCATATTTTGTGCTTGTCTGTGAATCATGAATTAATGGATGAGACAGCCATTATCTCCATGGTTGTCTGCTCTCACCCACTTCAACATGGAATATAATAATGCAGCCATACTCTGTCTCTTGGTCCAGCATATGCCTGTCACCTTTTCACCTGTCTCTCTCTTTTTATCCTTTTCCTTCATCTTAGGTTGCTGGATCACTCCTCCCCTTGGGCTTCCGAAGCTCACCTCTTCATCCTGCTCTCGTTTCCTCCCTTTCTAAATGACCTATGACGCTATTCTGAATCCAGAACTCCCTGCCCGCTGTTTTATTCGTAACCGAAAGCTTGGAAGCTTTGGAATTTTATCTTTTAGTAGAATGGGATTAAATTATAGGTGAGCGAGGAGAGCTGAAGTAAAATGTTAAACTCCCCGTTTAATAGTTCATGTTTGTTCCAGCAGAGTGCGAAGCTTTGAAGAACACACGGGGTTACTGCTCGGGGACACTTTTTCTTTTGTGAGAACGTTTTGTAAGAATAGTCGGTGACAGAGTGAGAATCTCTTCTACTGCACATGAGGAAAAATTATAATGTGCAGGCTCCACATTTTGCCTGCACATTATAATTCTGACAATTTCTGACAAAGTGTTTTTTTGTTGTGATTTGTGCTTCAGTTACTGTGGATATGCAATCCTCCAAACTGATAGTTTAGTGCTTTGTACACCACTCATTAATTTGTAATGTTTTTACGCCATATTGAAGGTGGCGTAGTGATTTCAATTTTCCATTTATTTTAATTATTTTCATTGTAATGTTAGAAAACTCCTTTATGTCAATTTCACAAGACTAATTACAATCCTATGGGTACGCGCAGCTTTGAAAAAAATTAATAACAGTCTCGAGAAATGGAATATATCTTAGAAGCGCGAATAGAAAATCTAACGAGACAAACTGCAGCCTCATGATCAGCTACAAAATTAATCACTCTGCCTTCTGCACCACACACACACACACACGCGCGCACACGCACACGCACACACACACACACACCGCTGCAAGCTTGAGCCAGACAAAGAAGTCTTTAGTCATGTTCTTCCCCTTTTGTACGGTTTGAATATAAAATAGCTATCCTTCAGCTTTTTAGAGATAGCAAACTAAAAGTTAAAGGACAGATAAATATATATATTTCTTTCACAAAGAACCAGCCTAGGGCAGAATGTAATTTGGAAATCGTCTGTGACACCGTCTTCTCATCCACCGCTCACAACAGCACGGCTAATATTGGCCCTGCTTCCCAATAACACCCATTCACAAATGAGTAGGAAATTATCCTGCTCAGGTTGGTGACTAATGTTTGGCTACAATGCCAAAAACAAAATGTGTCTTATAGCGACAGTAATGTGTGATAATTGCATTAAGTTACATGCATTGATTAATTGTTCAACACATGGATAACCCATAATTCCAACATGCTTCCGGATGAAATTTTCAATGATCAAATATCCCAAATGTCTGAAGGTGATTAACAAAATTAAGACTTTTTGCTACTTCTTTCAAATACAGTTTCGGTAACTTGTTGGTCTGCAGACATTCAGATTTGGTAGCACAAGGTCAAGTTCCAAATGCATCAGAGTTGAGAGCGTTATTGAATAATAACAAGCTTCTTTGTGATGCTACTGAAAAAGAAGTTAGAATTGGTCTAATGTTTTTAAGAATGAAGACATCAAGGATACGGCTCTTCATATCCGGCTTAACAACAGCAGCCTCAGCCAGCAACTAGTGAAACTATTAAAGGGTATTTTCACACTTCATAGTCTGGTAGACTCTGTATGATTAGGAAGCAAAATTGCAACATTTGTCATCATTTCTAGTTGGTGAAATTTGCTTTCACACTCTATCAAACAAACCAAAACCTTTGAAAAATCATCTTCACTTGTGGTGGCACTGCACCAAGAGGACACGACACAAAAGCCTATGAAGCACACACTGAGAAGGCGACTACCTTCTCCGTATAAAGGAAACCAAAACGCAGTGGCATCAGATTTTAGTTGTGGAATGTCTCTTTTGTGTTTGGATAACGACTACGTCCCGTTTCTCAGACTTGCACTAGACTTGCAACTTTGTCTTGATTGTATTCAACCAGTTTGGCCTACATCAAGAACATTCAAAGTGTGGGAGTGCTGCACTAAATTGACTTCCTTTTTGTTGTTATTATTTTTGCTTAGCCCAGACTCGGTTTCCTTACTGCCAGTGTATTCAGGTATGCAAAAATCTATCTATCAATTTTGTTTCTGGCATAGGCTTGGTGAAGCTGCTAAATATCTCATGTCACATCCCACAATTTAAAAATTGTCCACCTACCTTATCAAAAACCAAGATATCTCTTAAAACCAAGGAGACAATTCAACTCTAAATGTTAATTATGTACCTGCACCTTTCAAATCCAGTGGAGCAGCAAGCAAAACGTCCCTGTCTAAGCCTCTGACTAAGCAATATTTGGCAAGACACGCCCATGTCGGTTTAAGTTCATACCAATTCAGAGATAATTATCCTGCATGGTACTCCTCATTTGTCACTGGAGTCAATGGGGTCCATTTTACTGCCACAGAAAAATCTGACCTTATCACTAAATGGCTTTGGGAGGGAGGGGGGAGAAATGAGTGAACAAATGAGGGGAATATGCTCAGTTCATGTTGACAATCTTCACACAGCTTTGTACAAGGAAGGAAGAGTAATGACTCCCCAACTCAAATGTTCTGCACAGTTATCGTCACTTAATTCTCTTGTCCTGTATGGACTTCCTTCACATTAAAGAGTCGGAGCTTTTCCTGCCAGATCCAAACTGATAAGATCCGTGCATTGACACAAGAATAAGTTTAAAATGTAAAAAAAACCAACAAAAAAAACGGTTAAATTTGCATTCATTGACAGGACTTTGTGGGTTGCGATTGCTCCTGTATATTTTTAGTGTAGCCTGTTTTGCGAATGCAGTGTGGAAATACACCGTGATGACACCGTGTTCAAGAATAACCAGAAACATGAAAACTGCATCATCTTGTTTTGGCTCATAGAGAAAGCAAAACATAAATGGACCCGATACTTAGATATATATTTTTCAGCTTATGGAAAACAGTTATTAATTTCTTTTTTTTTTACCTGGCAGGGGTTCTTCTTTGCTTATTCATTGATGAAATGCTCTCCGATAGTCATTCACCTGAAGCTCACATGAAGGCTTGTCCAGTAAGTGGAAAAAACACATTCCTTAAGGTACCATCTCATTTCAAATATTTGGAGATTCAAGTAAAGGAAGCAGATTTGATGCTACGACCAATTCAGAAGCAACGCATCGGAAGCAACGCTGACTTCAGCTCGCGGTGACAGAAAATGCTGGCTAACTTTATTGAGCAAAACGCTGAGGAGAAACGTCTGAAAGTTTGGCATTTACTCTATGAGGCTTTGCAGAATCTAATTAACCAACTGCAAAGATAAAAAAGGAAAGTGAATTCATTTAATCACTTGTTTATCTGCTTGCTCTGGATCAGCCGGGGAGAGTGATTTTCCGTGGAAAGTTTTCCGTGTCGTACTGCTTGTCATGCTACCAGGAAGTACTTTCTCCATGCATGCTGGCATTAGAATATAAGACGTTTCGTGTTTGACTTTTACAACTGACTGAAAAAAATGTTTCTTTTTCTGTGTCTCCATATTGTATCGCCTTGCTAAATAAACTCATAAGACAACAACCAAGGACGAGAGCTCCCAACCCAAAAACGACTCAGAGAGTCCCCTCTCTGGCTGTTTAACACCTGGATCCTGATGAATGTCTACGGGGGCTTGATGAAATAGAATTATCACTTGATTGATTTGATGTTCATCTATTGACCGCCGCGACTGATTAGAGTGATGATAAACGTCGGGACATACAGAGTTCTGCAGAGGACGTCCCTCCTTCCTTCCATTGCAGGCTGAGTTTTTCTCTCGTGAAGAGGCCTATCTTTAGCTTGCACCCCTCAGCGGATGAAGAATGGTTCGAAACTGTGAAGAGGGTGGCTACAGCCGGTGGTGGCGGACAATTTTCAGCTTTCCACCATAATTCACTGTGAAGATGCAATCAGATGTGTCCCTTGGTATTTACTTACTCCACTCCCTTTATCAGTTCTGGACCTCACCTTACCGTCGGTGACGGTCTTTATCTGAAATGCAATCTTTGTGAAGTGTAACTTGCTGAATTTGTTGCCCCACACTCAATGTGCACATAACCAAGGGTCAAAATCAATAACAGCCTACAAGCTGCTGTGTGTCAGAGAGTTAGGTGGTTCAGTGGGAGTTTCCATGGGTGCACACTTGCACGAAATCCTGTTATGTTGTCGCCGATCAGAGCTAAATTAAATGTCACTTGAAAATGTATTGAATGAATGAAGAAAAGTATTCATCGTGTGCTTTTAATAAAGCCCAGATGAATACAAGGATCATTTTCAAATAAGTAGAGTCCCACACATTTTTCTGAAATGTTAGGTCGTGTATGGTTAAAAAAAAAAAAAAAAAAAAAAGAAGAGAAGAGAAGAAGAAAAGAAAAAAGAAGAAGAAACACACAACCACGATATTCTGGGACTTTCCTCAGGCTGATTGCTGTGTTGGTCACCCGTCTTGCTTCCGGATGACATTTCATTATTCAACCGACATTTGTTGCAAATCAGCTATTTTGTTTATTTTCATTACTGCAAGCTGATCCCGTGGAGAAACACAACATTTTATATTTTTGGTCTAGTTTGTAAAGCAAATATCTTGGCAAAGCTTAGTTAGGCCACTGCATCGTTTCCACAACCAAATTTTGGTGGTCAAGTTCTTATGCCATTAAAAAGATTCTCTAAGGGAATAAACCTTATTCCCATGAAGCATTGGTAAAATAAATACATAAATAAAAATATCACAAGTCTTATTCACTCTTTGTTCTACCTTTTTTGAAACATGGACTCACTAAGTTAAGCATGTAGTTTTAGATTTATGTACATGTCACAAGGACAACTTTCAGGTAATTTCTGGAAAGAAACAAAAGACTAAATAAAATGCGAAGCACAGCCAAAGCAATTGACATCACTCTTACCTCTGTGGTGTCAATTGATCTGTCAAGAAGACCCTGGGACGTGATGTTTTTTTTTTTTTTTCAAATCAAGACCCATCATTTCGCAAATTAAGACTGATTAAGTGATCAATTTACGCATGTCATAGTTCTGCGATCATCAGTTAATGGATGTCTCCAGAAAATAGATGAGGAGAGAAGTGTGAGTGAGAGTCATTCAAGCCTGGTTGGACGTTCGGATAAACGCTGCCCCACCTTTCAGTCGATATTTTTGCACTTTTTCACATTATTAACATGATTACCAATTAGTCTTTTTACATAACAATCTGCAGTGAGATCTTTTGGGGTCATGTCTGCCATGAAGTCCCAATATGCTGCCATCATATTACTAACCCTCCAACACAGACTCTCAGTGGAAACCTTTGAGCATGTCTTAAATGCTGAGGAGGCTTCAATGAGCCACAGCCGCACCTTGGAAATACTGCCCCACGATTTAGATAGATTTCGACATTATACCATAGATTCAGTCTGCTTTGACAGGGCCTCTAATTCAGACAAAGTGGCTATACTTTAAACATGTCCTGATATGTTACGGTACGTCTTCGGATAACATTAGAATCTCTTTTATGTGCAACACACATCGGGTTGGGGGAGGGAGGGGAGGCCGTGTGTAATTGATGGTACTCAACCTGAAACACTTTCTTATCTTTGAATTTCTGTTCTCTTGTAAACAGGGATGATGAGTGGCTGCCTAGTGTGAGTCAAATCTGCTTTTATTGGCCGAGATAAAAAGTGACACGAATAGATTTAGTCTGAAAGGTTTTCTTTCCTGTGATTAAGAGTCTAGCGGGATGCGGAGCGAATTTTGATTCCAGCAAATTTGTTTTCCATATGCAAACCCGCCTCAAGACAAACTCATCAATTTCACATCAACTTTTATTTAGCTTAATGACCACCCATTAACAAGAGCAATCACCTTCCCCTCAGGTTCCTCCCTTGCTTTGTGAATCGGCACATGGCATCATATTCACAAGCCCGCTTTGCAGTCAGTGCCACTAACAGCAAACTGGTGAAAAATACCGGCCTCAGACTCTGAGGTGAGAAATCTTAGATATTTATTACCCCGACATACTTAGGATGACTTTTTAGACCATAATTTCTCTTGTTCGGCCATCGCATTTATACTTCATATAATGCGGAAAGACAAAAAAACTAAAACAAGAAAACGACTGACAAACAACAGTAGTGATATGGAATTCAATTTATTTTTTATTGACATTCATTTGTGGAACTGAAAAGAGGCAATTATTCTGTATCTGCCCTTAAAACAAAGACAATGAGACACGAGAGAAGAAAGCATGTCTTTAATAATTTGTAAAAAAAAAAAAAAAAAAAGAGTTTCTCGCATGAGGAATTACTTTTTTTGCACAATAAATTCTCGGCCATCTAAAAGTGCTCAACTCTGACCAGGTAGCATCAACAGGTGGCTGGATAAATTGCCTAATTGCAGTTACTGAGTGTATGTGATAGAAGTTGTATTGGGTACATTAGCTCTACAGCTTTTTCATCCCCGTTTTATTATTTTCCATCATTCACCACAATTTTATTCAAATTTCCTTCTCTTCATCTGCAAATACAACCGTTTCCATTTTAGTCAGTGCTTACACTTCCATCAACTCTAAGCCAATGGATAGTCACCAACTCTAGCATTCCAGCTTATGCACGTATGTGAAAAGAATAAGGTTGAGGATAAAGTATTTTGTACTGCTTACATTTAATTAACTTCCATAAAGTATCCAGAATTTAGTTTCCCTTCTGTTGCACCTGTAGGGATGGAATAAATATTTCTATCACATAAACTGTCTTGGCTACTTTTTTCTGGAGATGTAACATTTTCTACTGTGAACTGACATCGACAAAGTAGTTACTGAGCTGAGTAACGGCAACACTGATTCAATTCATTGCCACTCACATTGACATTTAACCGTCACGATGTGTGCGATCCTGAACTGAGGGTCTCTGTTGGACATGCACTCCGCCTGCCACTGCCTGACAGCAGTCGGCTTATTGTTTGGGTGTGGCCATTCGGTGGCTGGCGTTACGCCGACACTGGTGGAGTCAAGTCAGTAAAACATGTACACTTTTGCACCTTTTTTCCCCCCCTAATTTTTTCTCTGTTTAGTCAGTTTTCTTATCTGTTTTGTCCTCATACTTCCAACAGAAACTTTGGACATGTACACATTTTAAATTCACTGTTGCAAGGTTGCAGGTTAAAAGCAATTACAAAAAAAACAACAACAAAAAAAAAACATAGTAAATCTACGACAGACCTAATGAAACTTTTCATTGAAAGTCTAAAACATTGTCATCAAGTCCCCATTTGTTATGGCATCAATTGTTTAATAATAATAATAATAATAATAATAATAATAATAATAATAATAATAATAATAATAATAATAATACACAGGATTATAAAGAGCGAGCAGCCAGTACTATCCTCAGTGGAAATATTTGTCTACTTATGAAAGGATTTTTACACTGCTGGTGGCAGTACATCTGAGTTACATGATGTGACTGCCTTCCCACAGAGCTGCAAGTAAAAAACAGAAAGAAAAAAAAAATGTGCAGGACGGGCTCAATCTGATTCAGTGCACATAAGTCAGGAGATGGATAATACAAGAGGATAGGCACAGAATTCCATTATGTTGTACAATATTGCAAGATATTCATGTTATTTTGGATCTCTGGCTTGAAAATAATCTTCCGAAAGTGTCAGACCACAGAACAACAGCACAAACCAGAGTCGACAAGAAGACCGCTGACTTGAATCAGCGTTGTTGTTTTCAGGGGGAAAAAAAAAAAAGCACAAACAGAGTACAATTCTAACAGCCTCAACCCTCAAGGGACACCGTATTCATCTGGATGTGGTTCTGGAGAAGTTTTCAGTTTGGTGTTCAGACTTTTGCAAACTTAGCATGATCTCACCTACAGTCATCACGTAGGAAGCAAAAGCTGTGAAGTTTTCAAATATTTAAGAAAAGCACAAACTTTATGGTAATATCTAATAAAAAGAGCCGTTGATGTGTAAACATGGGGAAAAAAAAAAAAAAAGATGTAGGACAATCTCTTGTCATTGCTGGTCTGTTCCCCTGGTAGTGATTGGCAGCTTCACTTAGCAGAAACAACTTTTTTTTTTCTTCTCCTATTTAAGCAGACAGGATAAGAAGATTGACGGTAGCTGAAGCACCATTGCAGGGCAGGACAGCAGCAAATTAAATCTGGTGAAACAAATAAGCATTTTTTTTTTGTTCACATGCACATTAGCATCAGAGCTGCAGCTGTGTAATCTTGCAGAGAAAGTAGCTAGTTTGCAAAAAATGATGCACATGATGGAATACAAGATACATAATGTGGATACATGGCCTATTTGGAATATCCAAGTAGATGTAAAGATGCCCTTGTTACATATTACATCATTTTGTGAATTTCTATCGACTGCCCAGTAGGTGGCTTAGAATGTCAACATATCAACAATTTCAGGTATTCAAAAACTCTTTCTGAATTGCTCTCTGCACTGTATTTAGAATAAATTAAACAATATATTATTTTTTTTTATTATCTGACTGCGATGATTCATTCTTTCACTCAGGTTTCATTGTAATCTTTTAATGTTAAAGTCAAATTGTTTTCTTTTGTTTTTCATCTTTTTTTTCTGACATCCAATAATTCATCAATTATTGACTTAATTTTTGTTTTGCTAGTTCCTTTAAACTTTTAATATACCCCAAACTGCAAAGGTAAGACACTTTGATCACCACAAGCATTGCAGAATTCCTGAAGAGGATGATGATCGCATGAGATGCAAAATAAATGTTTAAGCTGAATTTTTTTTTTTTTCTGATGTTTTAAGGCTTAAAGTTGATTTTAGTTTTGTTAGTATAAATGTATTTCCTACTCAATACATCCCTGCTTACAAAAAACAAAAAAGGATTTGGCATCAGTTACTTAGCAATTAACTAGCCTTGCAAAACAAGTACTTTTTTAAAAACGTCCTACTTCAAGTTCATGCTATTCTCACCCCAGTACAATTTTTAGCTATTCCGCCAACCTCTTGATCGGGCATCGCTGATGTACTTCCAGATAAGTAAATTGAATTCCTGTTTACCTCTGAGACATCTCCACAAGAAGAATTAATAAGTATGGAAAGCAGTTCATAAATATACGCTGCCAAAGATATATGGTTCACTCTCTGAAGGAGAATAATAATAAGAAAAGCAAAAATAGCATTCACAACTTGAACTTTGTCCTGTTTAATCAGATTCTGCTCCACTAGTTTGAGGTCAGCTTTGCGTTATGAAATTAAAACCAGCAGTTCACCCTGTCAGCGAAGAAGCATTTAGTCTTCTTTGTTTTGGCTTCATGATTTGTCGGGGAATTACTATGAAAGCTGGCAATGGATTAAGATGAGGCCTATTTGTTTTTCCACCTTACAGGACATAGATACTAACAATTTCATCCCACTCTGAGGTTCATTGACATGTCGAAACATATTTTACAGTATTGATTATTTAATAATAATTTTTTTTTTTTTTTTTTGGTAATGCAACTAAAAAGGAAAAGCCTTTTAAAAAAAAGTACATTTCTTGTTAGTAAATATGACTGAAGTTTTTCAGTTTAAGTTGTAAAGTAATACTGATCAGAGGCAATGTGAGATCCTGCCGAAGACGTGGACTTCATAAATACAGACTTTTAGAAATACAAAACACATTTTCATGTTTATTCTAAAAGTAAATCATGGCCACTTTTAAAATGAGTGGACAGAATTTACCTTCCTTCATTTCTACATTATTTGGTACCTGTTTATTTAAATGCTCTTAAACATTTATGAATATATCGCTGCCATTTTAAAATCTATAGGCTCCTCCAAGGCTTTGTAATTCACCCTTGGTCTTGTATTTCATAAGTTTTACCAAAATGAATTGGTAAATAATCTACTCTCTGCTCCTGTGATTTAATCTTTTTATTTACTCCCATGCAACAAAAGATGGGACTGATTTAGCTTATCTGTTCCCTTTAATTACTTTAGAAAAATATCACAGTTGCATTAAAAAAAAAAAAAAAAAAAAAAAAAGCTTTTCTAAACTCCATTTCATTACAGCAGCTCAGTGCCAAGTCATGTCAGTCACACCCAAAGAAGCCTCCACATCAGCCAAGACTCTCTCCTCCCTGCCGTGCCTCGTACCTGCGAGGCCCAGCCAACCAAGCTTAACTGAGATGCTCATTTCTCTCCCCACTCGGATCGATAGGACGATAATACGAGCTCCCTTGATTGCGGCTGCTCAAATTAGTGTACGTCTGGCAGATGCAGCGGTTGCATTTGTCAGCTCTCTGAGACGCAAAGTGCTGGGGCTGTTTAACAATTCATGGGCTCTGATGGCAACATGCGACTCATCAGCGCTCTGGACCCTGTTTGTTGGTGTAATTGGCTGAAACTGGAGCCCGGTCTGTCGCTTCCATCGGGGACAGGGATGATGTTGTGGTATATCTATGTAAGATTCTTTTCCCGCATCTCAGCACAGTGAGAAGTTCTGTGTTCAGATGTGGAGTGATGTTGAGAAGTGTACTCTATGTACCATCTTAGTGTTTGAGGACAGGCTGAGGAGAGAGACAGTAGAGGCAGAAATTTTGGAGCTTTCAATATCCAAATTTGGGCAAGAAAGCAAATCATATTTTGGTTCAAATGGTCCAGACACACCCTAAAATTTTGTTTGTGGACCAAAAATGTCCTAATATACAATGTAAATGCATAAAAATAAAGAACATTTAGCTTAATTCAGCCACTAGTTAAGCTAACACAGTGGCTCAGAGTATTTTAGAGGCCATGTAGGGCCACTTTACAGCACATGAAAGTAACTGTGACCTTCAGCTGTTATGCAAAATACTGCACATATGTTGAGAATAGCTTTCAACAAACTTTGCATCAAAGCTGTATCTGAAGCCTTAAAACTGGCCTCTGTCTCTTTAAGAACTCCCTATCCTTTCCAACAGTTCTTCAAAAAAAAAAAAAAAAAGACAGTATGTATATGTTGTATATATATATATATATATATATATGGATGTATGAAATGTATGTCTGCTTCTTCATCAGACCCTTAACAGTTTGGTTCAGTCATGCTAACACAGGATTTATTGTCTCGCCATGGATTGATGGAGACATGTATGTTGAATGTGGTTAATCACACTTTGAAAGGAGGCAGTAAGATGGAGGGGAAAAAAAGCGGGGTGGAGGGGAGAAGTGAGACAAACAAATCAATATTCAATTAAAGTCAACACTAAATTCGTGCATGCCACTGAGGAGGCAAGGAGCCTGCAGCTGAGAGAGATGATTACCACATTACAACTGGCTGAATGTTACAGAAATGGACTCCCAGGCAGGAAGAAATACACCATATTTAGAGACTTTATCCTATTAACAAATCAATTTGTCATTTCAGCCTTGTGGTTTATTTTGCCGTGTTTCGTAATTACTGCAGCTTTCATTAATTACAGAGAAGACTCTGCAAAACCTGTGTTTACATGTACGCACCCCCAGTTGTGCCATGTGCAATGTTCAATTTGCCTGCCTCCGGTGCTGGAACCACCCAGCTCCCAGTGGCTTATAAGAAGACAGTAATTGAAATTAACTAGTAAATGGAAAAGTTATTCCAACAGCGTTTTATTATTCTTGTCCTTATTGATAACTGCATAGAGAAATCGGTGTGGCGTTTGAGAAAACGTTGCATGCATTTCAAAATGTTATCGTAGAATTAGAAAAAGGGGTCGAACAAGAAGTAACTCTAGTTTCTTAACTTGTACAATTCATTGTCCTTTAAACTAACATAGCACTTGGACGCGTGCGCCTGTACATCTGTGCACACGCTAGATGCAATTTTTGGCTGAAATCTGGATGGATCAGTTATGTTTGATATGTTCGTGGAAGAATGGGACTTTTTTTTTTTGCTGCCATGTGGGACACGCCGTGATTTTCTTCATGTGTTCCATGTTTTCTGCCTTTTGGCCTTTGTCTTTGCCCTGCTCCCAGTTTTGGCTTCTTTCACCTGAATTTTGACGCCTGCCTCACTGATTCTGAATTTCTTTTGCCCTCTCAACCCTGAACTGTTCACCTGACCACTGAGCTCTGGATTGTGGATAAAGCCGCCACTCTCTTCCCCCACGGCGAGACCTGATCACGGGATTAGATTAGTGTGTGTGTGTGTGTGCGCGTGTGTGTGTGTTAACCTGTTTACCCCGCTGCCAGTTTCCCACCCCTCTGTGACGTCGTCACCACGGCTTCCACCACATATAGGGGAATCTTCTATAGAAATGGATCATGGAATTAAAGGGGAAAAAAACCATGAAAAATAAAAGAAAATGAAAACAAAAACAAAAACAAAAAAACCCCCAATGATATGGTTTTGTGGATTTAAGTGTACTGTCGTGCCATGTTACAGCTCAATTTTTCTATTTCACAGTAATATGCCCTAGGTGACATCATCAGTTTATAATCCATGTCAAGCTTTTGTCATTCGTCTTTAAATGTTGGTTTGGGTGTATGAAGAAATCCAGGAGAAAGGATGTTGGAGTTGGGGAAATGATTCTTGCCCAGTATGATCACTGGAAGACACTGAAGCCTCCGTTTCAACTCTTCTGAGTTTTGGGGTCGTAGTTCATGTACTAGCTTAGTTGTAGGGATGCTAATCAGCTGCTCCCAGTTGTAAAAACAATACCTTGTTGCCACTGTCGCAACTCATCAAAAAAAAAAAAAAAAAAAAAGCGCAGATTTACTCCAGCAGGGGCTTAATTTCAGTGATGCAATACCACAGATACTGTGCAACATGTGGAACTAAATAGAACCTTTGTGTTTCGGAAATGAGTGATTTTATAGGATACAACAGATATACATTACTTTGCTGTAACAAGAATTATGATTACATACAGTCTGCTTTTGTATTATGGACAGGTCTTGAGTTCAGCACCTCTTATGAAACTCACCCTGTATGACATGAAGCTGTTTAAATGATGGGGACAGCCCTGACATGCTGGAACGATACTGCTGAGCTGTGCTTGTTTGAATCCAATTATAAGAATACCCAGATGGTTCTGTGAAACAAACCATCTGGAGTCAGGTTGTCCTCAATAGACTAAGCTATTGGAATAGCAGTCAAACAAAAATAAAACCAAAAGTATAATCAAACCACAAATATAATCAACTGAATAGGTTCCTTTTTTTTATTTTTGTATTGCTTTAAAGTGGCTAATCAGCAGCCATGTTGCAAGCAATACTGCTATGTCACTAGGACTGAGTTTCAGAGCAGTGAGAGGAAACAGAAGTATCTTTGAATAAAAAACCCTTTCCTAGCTTAAATTAGATTTATTTTTTTTTTGTCGAAGTTAACGTTACCAACCGCGACCTAACTATGTCGACCAAGACGGATGCATTTTTTCTCAAAGAACATCTTATGTAAGACATTGTTTGAAAAAAGAGAGGGCGAGGGAATTTGCAGCAAGATGTAAAAAAAAAAAAAAAAAAGACAACTACAAAAATAAAGGAGAATTTTAAATTATATTCTGAATTTACCAGGATGCCAGAGTGAGAAAAAAAGTACTCTCTTTTTCGTTTACATTCACATCAGTGCTTTCAGTCTAGCATCTTGACTAGTAAAAAAATGAAAGTAATCCAGCCTTGAAGAGACAACTCCATTGAAAGATTCTTTTTTTTTGTACCAGTCTGGGAGAGGATATCTCTATCCTTTCTCTTTTGTAAAATTTAAAAAAAGAGAGGTTCTAAAAATCAGTCTAAAATAAGAAATCTAATTGGAAGATTCTTCATTTTACCAGTGGGGGCCAATTGAATTCCATCCAAACTAAGCAGATTGTTTTTTTCTGTGGTACAAATAATACTTCTTTTGTGAATTTGAAAGAAGAAAGCTGGAACGCATACATGTTTTTTTCTCTTCCAAGTCTTGCATGCAGCTTACCTGACAGATAAAAGCAAGTCAAAAGTCCAAGTAATAAAACAAAAATTCCTGAGCTAGTGTGACTCCAAAATAAAACTACTGATAAGGGCAGTGCAGTATAAAACAGCTTTGACAACACCAATGAATGTGATGTGGATGACAGTGTCGTAGTAATTACCAAAGTAGTAGCATAGTCTGCTTGAGACTTGCAAGATAAATATGGAGCAAAAAAGCCGAAAGATTTTCTTCTGAAATTCAACTGCGAGTTAGAATAGCTGGACAAAGTCCTTATAAATGTTCACAGATTTGGATCGATGAAACTATTGGAACTTAAACCAATTCCCTCAATTGAACATGCACTGCTAATGGACAGGAAGGTTGACTTTAAGAAAAGAAGTCAACCTTTTCTTAAAGTCAACCTTTAAGAAAAGGTTAGTTTTACAATTATCCAGAGAAATGCAAAGTGATCAGTGATGTTTGTTTTTTGTGAGAAACACTGTAGAATTGTAAATTAATTTATCTCACAGGCTTAGGGTAGGTTGAGCACTATATGGGTCAAGCTTGCAGCAATAATACATAAAAATCAATGTTTCTTTCAGCAGAATGGCATTTTTTCTTTTTTTTTGTTGTTTCAAATCACTTCTGGCCTTGCTAGGTTTGGCATAAATCTGGCCAAATATCCATATATGATCAACGGATGAAAAAATAAAAACAGTACACAAACCTACTTATGCAGAGCTATTTGAAATATTCTGTATATAAAGTAACTGTAGCAATCAGCGACAGCTTTCCACATGACAGAGATACAGAAAGCCACACATCTCTTCTTACTCTGTTTATAAGTGCATTTATAACTACAAAGATGCACTGGCAGTGTTCTAATGTGCATAATAGTCTGCACCAGGTTTCCCCATGAGGGAATGAAACTGGGACACAGTCCTGTTACAGGCCTTGACTTATCCTATAACACATAGAGACAAAAACGTCCTATTAAATAGGATTCCAAACTGACTGAAGTAAAAAAGATCCGCTTCATCTGATACAAGTAAATGAAGGAATGTTTGTTAGATTTTCTGCAGTGATTAAAAAGTTATTCAGTTTTTACGTCTGTTTATCTATTTTGTATTTTCTTCCCCTTGGTTAAACTGTCCATTAGTTTTAGAAGCATTTATAGTATTTTCATTTTATCATCCAATATTCAAATTATGTTGATATATTTTGAAATATGCTGTTTTTTTGTCAGCATATTCTGGCCAAGACAGGGATATGGACACACACAAAAAAACAAAACAATACAGGGTTTCAGTGGTACAAACAGGTAAAAATCAAGATATTCCAACTATAAAAGAGTTTAAAAGATGGTGCATCAACTTTAAAAACAGCATTGAGGTCTGAACGAGTTAGAAAAATCCTCTGCAAACAGCTGCAAAAAGTTTTGCTGTTTATTTCAAAAGCGGGAGCAGCATAGCTGAAGGTATTATGTTTTTTCCTTCTGTAGTCGTGTCCTTGCTAATAAAATGCAGCAATAATAAGGCATCCAAAGATTTTTAAAGGGAAAGAACGATTCACAAAAGGGACGTCACAAAAACTGTCAGGAGGACGTTCAGAAAGGTGTTGAAATATATATATATAATAATATATATATAATATATTAATATATATTTTTTTCACTTTTAATATATATTTTTAGACTTAATCACCCCTCATTGGAATACTTTTTTTATTATTACTTGTTGAAGACAACTCTATTTTTTAAAGTGCATCAATCTCCACTATTGTAAAACACCTTGCGATTTTATGCCACCATCCCAGAGTTTGATAGTTGGGATGGTACTCTCTGGTTTGCAAGCTTCTCTTTTTTTTGGTTGAAATTGCCAAACAACTGAGTTTTACATTTATCAAGCCAAAGAAGATCCATCCATCCATCCATTTTCTGTCACCCTTCTTCCTAACGGGGTCGGGAGTTGCTGGTGCCTATCTCCAGCTGCGTTCCGGGCGAGAGGCGGGGTTCACCCTGGACAGGTCGCCAGTCTGTCGCAAGCCAAAGAAGATGACTCCACAAATTATAGTATTTGTCCATGAGTTCAATATTTCAACCTATTCTGTTCAATTTTCGTCTCATTGCAGGGGATTTGTTTTAATTGTTCATGGAAAGAGTGATCCTATGTAAACCTTTGATTTTGAAGAAAGTGAAAAAAGTCAGGGTTTATCTGTTTAGAACATTTCAGCAAAGAGCCAACTCAGGGAAAACAGAACAGAACAAACGACCAAAAAAAAAAAAAAAAAAGAAACTTTATATGGCAAAATTAAGTGACGAGATCTCACTATTTTGGCATTTAGAAAACAGGAATATTTATGATCTTTACGGTCTCACTGGGTTGATCTTTTTTCATGTCATTACTTACTACAAGCTGCAGACATAAATAACTTAGACGTCTCCCAAAGCGTGACATGTCACAAACTCGCACAGCAGCATTTACATTTTCCACATATCTCACATCTACACAGCCTCATTGATATAACATATATAGCACACACAACCCCCCCCCACCCCCTTTTATGCACCCTGACATCACATCACAGGAAACAGGAAGGGATGATTGTCACAGGGGTTTGTTTAGTGCAATGATGGCAGAGGGTGCAAAACTTTTCTTTAAAACTGGCTTTGTTTCCCAAGAAGCCTTTTCCCTGACTTCTTTTCCCAGATTAGAGTTTTGGATCCGTAGCTGGATGGGAGTGTGAACCAAGAACCACCTCAGATTTGATGAGTTTGTTCTTACTGGCGACAGTAGAGTTGAGAAACAGGGGCAGCAGCAGAGAACGATGCTTGAATGATGCTTTTGAAAAGTAGTAGCAGCAGCAAGAAACAGTGACCTTGGTTCATTTTATACGGTGAGCCCAAAATCTTTGAAAATTTAGCTTAAATGAAGTAGTGTGGATAATTTGTAGTAAGTGGTGGTGGGCAGTAAACTCTGGCAGTCATTAGTGTAGAGTGTATTTGTAAAGTAAGGGAGTAAAGACACAGCTCTGGGGGTTGGTGAGATGGATAATGTTGTCCATATTTTCACTGTCTGTGGCTGATTGTTTTATGAGTTGTCCATCAATTGGTGAGGAGATGATAAACATTGAGGTGTTGAAGTTTCTTGATGATTTACCGGCGTTGGATCGCAAAACTTTTGATAATGCCGACAGGAAACGCTAATGTGGTTTGAGCCGTACACTATTCATGAAGGGAAACACAACGGATTCATGAAAACGTTGTAATTGGAAGTGACTGTTCCTTCACAGAAAGAAAAACCCAACACTTCTGGACAAAATAAATCTTACGGCTAGTGAAAAAGTTTCTAAAAGCAATAAAAAGCTAATTTCTTCAGGTGATTTGTGAGCAACTATTTAGCTTAAAAAAAATAAAAAAATAAATTAATAAACCTCTGGAAAGGGTTCTTTGAGAGCGAAAGGCTCAAAAGGTATCCTCTCTCTCTCGTCCTCCACGTTGCTGTGATTTCTAAATCTTAATAATCGTGTATTGTTCCACAAAGCTAATGAGGATGGATCAAAGTTTTGTAATTGTAGGCCACAGAAGGTGGGTGGGACAGAATTAATACGTGCCAACCCTGAATTAATTGTCTTAGAAATCAAGGTAAAGTTCTTGTAATTAGATTAAAGTGGAGATGAAAAGCTGTTTATTTATATATGAATGCCTTCTAACACATTCTCGGAGGTTAAAGAAAGAAGTCCAATCAGAAGCGGTGGATGGACAATTTCAATAAACAAGGACAGTTGAGGGCACCCCTGCACTCACAAGACATTAACGTTCATCCATTTGTAGGTCTAAATACTGCTGAGGAAATGCATGTCTTGGCTTGTTTCGTCCGTCATCCCATTGTGTGTCTTTGCTGTAACTGATGGGTGAAGGGGTTGAACACAGTCTGGACACAATGCCAGGGTGAGTGAGTTACGTAACTTTTCCAAAAATTTGTTTTGCAAAAATTGCAGGTGTATGACGTCAAAAAAAACAACTTCACACACACACACACACAAAACCATTAACCTTTCACCAGATAGGTATTAGATGGAATTTGAGAGACTGACATTTAAGACGTTACATACTGATTGTATGATGGTGCAAATCCAAACAATCCACATAGGTGTACCTGCTAAAGGACATACTGCCCCATTTCCATTAATCATGGTGGCGCACCGAGGAGAAGTCTGCAGACATTTTAGGGCAAAGTTGGCATAATGAAGTTTGCATTGCCTTACCGCACTCCTCAGACACACAAACTGCTCAGAAATACTCTCCCTCTCTTTGTGTTTGATTAATGTGCATGACTAGCTGGCCAACGAGCCTCTTGAAAAGTAAAGAAAGTAAGATCTCACTTTGGCTTTAAAGTTGGATTTGTGTCACTGTTAAATAGCACTCATATAAAGTAGGTTGTGTTCTTTAAAGAGAGTACTTTCGCCCACATTTCTGGTACAAACAGGAGAACGCCACCGACTTTGGCCAGATATGGATGCTTACCTGAGTCCTGCTTGCCACAAAATGCACAATGGTGTCCAGTCTGAGGTTCCCATTTCAAGGGAAACATTTCACAAGCAGCTAAACATGCAGTGGACAAACAGCTAAAAGTCTCAGTGGTTTGCTGAGAGGAATTGCACACAAACACAAAACTATACTCACCCACTGGGATGTGACCGAATGACAGTCTTCAGTATGATTCTCGAAATAGCACAAGATGATTGACAACTAATTTTGCTCATTTAAATGTGTAGTTTTTCTATTAAACTCAATTTTACCATTTCGTTAAGGGCCTGTCCTGAATCACCAAATAGAAATATCTAAAAGCACCAAAAACTACGTAAGTGTTATGAGAACCCATTGAAAGTCAGTGGAACATGTGATCGGCTACCCACTGCACATTCAGCCCATCACTGTTGTCCTTGACATAACAGGAGAAAACAGGGATACATGATGAAAAGGTAACTAGGGTATTGTCATTATTCCATTGTATCCTCAACAAAATAGCTGGAAATAGGCCAGTCTTTCTCTTGGCTACACCTTGTTTATCTATCTGTCCCAATTTCATCCCAAAGGGCATTTTTTCTTTCTCTTACACTGTTTGCATTCATTCAGTTAAAGCCCAGAGAAGATACACCTCTTGGAAAACCTTGACCTAGGGAAAAGAGTATGGAGCATGTTGCAGCTAACCCTACTTTGATGAACTTTCTCAAGTATCTTTTATTTTTTTAATAGTTCCTCTTCAAACATGAACTTCTTGAATGCATTTTTTTTTTCATATATATGCTTTTGTAGTCTTTTGTATCTTTGTCAATTACATTGATAGATTATTTGATCTCTGGAAGACAGTATCACAGACCTAGCCCTATGTAACAATACTTTTGACTGGCGCCGCTTTTGGCTGTACATGAAATGTAAGCAGAGCTGTGGAAGGCCGATATAACCGAGTTTGCCAAATTACTTCCCACACACACACCGAGCAGAAAAGGAGGGCTTCACTAATCTTGGAATTTTCATGAATTATCCCAGACGACGTTGCTGAAATTAAGCTTCTTCTTTACGCTTAAATGAGATTACCGAGAGTTAAATCACCTTGTTATCAGCTTAAGGGGTTTTTTTGGGTTTTTTTAACTTCATGAGTTTGTAGGTATGATGAGACTCCAATTTAGGCTTTAGCTAAAATCACCACATTAAAGACTTTTAATGAGAGGCCATGACAGACTTATGCTGAGGTTTTAAACAGTTAAGATTTAAATGTCACAAAATTTCCTCTCGCATGGTTTGGAGTTCTTTTAACTCCTCTCACGCGTGTCGATGTGCAGTTCCAGTCTTTTCATTTTCCCTTCAGCTGCAGGAAGACCAAACTCACCTGTGGAAACTACAAAAGCGCAATATGTCACACTGAGGTTTTGCTGTTTTCCATTGGAGGCAGACTGCTAATTCATTAACCAGTTCAAATCATCAGAATTGGTGTAACTGTGTTAGTCGAGAAAGATCAGCAAAAATATGTCTTGTGCTGCACACAAAATCATTGAAAATGAATTTAGCAACTATTTATTCTTTACATTTTCTTTTTTTGTGGTTTGCCTAACCCTCATGAAATGTTTGTAATAATAATAATGAGCCTCTTAAATCACTGTGTAGGTATGTGGTTCCATTTGTATTTGCATTATTTTTTAAATAATGCTGCAGTGAAGCATTTGTTCTTTTTTACATGAATGGTCTGTTTGAGGTTGTGTCACAGTTGAGTCCAATTTTGATTTATGTATTTTTTCTTTGATAGCAATGAAACTTGTACAAATATTTGATTTTTCTCTCTTAACCAATGACATTTAAAATTTGATTTTTGTATTTCACCAGATTACCTTTTGGACGGTGACATTAACTATTCCCTGTATTAAACAGGGAAGTTTCCTTTTGAAAGTTTCAGTTATTCATTTTTCTTCACTCCTTTTCAGTTCAGTTAGAATTATTATTGCATTTACAATCCTGGACTTTCTGGATTGTAAACATTTGCTTTCATTTCCAAGTCATAAGACTTAAAGGCAAATAGCTTATTTAATTTTTTGATGACATATTTTAATAATTTTTTATAAAAGAAACCAGATTAAAGTGTATTCGGTAACACCTCTCTGTTGCAAATGTGTTCATTGACAATCTGGGTTTTTCTTCTATTCAGCCTGAACCATCCATAGAGATAAAATCCTGATTGAAAGTTTTTAGGAGGAATAAAAAAACTAAACATTCTCCCTTTCTGAGTACCAACAATACAACACATCCCTGAAAACTGAGAGCAGGCCAGACTTCAGTACAGTCAATATGCATAATGTATTTATAACAGGATAGCTGTTCAAAGAGGGTATGCCCCGAGGTGAGCCACACATCTAATCAGATGACAGGGGAAAGCCTTCGGGGTGATTAAAAGATGACTCTTTTGCATCTTTTTATCGCTTCTTTCTTCTAGTTTATGTGTGGTACTGTAAGTCATCTGGTGGGTGGATTCGTATACCGTTCTATGTGTTCATAGTCCCAAATCCTGCAGCTTGGGTGTTTTTGCTAGATCAGTTCAGGTCAACAACGTAGCCCAAAGGTTTATGTGTGGGCTACAGACGCTCAGCTAAACGCAACGAACCAACCAGGTAAACACACCTCACAGACTCTATTTTAAGACAACACACCATGAGAGCCTCCTGAACAGCCTTTGCTGAGAAGCTCGCAGTTTCCTGCCCCTCAGGGGAATTAATTACAACAGGGAGAGATTTCTGAAAATGATTATTTTCCTCACTATTACTCCCTAATCAAACGTTCTCCGGCTTAGTAATCTCAGCAGCAGCGTTGTTATCTGTCAGTCAAAAAGGAAAAGCTGGAAGGTCACACCTACACACAAGGAAGGATTGAAAACATTATAGCTACCTTTGAAGCAAGGGAGCGAGAAGGAGTTCACTTGGGTTCATGGTTTTCTACAGCCCTACGTTCCCAAACCACAGGCGACAGACACCATACGCTGGAGCTGTTCAAGCAACAACTGCGGCTTTAAACAGCTACCGGTCTGAAAAATGACCTCATTTGGTAAACTGCTACTCCCTGGTCATTAAGACAGAACAAACAGCGGCAAAGGAAGTGCAGAATTTGTGAAGCACTAAAAAACTTGCATGTTTTTACATTTCTCTTAGCTCCAGAAAAGTGTGTCTTCTCCCATGAGTCAACAGTTGCTCCATGCAGTGAGTTAGTGGATTTAAGAATATGTACAATTCCCCCATTGATTTAACCAATTATGCCGGAGCTCCTGTTTTGCACATTTTTACAAAGGCCTTTGGTTGTAACGTATTTTTTTGAGACACAGCACCGTTTTGTAGCATGATCAAATTCCTTTCAGTTCTAAAAAATGTGTATCAAACATTACCTAAAAGAAATTTAACTTTGCAGTTTGACACCTTCAAATTTGCCTGTCTCTTTAAGAACCTCCTACTCTTTCCGATACTCCCCCTTCAGCCAGAATGGCTGCCACTAAATAATCAAAGATTCCTCAAACATGTATGGCTGATTCAAAGCAACACTCCAGGTTCAGTTTTGCTGAGGGAACAACAATGTAACATGAAACAAAGACAAATCAATTTTACATAATTCGCCTCTGTCCTCCTAGATGTCAACTGTATATCAAGGTTTTCTTGGAGATTATCTCTAGAATTTGTAAGTTGAAAGGATGGAGATTGTCTTTCAGCAGCCATAACTTCAACCCTATTGAACACTTAAGGGATTACAATGGGCATGCTGTTTGTCCCAGAGTGACCAACACACTGGGTTTCCACTGACCCAATAATTGCTGGATGAATGGAATGTCATCCCACAGCAGTGTGCAACCAAGCTGGTAAATGGCATTTAGAGATTTTAACTGGCTAACATGTTCTCCCATGCGCTGCTGAAACAATTTAAAAATGTCAATATGCCTTCAGTTCTCAAACTTCACTTCTGTTTGCCTTATCAACAGTATGAGCACTACTGCCTGTGTCGTAGCACAAGACAGATGCATCACTGTGGAGAACAGTGGTGGTAATCAGAACCTTTTGCTTTTAGGCACTGTTATCCTTTTAAATGTATTTAATCTTTTGCTGGACCCCATTGTGCTGGTTAATAATTTAAACATTACAGACATTTAATGAGGGCTTGACTTTTTGAAGAAGCACACCATTCAGTGACATGCCGACATAATGTTTGGGGAGTTTATACATTATTGGTATTGGATCATTGCATCAATATTTGATTCATGATGACACAGTGATGTAATGAAATTAGAATATGACTGAGTAATGTTTTCAGATCTTTGTGGTAAGTACTTTGATATTCCAGTGCTAACAAAAAGACACTATGCAAGATAAGAATATTGCATCAGACTAAAATAAAATAAACCAATATAGAAATGTGGGGTAAGTGTAGACTATATTTAATGTCTTTTGAAAGGCTATTTTCAAAAAGTACTTCCTATATCCAAGAAATAAGTCTTACATTCCAATGTGTGTTAGCTGGAGTGCTAATTCTGTATAAAATGTTATACGTCCAAAAAGTCTGTGGTAGCCCGGTTTACCTCATGATCGAATGACGTGTGCTGCAGAGTTAAATATATCATCAGGCAAGAAAGGAACAGGTTTTGTGGATTGCATATGAGGCGATAACCTTTTTATAGCTATCGATAAAGTTTCTCCATTTGTTCTATTTATTCTGCACCGATGAATCATCCAGATTCTGTGTTGGCATATGACAGAACTGTACCGACACTGTAGAAGATTGATGGGGATCATTTCCTTTTCAGCAAAGCTGTTCTCTAAAAAAAAAAAAATACTGAAGAAAATTCAAGTTGCTTTTGTGGACATCAGATGTCAGTGGACCTAAATGATATGAACATCAAAGTCCTAATTTAAAAAGAAAAAAAATGCGGCTGTGGCCAGGATAAATGACCCTGCAAGCACTCAATCTATTGGGAAAGCAATTTTCCTGACAATGTATTTCTACTCATTTGTGTTACAGCGAGAATGTTTGTTCCACTGATTGTCTCCCTGCTCTAAATGTTTTAACTACTCTTAATGTGGAAAATCTCATTTTTTTTTCTGATGCAGTATTCAGCTCAGTTTCTAATTTTGTTAATTCCCACATAAGAAAATTCATATTTTTGCAATTTAGCGACACATTCACTTTCAGTCCAAGATATTTAACTTGCTGCCTCGTTTAAAACAAATGAATCAGTAAATCAAAACGCTGCGCAAATTGTTTATTGTGTAAGTATGTGACTAATTTTTTCCCCCCCTCTATACTCTTTCATTGCATGTCCTTCTGAAAAGTAAAATCCAACCTGTTTTTCCATCTTTTTCATCTAATCACAATAATAAGGAGCTTTAAGCAGATTTTTTTTTCCAACAGAGGTCAAGAGCTTTTTAATTCCAACTTTATGAATAAATGATAAGCAGCTCTGATATCGCACTTTTCACGCTGTCAGAGCAGAGCAAATCCATTAAAAATACTGACTATGAGTTATGGCCCCCATGTAAGCTTTTACCAAAGAAAAAAAGAAAAGAAAAAAGAAAATGATTTTACTGCTCATGGCATCATTTTTGGGATGTCATGCTTCGCAACACAAAAGATGTCCACCTGGAAGTGATCATCCTGCTGAGTTACTGTTGGTCCAGCCACCATTGTAAAACATTCGAAGACAAGAAGAGCTTGTCCTTATTGGAAAATGTAGGACTGGTAAAAAGAAACAGGAATTGAAAAAAAAAAAAAATTGAATAAAAAAGAAACACCCTGGGATCAGACGCTAACAACCACTAACAGCTGTTATCTGCTCAGTAAGCATTTTCTGGAACATTTGTCAACTTCTTGTCAATTCAGTCTGTTGTGCAAATCTATCTTAACGAGATATGTCTTTATTCCAAGTTTATTAAAACGACTTAAACTGTGACGTGTTTTCCAGCAAGTCTACATGGGTAAAACATCAGCTTGGCAGGCTAGCTTATAACGATGTCAATTTATCAGAAACTGGTTGGCTTTTTATGAGTTAATATTTTTGCTTCTTTGAAATGTATATTCTTTAATGGACCGCAGTAAGATTTTAGTTAACTTGAGGGCCTTTTGAAATAGTTTTTATTCCAAAGTTCTACTTTTGTTATTGTTGTTTCTGAGTTTCTCTTTTCAAAAATTAAAGGTCTTTTAGGGCGACTGTGGCTGTGTGGCAGAGTTGTCGTCTTGCAATCGGAAGGTTGTAGGTTCGATTCCAGCTTCCTCCTTCCACATGTCGATGTGCCTCTGGGCAAGGCACTTAACCCCAAATTGCCTACCGGTCTGCGTATCGGTGTATGAATGTGAGTGTGAATGGGTGGATGTGACTCTAGTGTAAAGCGCTTTGAGTGGTCAAAATGACTGGAAAAGCGCTATATAAGTTCAGTCCATTTACCACTTACATAAAAACACATAAACGTGTCCTGTGACCTCTCACAATAAAACATACATAAAGCATCTCTGTTCGATAGAAGAATTAAACAGACATTTTTTGCCAATTAAATAAAACTCCCCCACAAACTTTATATCCCTGTTTTTGTTCTCTGTTAATTTCAGCTACAATATCATGAGTACCAATGTAGTAGCATTTGTAAAGTTATTCCTTTTTTCCCTTTCAGTTCACTGCACTTTATTATTTTACACACCCATAACTTTGCCAAAATCCCACTAACACTATCTTTCCCTCCATTTTAACAATGCGGTGAGAACAGTTTGATGACTCCATGCAGAACCAATTAGCCACCCGACCTAATCAGTGGAGGGAATTTGAATAACTCAGTTTGAATCTGCAGCGTTCTGCACGTGCTGCGACTGATTACTTTGTGCGGTCGCTTCCAGCTGAATCGAACTGCCACAATGAGAGCAACGGGAAAACTGTCACCAGAGGTTGATTATTGAAGTATCAAACTTGACTAATCTGCTTAGAATATGGTGGTTACACACGGAAAATAGGCACAGAAAAGTAAAACTTAATATTTATGAAACATGTTTGGCTAAAAACCCAAATTTTTCTTTTGCATTTGTTGTGGATCCTGATTTAACTGGATAAAATTCACCTTTACCAGAAGTTTGAAGATACATTCTGTGAGCATGAGATGATCTAAATATGACTTAAAGAATGACTATTTGGGTTTTCTTGTGTCCTCTATGACTGCGTCGATGTCTCTGGGGTATTAAATTGAAGATGCACAAGAAAGCAGCCATGTAGGTCACAAAATTAGGCCTTCCGTTCTTCGTAATGCACAAGTTTTACGCATTGCATAGTAATGAGTAAAACAACAGATTTGTGTGACTGCTATAGGAGTACGTCACACAAATGACATGACAGCGGCAAAGCTCAGAATACGGTGGCTGCACAAGGATAATATGCACAAAAATCAATCGAATACATACTTTCAGGAAGGAATACGCACTCAATTGCTCCAGTTCTGGACATGATATTTATCTTCACCATTCATTTTGCGCGTCGGCTTCCGCATTCGTGTCCATCATGGCTTGTGGATCGTCAGTCATTTTCTGGCTCAGACATGTAAGATAAAGAAGCTGCTTCACTCTTTTTCTTTCCCAAGTTGTGGAATGGTTTACCAGAACTTCTTGAAAGCGATGTCGTTAGCCCGTCTGCATGGCATCTCTGAGTTACTTGCTGCAACCTCTCTGGTCACTGGGAACATGTCTGCTAAATCTGGCAAGTGGCGCTACTTCAATCATTTTTTTTTTTGTAAGTAAAAGTAAAAAGTAGTCGTCCAAGAAAAGACTCCTACAGACACAAAATCTGTACATGTTCAGATACTTCCAATCATAACACAAAGAAAATTTGTCAAAAATAAATAATTAATGCATTATTTTGAAATACATTTGTGCAGAAGACACAGACTGGTCCAAATCGACTCCAAATGTAGGCAGTGTTTAAATTAAAGAACAATGCGAGAGTATTGCACTACATGTTTCATTTGTAATGCTGTTGAATCTTTGAACTAAACCTCAGTAGGTCTGTAAACAGAAATGTCTATTCTAAGATTTTAATTTTAAAATCAAATATTTGCTCAGTAAAAAAAAAATCAATGACTCACATTTTTTGAAACATTTATTTTGTTTTAGTTTAATGTACTGGTCAGTGACTGCATAGTGAGGAATGTTAAGTTCAATATGAACAAGTTAATAGTAATGACAATAATAATAATTGTAATAGTCAAAGTGTTAGTTTCAGGATGTGTACACTTATGCAAACAGATTTCTGATGTTTTTATAGCATTGGCTTTCATTTGTTCTATATGTGTTTAATTTTGCTCTCAGTTTTAATATAAAAAAATAAAAAATAATAACTTTTAATCAAGGTCGAAAGATATTTAGGTTCTTAGTCATCACAGTTAATGAATGAACTAAGTAACTTAAAGTAAGCATAGAGTCAAAATAGCTTGCTGTGTTGAATAAAGGTTTCATGAAGGCATATTATGTTTTTACAGACTAAAAGACATTTGTAGTTTTTGTTTTTCAGGCCATCAAGTCGATAGGAGAACAGAAACACAAAGTGTCTTCATGACTCAAGTAGCGCCTGTCTTTCTCCTGCTGAGACAAAAAAATAAATAAATAAATAAAAAAATCTTCCTGAAAGAAAACCTTCCATTTCCACTAATGAAGGATTTGTTGAACCGTCTGGATTAATTAACCACCAATTTTATGTTTAATGGCGGATTTCAAAAGAGTCTCGTCGCCGCCGCTCGTTCTGTGAGAGGTGTCCTCCTCTCCCCCGCACACTTGCAAAAGAAACGCTCCACAAGCTCTGCCTCTGAGGTTATAATAGGCAGCGGGGAGGGTGGCATTGGACTCAGAATTGGATGACGTGGGAGGACTACATGCGTCAGAAAACGGATGAGAGTGCGAGTAAGTCCGGGAAAAAAGAAAGAAAGAAAGAAAGAAAGGAAAAAAAAAAAAAATAATCAACCGCCTTCCTGCTCTTACATTGCTCAGGCAGTTTCTTCTGATCAGGCAGCGCTGGATGACAGGCTTGGTGGGAAGCAACTGTGCAAGCTGTGGAAGCTCACCGCTGAAGCACAAGGCTACACAAATACACATTTTGCTCTTCTAAAGGCTTCTGCTCTTTTCAAAGATGAACGTGCACGCAATCTGAAAGACTGGATTTTGAGGCACCGAGTATATATATGTATATATTTGTATGTGTCTTAAATAATACAAAAACGTCTGAGAGTTGAAACAGACAAAAGTGGATCTCTGGCTGAGTTGTGAATTTGTCCCCATGTGGACATCCTGTATGTGTCCTTCACTAATGTGCTCTCACACACACACACACACACACACACACACACGCACACACACACGCACACACACTGAGAACCTTCCTCCAACCTAACCGGCTGGAGCTGGAATAATCTTGGGTAATATTCATGAATAGCAGTTTGAAAGAAATAAAAAAAAAAGGCAGATGAACTGTGAGACATGTTCATGGAAAGTAAGAGACCCAACAAATGATTTTGATTTTAAGTCTTGGTTCTAAAATCAGTCTGGTTTTACCGAGACTCGATCACAAAGTCGGTCTCTTCCTCAAAGCTGGGAGTTCAACGTATCAACTTGGAATCGGCATCAGGATCAAATCGATTCTGACGTGGTGAGATCAGTACTTTACTTTCAGGTCGTCCCATGAAATCTGGTTTTATTCTTTTTTGTACCTAAATATCAGAAGTTTGATGACATGTCAAACTTCAACAAAAAGTCCCATTTCCTGTATTGTACAAGTCGAATAATAATATGAATTTATTACTTCAGTGATGCATTCTTTAAACTTCACTAGTTCAAGTAATTTTGTGCTTGTTAATTTTTTTTTTTTTTTTTTTTTTACTTTCAGCAAATGTGTGTGTGCCAATACACATCAGTTGGATAAACAATATGTTTAAAACTTAATTACATTAATAGCTTATGGTGATTTTGTTCTAATCCCTTGCTGACACGTACATTATCTCTGATTTGATGGCTGAAACTGCAGCACTTAGTTCTGAAAAAAAAAACAGGGAAAGGAATCATTCCCAAGAGGATAAAGGATCAGAGTTCTTAATCTTTCAACCAGAAAAGTTGTAGCACCATTTTCTTTTTCTTGAGCACATTGTTCCTCTGGTTTACACACCAGTACATAGCTTATAGTTGGGAAGTTCTCATTCTCATCGGTAATTGATAACAAGTGTTCCTGATTGACTAAATGATTGAAATTTCCATCATATACAGTATTCTCTGATGAGTTACACATATATATATATATATATATATATATATATATATGAGTTATATATATATATATATATATATATATATATATATATATATATATATATATATTTGCAGCCCCAGTAACAACATCTTGTGTATCTTGCATAAACTCAGTACCCTGATCTGTATAAAAAAGAAACAAAAAACAAAACTGCATTTGGCTTTCTGAAATCAGTGAACTAGTTTCAGAAAACATTGTATAACTGTATAAAAGATGGATTCTACCACCGTGTTGAAATGCTCAACACAATGAAAGGTAGGACAAATGTTTCAAGTGCTAAAGGATCCTTTTCCCAACCACAGGCAGCGGTACAACACGAGCCAATGTAATTGCTTCCAATGCCAGTAAGGAGCTATACATAGTCCCTTTTCTTCTTCTCGTGAAAACGTCATAATCCCCGATGAACGCAGATGTTATTTCCATAGTGACAGAATCAAAAGATTTCACAAGTCCTCCAGGTCATGTACGGTAAGTCGGCGTGTGCAGTTTCCAGTTCAGTGCCGGTTATCTGGGTCTTTCAAAACAGGGAGTGCAGTTTCACTTTTCTACTACATGTCCAAAGCAGAAAATTCATCTATTAGATAACATAATGTTTTTTCTCTTTTGTTTTTCGCAGAAAGTATTAAGTTATTGAACAATTTGTTTACTACTTTATTAAGCAATTACAA
This sequence comes from Poeciliopsis turneri, assembly GCA_922788865.1. Taxonomy (NCBI): domain Eukaryota; kingdom Metazoa; phylum Chordata; class Actinopteri; order Cyprinodontiformes; family Poeciliidae; genus Poeciliopsis; species Poeciliopsis turneri. Next base: position 1,468,820 of record CAKLNU010001117.1, on the reverse strand, counting down.
AACCAGACATCTTTGTCTTGAATTTATACGGCATGATTCACTTCCGTTGGAGGATGGACTGTTAACCTGTCCGTTGATACCAGGCACATGAAAACATCATTTTTTATGTGTATATATATCCAAAGAGGACTACAGATAAGTTCATGCAGTAACTTGTAGTAACAAAAATCCAGTAACATTTACTTGTTACCAAACTGCACACTTGTACACTTGTGAACAATCATTTCACCCTTTGCCTTGGACCTCCAAGTCTTGAACCCGATTTGTTTCCAGTGGCTTAGGCTTAAGTTGAAAAAGTTCCCGGCTGAGATTGTTCAGAAAGACATTTTGAAATGAAGGGTTAGGAGCTGTGCTTGCAGCTACGCATATAAATGCAACAAATAAATACATTTTTTAAGCCAAAATATTACATTTAAAGATTAAGTATCTCCAATAAGCGTGTAAAAAATCTTTATACGTGTTTCTGTCAGTATAATTTGTCTTTATAAACTAATACGATGCATAATTTTTTGACATAAAAAATGCTTCCAAAAAATGGATGATTATGTTTTTTGCTCTTTCTCTACATCCTGATGTTTAGGTTTCATGTTGAAAGGAAGTTGGAAGTTATTTTACCAAACCACTTCGTCTGACGAAGGAATATTAACATTCAGGAGAGACGTCAATATATGGGGGTGGAGGGTAAATGATTATGGTGATGGCACGGAGCCCCTCCAACTTCAAAGACAAAGTTGATATAAATCATTAAAATACCAGTAGAAATTTGCTCTGTTGCTCTGAAAGTTGCTCTGTCTTTAGAAGATCACTGTAATAACAACAAATATGTTTTCTCTCTGTTTTTACTGGGAAGGGAATGGATAATTAGCAACATGTCAGTTTTTGAAAATAAAATGCAAACAAAGACTTATTTAAAAAAATCACACTTAGATTGTTTTATTATCCTTTGAGAAATGCCTGTTTCATTCCCTTCCCTTCTGTCCACTCTGAAATGACTCTCCGCTTTGGCTTTGACTGAAACATAGCAGTGATGAGAAACTTTTATAGATGAACTGAAGATACCAAACTCACACTTCAAAGGCTGTGACTTATTGGGAATCTTTGAAAACGTCCGACAAAACGTCAAGTTTATATCACAGATTTTCTTCTCTCCACTTACTCTATGGTTTTAATTTTTTGGCATTCTTCTTCCTCTGAGTTTTCTGGAATAGATTTATAGAGATCTCACATGAGACCTCATGCAGTCTTGGTGAACACTGGGCCACGTACGCTGGGGCTTTGTAGTTGTAATTTGATTTTTGCAACTGAGGGACATTGCCTCAGTTAATCCAAGTGTACGGGAACATCATTAGTGCTTGGAAAGAAAAAAAAAAAGACAGCAGCGCGGGATCACTGAAAGCCATCGCCACAAGAGTGAGGAGAAAGTGGAAACACAGGGAAATTGGGACAGACTGCTAATGAGGCCAGCTGCAAACAGGAATGCCTCCTGATGTAATTTATGGAGTGTAGACTTTGGGGGTGTTCGGGGTTTGAGGTAACTAGCAACAAAGGAAAGGAAGCTCCACAGAGGTACTAACGTTAGATTGTCCTCAAGCTCACTCTGTTCCTTGAGGAACCATTTAACAATGGAGAAAAAAAAAAACTTCTGCGCAATTTGAGGTAGTTATTTCAGACGGCGATAAATTTAGGGTCCCAAAGGTGCAGAGGAACAGCGGAACGTACAACGACGCCTGTGGTTGCAAGTTAATTAACATAAGAGGCAGGTGGAATAATCAGAAGCAGAAAAGTTTCTTCCAGCGTTGAACTGGGTTCGTTTGCGTGGGGCTGAGGCGGAGGAGAGCGTGGCTGACCCATAAACAGATGAACGTAACTACAGCTGGAATGAGCGGTGCGTATTAAATGTGAGGGATATTCTACTGGGGTTGTTTTTGGTGAAACGTCTAGTGCTTCTTATATTTTGGTTTTCAGTGGATTTTCCCCTCCCTTGTTTTTTTTTTTTGTTCTCCACTGCTTCCACACAGTTAGTAGATCCTTCTTTTCATTTCCTTCAATTTGTGTTGTAAATTTAGCAGCTCAGTCGATGTTCCTAAAACCATTTGGCTCGCTTTACTCCTCATCCACCATTTTTTTTTATATATAAAAAAATAAAAACCCAAACGCTTTAATACGCTCGGAATAAAGTGAAACTTATTCATGTTAGCTGTTTATCAGCCCTTCTACTGATTGTGCAATATTGACACTGAGTTTCACACAGTTCTGAACAACCTCAAAAGCTCTCAGTTGGCTCACTTTGTCCTTTCACTTGGTTCAATTTGTCCCTGAGATTGGACAAGACGAGCCACAAGACTGCATATTTTATTCGCTAGATGTGTTCTTATTGTCTCCGCTGTTAAAATATACGGAAGAATTGGCTGATTTGCTTTTTCTTTATAGACGTGTAATTTGTTTTCACCTAAGGATTTGAGATCATTCTCTTCTACTCTCCACCTCTCCTTGAAGATGATGCTCTAGGTTTTACGCTTTTCCCAAGAAAATGTCAAAAAAAATACCCCTAATGATGTCAGAATTCCACTGCACAAAAACTGAAATGATGCTCCTGAAATCCCACGGTGGACCAGATTTTTACAACAAAATTTGCTTGTAGAACTGAGAGTAAAGAGGGTTACGAAAGCGCCTCACAAGCATACGTCACACACACACACACACACACACGCACACACAGGGGCATAACGCGTTGAACTCTCATGGGAAGGGAGGTAGTTCCACCTCAGGGAGCTGAGAAGCCCCACGCTCTGCAGAGTTGACTTGAAGCTGTGCAGCAGAGACCAGCAGCATACAGATTATCAAGCTTTTTTCCATGGGTGTCTGCTTTAAAGGCCAGGTGACGGTTGCTGTGTGCTGTATGTATTTTCGGGGTTGGGGGGCAAAAGGTCGGGACGTGCCTTCCGCGGGGCTACATGAGCAGATGGTGTTTCCGGCTGCGGGGAGACCTACGTGAGCAGAGGAGAAGACGCACTGGAAGCAGCAGAGTGGGGTTGCAGGGCAGCAACGAGACTGATAAGCAGCGCTATCTGAAATCAGTGCACAACTCAATTTCGGTTTGGAAGTTTCTATTTGGAAGGACGAGTTGTCGTGTTGACGCATGCAGAGCCGGCGCATCCGGTGACAAGTTGTGTGTGTGTGTGTGTGTGTACATTACCTAATAATATCTCCAGTTGGATTTTATATAAATTTTGTTGACACACAACAACTTAAAAATGTGCACACTGCCGGTTGCATAAAAAAAATGAATAAAAAAAGTCACTGCTTTGATTTAGCAAAGCAGACATGGAAGAAGCTCCTGATAAATAATTATGATGTGGATGATTTAGTAACAGTGTATAACAATGTCTCTAGAATCGCCTTTTAACTGTTTTACAGGTCGAACATTTGGGGCATCTTCCTACAAACTTCTCACAACATTTTTCTGCAATATTGGGCCATTTTGTTTCCCATTTGGCGGTACGCTTAGGGTCATTGTCCATTTGGAAAAAAAGAAAAAAAAAAAAAAGACATTTGTGATTCCCTGAGATATTGCTTGAAAATTGCAAACTGTATTATTCCCTCCAGCAGAAATACAACAGGTTCATAAAAATGACGTTGCCTTCCCTGTACTTCACAGCTTGGTAGCCCTGCAACCTTCCCCTCTTTTTTGTTGAAATGGCCGCTGCGAGACAGAAATGTCGGCTTTTAGGGGATGGCCAAGCCAGTCGGGTCTGTTGATTTTTCACCCAACTATTTTACTTTTAGAACTTTGGAGGAATTTCCAAACACGAGAGCCCCAGTTGGAATTTGTATCCACTACTTTCTAATTGAGAGAGTCGCGTTACTCTCCTCTTTTGTTTCGTTAAAAACACAGAAATGAAAGAAAACGTAATCCTTGAGACAATGTGCATTTAAAGCTTCAAGAAAAAAAAAAAAAAAAAGGCAATATTTTGTTTGTGTGAAATAGTTACAGAACTGTGGAAAGTAACATACTGGACTGGAACTTTTGTGTGCTTATGTTGTTTTCTTACAGCTTAATCTTTATAAGACCTATGTCTCAGACATCATAAAATGTTTATATTTGTAAAAAAAAAAAAATAAATAAAAGACATATTTTTTTTTTCTTCTTTTCTGGCTTTAAGACGACTTGAGATAGAGCCATAGTAAGAGAAAGGTCAAATCTGGAATGAATGGTGCTTCAACGCACCAATCCGATTGGTGAATCCCATGCAGTTTATTAAAAAATAAAACTAAATGAACGTTCCAATAATGAAATCTTTTGACACATTTGCCGGTACAGGACGAGCAGCTCGACCCAGAGGACATCGGTACCGACAGAACGTCTGGAGAAGGAACATTCTGAAGGACGCGCAATCAAACACAGGTTGACTCATCTGTCTTTTTAACTCAAGATTATCTCATTGCTTCGGAGGCCAGTGCATGATGAGTCATCCTGGCTTGTGCATTAGAGATGCTATTAGAAGCAGATGCTATTAGTCACGTCACTGGCTTTCTGACAAAGTGGGCTTTTTTACTGCTCTTTATATCGTGTTTAAAAGACCAAAAATGTTTTTTTTTGTTGTTGTTTTTTTTAGATGCGACTTTGATGTGGTCAATTCCCAACGATCATTTCACAGAGGTGAACTCTAATCAGTGCAATTCTGATCAGAGAGCAGGAGACCATTCTACTCACTCAGAAGTAACACCCTGTTTTAGATTGTGGCTGAATCCCATATAAATTTGTTCAGCGCAAAAGTCATTCTGACGCTACTAAACTCTCTGTACTTACAAAAAAGCTCTTTCACTGCTGGCTCCTTATTTCTGAGATATTCTCTTGCACAATTATTGCATATGTTAACAGTACTTTCCCACAAATATCCTTTAATGCACAGGTGTCAAACTCCACTCCTCAAGGGCCACTGTCCTGCAACTTTTAGATGTGCCTCTGCTGCACCTCACCTGAATAGAATAATTGGGTCATTAGCAAGACTCTGGAGATCTGATCTACACAAGGAGGAGGTAATTAAGCCATTTCATTCCAGTGTTTTGTACCTGTGGCACATTTAAAAACTGCAGGACAGTGGCCCTTGAGGACTGGAGTTTGACACCCCTGCTTTAATGTATGCCTGTGACTGCAATATTTTCTGGGCCAGATCCGCATTACACTCTTTTAAGGCACTTTACACAGACTGTGGTTATGTCATGTTCTCGGGATGAAGCCAGTGTGGTCACTGTCACAGACTACAATACGTCAGCTAGAAAGTTGCTGCTATCACAGTAATGCACAACCAGCTACAAAAGCTCATGATACTCAGAAAACTCTTGCACTATGTAGTGCAGAGAGAAGACCACCCTTGGCTTGGTCTTTTGTTCCAGAAGACATAGCTAAGACGCCGCAAAAAAACTTCAAATTCAGTGAGAGATTTCTTACATATTCAAACTCAATCATTACCCAGCGAGCAAGAACCTTTAGGAGTTTAAGTGGTTTGATGTAGAAGGAGTTTTATTCATTTGCAAGGATCAAGAAAGTCTAATGAGGACGAAGGAAACACGAGAGTCAACTTCTTAGGGCACAAGTAAAGAAGGGCAGCTTATCAGGTAGAGTTCTGGGGCCAAATCTGATTGCATACATTTAGGAATTGATATGAAAATGTCACATTTGGATGTTACAACGTGATACAAGGCAAAGGTTTCCCTTCATTGTCTTCAATCCAGAAAACTGAAGGTTCTGGATTGGCGGCTTTAATCTGCTGACTTTGCCTTTGGTTGTCATTTCGTCTGGAAATAGACTACTGAGAACCCAAGAACTTACAGGAAATGGAAGTATTTGCAAAGACAAGCTGTCGGTTTTACCATCTCGAATACAAAACAAACAAACAAAACAAACAAAACAAAAATTATTCACAACTACTGCTACACTCTGTAGACAGGGGGCAACACACTGAAGTATGAACCTGACCATGTAAATGTTTTGCCAATTATCTCCTTGAATATCTTTTCTCTATCATTGATTCAACCACATATGTCAAGAAGGAGATCAATTGTTTCATCGATTAATTCATCTGTATTTTATTGATTACAAAATATTTTGCCATTTTGACGCATTTCCAAATGTCTCGACATGCTTTCCTTTACTGATCCTGTGTTTGACGTGTGTTTTGAATCTCGCTTTGGATTTTTAATTTCTAAAATTAGTACAAGATGTCATTAAGGTAAGTAGCAACTGATTAAAAAATAATAATAATTTGATAGGCGTGGTCTTCAATGCCTTTTGAGTCTGTCTATGTCCCCGTTTGTTCAGTTACCATGGTCACAGATGTGGAGGGGGAAGAAGAAAAAAAAAAAAAAGCTGTTTATTTGCTTTCAGATGCAGTGCTCCTCTTCTGCTCTGCAGCAGTACAGCACATGGCTCTCTCCACTATATTAATTCCAAGCTGAATGCAGATAATATATCTTCTTCCAGACACCTCCACTGTCTCTTCTCATGTTAGTTGGATGCCTTGAAATAGACCAATGATCCGTCCAGGGTATGTCGCCTGTCACCCAAAGACCACTGGAGACAGGCATGCCCGCAAGGATAGCTGTGTGTTTTTTATTCAGTTTTTCATTCAAGTCCTGTGAGTCAACATTTATCTTTTGCCTCTCCGTTCCCCACAAAGTGTTCAGCTTACAAACTACCAAGCCTGCATGACCTTTGGTAACCTAATTCCTCGTCTTAGTAGATTTATTGCCCCATATCTTTCACAGACCACCGTCAGATCTCTTTTCTTGATCCGTTTGTGAATATTAATTTGAGGCCAATGTGCCAACATGTCGAAGGAATCAGTAGACGGATGATCGAATACTAACGGAGCAAAATTATTCCTATTCCTGTGGTGGATGGCGGTGGTCCTGACTGAATGCGTTGCACAATTCCGAAGGAGAAGAAGAATGAAACGTAATTTCTACAAATCAGTTGCAGTTCGATTGTCTTGGCATGTTCTGTTTTGCAAGTATGCTCACTGTTTTAATAAAATACTTCAACCCCTTTCGAAGGCTGTGCATTTTAGTTTTTCTCCACACGTAGCTAGTTGTATGTTCATTTCTGTGGGTTATGGCAAACTGCACATGGGACTTCACATGAAGGCAAACTGCACATGGGACTTCACATGAATTTCTTTTCACACAGACTCAACAGTGTTCTCTGAAGAGGATGTTTTTAACTTAAGCCGGATTCAAACTTTTCCACAACTTCAACCTTCACCTGTCTGCTGTGTTCCCTGGACCATGCGATCCTACCTGATGGCTCATTTTCTCAACAAACCTGCGAGGCTTTGAGGGAACAGCTGGCTTTATGCAGAGATTAAATCACACATGTTAAAACACTATTTACTAACGAGGCAACTGTAGAAATGTGTTGTTTTTTCACACATGAGTATCTTATGACTCATTGTTAAACAAACATTATGTTCAGCATCACGGTAGACATTAATGTACAACATTGACATTCTCAGAAATATAGAAGAAAAATAGATGTAAATACTAATCACCTTTCTCATTGCTATTGTAAAGGTATCACCACATAAATGTCATTGCTGTTTTCTTTTTCAAAGCAATGCATGAATTATAAACTTAGAGATGTTTCACATACGACTACTTTGTTATCCTTTCCGAGTAAACCCCAAATTTCTGAGAAAGGTTTGGTTGCCATTCCTTATTTAGTATCAAAAGTATGTAATACAAATAAAAAGCATAATGCACAGGTTATAGTGTTGCATGTGAATTCACAAACCTCATAACATGTCACCTGTGTAATGTACTTCTCATTAATAAATGAGTGTCCCTTTATTCATTTTTGTAAGTGTGTATGCTACATATTTAACAAACATTTTAGCAATCCATTAGAGTCAGCGGGTGGAAAAGAAAGTAGGATTGCACGTGTAAGTGAATATTTAACTTAGAATGAAATTCTGCACAAAATTCTACAAGATGGTTCATTTCAGATTGGACACCTGTTTGTCCTCTTTCCATTTTCTTCTCTTTGTTTTGGATAGTCTAACCTGGGCTTCACAAAAATTCATGTAAACTGTAATGGAACCGTCACAATAATCTTTTTTTTTTTTTAAGTCAATCACCCTGAGAAGGTTTTCTACAAAATGTATGTATGTGTTCCCTATTGCACATATATACATGTGTTAAAGTTGCAGTAGGTAACTGTCATTGAAAAAAGCAACGTTTTTTTTATCAATCTTGAGCTGGAACGCACTGTGACAGGGCTGGTGTGAGCAGCACATACACACGAGTGAATGACAGTACTAAGACCCTCCTTCTGGCTCTGATTGGTTGTTCCTGCAGATGGCAGTAGAGCCACAGGTAGGAGGCATAGGAGACTCATTTTGTCAAAAATTATCTCTCATCTTGTACTTTCAAGATACTGTGACAGTTGTTCAATTCCCTACTGAATCTTTAATAGAAAAGCAATTCCTGACAAAAAACATATTTTTAAATCAGCAACTTTAAACTTACATAGTTTTTTTTTTCTATTGAGTTCTTTATATTTTGCACACTACACTGTTTGGAAATCTGATTTATGTTGTGTTTGTGCTCATTATGCAATAAAGTATGCAGCAGTGATTTACATACGTTGCATCCCATCACAGCTGGAGGTAACCTGCTTCACTCGCTTTTTCCCCCCTTTCATTGTGTGGGATGCATGTCGTTTGGTCCCTTTCATGTTTTCTTTTTGGCCTTGTGCTTCATCTGTGCAATGCTGCTCTGCAGCTCTTCATCTCCCACCGCTTCCTTATGATTATATTTATCTGCCACGCCACCGTTACCTCTACTCTGTTGCTTTTTTCTTCTTCTTTTCTATATAAATGTCCCTAATCTTGTATGGAGACATGTCTGTCTCCTTACAACTTAATTTCTGGAAGATTCACAACTGCTTTTTTTTTTGTTTTTAATATATAGTTAATATTTTAAACCACAAACAAGTAATTATTGTGTGTGAGCTTTTCTTTAATAACTTAATAGGTAAACTGAGCTCATGCCTTGCCTGGTAAATTAACGCTTGAGCGTAAATGACAGGATGACAGGACTTTTACGGTGTTAACATTCAGTAGAGAGCAAATGCTAAATTAACTTTTCAGAAATATGATGTAGGACAATTGAGCAACAGTCCAGTCATTTTGCTCCTGAGACCCATTTTTGACATTCTCTATGGTTCAGGAGTGGCTTAGCACACAGATTGTGTCCTGAATATGTTTATGTGCAGTGGCCCTTGAAGCACTGACTTCAGCCGTAGTCCATGTCCTGTGAATTTTCTGCTTAGATAAAGCACTCTGTGAACAAAAAGTTGCTTAGCAAAATGACCTCTGGAGGCCAGCGACTGTGTACAGAGTAAACAATCTTCCCAATGATTACGGAGGCCACAGCACAATCATAAAGTCAACTTTTTGTCATAAAAATCCTCAGCTTAATCGTCTGATTAAATATTCATGAGGGGTTTTCACTAGCTGTTATCATCAAAATTAAGAACAGAATTGCTAAAAAGTGATCTGTTTGATCCATCTGTTACACCTTTTTGATTCAAGCCACAGAAAAACTTGATTTTCATATTTATTAAAATTTGTGTTTTGTCACATGCATTTATTTAAAAAAAAATGTCTACGTACAGGATGTGATTCACAACTGACACACACACGCAAACAACCTGTCCTGCTTTCAGATTTTAACATAAACCTCCTAAAAGTCAAGCCCTACATCCGTGCTGCAAGACAGAGATCACCCTTCTTGCCTCACCGTGTAAACAGCTGCTGGGATGGAGCTGAGCATTTAACTGTCAGTGTGTTTGCAAGCTCTGGCATCCCCGTTATCGGAGGTTAAGTGTCCAGATGCGCGCTGCACTCCACTCCCCATCCATGACACAGCAGGACCACTGAACACTCAATCTGTGGACTCTGCTGCAATAACGACCCCATGCCGGGGGGGGGGCGAGTGTGTGTCCATGAGTGAGGAGCATGTCAATAAATGTCTTTGGATGGATGAAGGTATAACAGTTAGCCTGGTATAGCCAGTTTAATGTTATAAACTTCGCAAGACCGAAATGCGTTAAACTTTCTGCTCTGCCCTGAGTTTTTTCTTCACCATCTAGTGAGAACCCGATCATGACATAGAATAGGCTGCTACTGATGTTGGATTGACAAAAAAAAAAAAACATATTTTGTGTGAAAAAGGTGACATTTGAACTTCTATTGATAGTTGAAACTAAATGCAGATGTTGGGATCAATGAAGTTCTTAAAAGTCTTAAAACAAACCATACATTTCAGAGCCGCATCAGTCGAGCACATGCATGAGTTGACGTTGATGATGATGATGATGATGATGATGACGATGATGATGATGATGATGATGGTGATGATGGTGATGATGATGACTTTAATGGTGATATTGGTAGTCTTCAGATCAGAGGAGACTTCAAGTTGCCCGTTTGTTTTGAACTGAGAATGAATCATTTCATTGGTTATTTTCCACCAAGCAAAGCGCAAGTGGAGCAAAGCAGTGAAAGGAGTTTAGTGGCAGTGGTGAAAAAAAAAAAATATATATATATGTACAGTATATTCTGTCATTCCTGGTCTATGACCATGTCATGCCAAAACAAGGTGCAAATGCTTTAAGTAAATCAGTGCTCTTGATGGAGCTGCTGCAGTTTCAGCTATAAGGACTGGACTATGATGTCACCAGACTTTCATCAGCATTTATAATCACCAATATGTGCTCTGAGAACTGACAGCAGTTGCACCTGAATTTATCTCTGCCCAGCTTGCAGGCAGCAGAGTTCGTTGGGGGAAACTGTCAGACCCACAGAGTCTTTAACTCCAATCTTCGAGTGCCAATGCCCTGCAACCGTTGTCTGCAGGACATTGGCCTTGACCGTTTGCTTCGGGTGTGCTTCGACACACCTAAAGCAAATAGTCAGATCATTAGCAGGACTCTGGAGAACCTGAATCCTCACTAAAGAGTTAATTAAGCCGTTTGATTCAACTGTATTGGAACAGGGACGGGCAGGACGCCAGCACTCGAGGACCTGGTCTAGGTAACCTGGCAACCTGATTGTTAAGAAAAACAGCAGGGGTAACTAGATTACAATAAGTTGTCTTGTTACACCACCGTCTTAAGACACGACTAGCTGTTTTGGTGCATTGTGGGACATGTCGTGTGATTGGCGTGAGCGCTATGCCGGAAGCTCATCCGTATTGAATAAATGAAACCATCCCACGAATGTGATTGTATTGTGACTCAGAAATGGTTGGCCGGCTTTGAGCCTGACATGTCTCTTCTAGTAGGTCATGTCGGTCATGGAGAGTACAGAGCGGTCTTCACATTCCCAGGATCATTTTAGAACTAATCTACCATTCAGTGAATTAAATATAAAAATAGATATACTTATTCACTTTGAACAAGGCTGACCTGTAGCTATTGTTGGTCGTTAATGTGCTGTGCTCTTTTTTTTTTTTAATCCTGATCATAAACCTTTAGTGGTGAGAGGTTATGAACAGGTAAGCTGCTTGCTCTTTTTAATCAACAAATGTAAGGCATTTTTGCCGTATCCTGCTGAATGTCACCTTCTGTTTTTAACAGAAAACCAAAGCTGTTTGTCAGTCCGATACAAACAATGGATAACAAAATCATAGCTTCAAGTAGAAAGCTGAAATCTGCTGTTTTGTTTTTTTTTGCCCCCTTTTTATTTTTTCGTGGGACTTGCGTCTTTCTGCTCTTGATGTTCTTTAGTAGAAGAGCCATTACTTAAAAATAAACCTGTGAATGAGTTTACTAAAAGCAAATGGTGAGTGGGTGGAAAGGGTTTTTAAATATGCATTCACGGCAACACACCACTGGTGGGCAAAGCTGCCTACGAGGAACCTCGCTTATCGAGCTCGCTGTGTATTTAGCGGTGGCTGTAATTCGTTTCTTGTCTGCATTAATACTCAGCAACGTAAGGTCCCAATCATTGGTTTTAGGATTTATAATTGTATGTAACAGAATGCACAGCGTCTGAGAAAATCCCATTTTACGCAAAAGGCTTGCAGATCACGGAGATGTTTTTGACAAACGCGAGGCAACAATCAAAATACCTTAAATTTGTGTACTCTGTATATAACTGAACTCAGTTTTTGGAGGTAATCAAGATGATATAACAGTACCTGTGTCTATGTGGGTGTGTGCATGTAAAGGTCAGATTGGTTTGATGGAACTCAAAGTGATTTCTTGTTTTTGAGGCACAATATCTGTGAACTCTTGGAAATTTTGATTCCAAAGCAGCATTATGCAATCAAGTGGACATCAGGAGAAACCCACCTGTGAGTAGATCTAGCATTAATGAGGAGAGCAAATAAAAACTCCGGGCACATGTATTAATTTCCTGGGGATCAATTAGCAGCCAGCGCTCCAACCTTTTTAACCTGCAGCTCGTCCAGAGAATAATGACGATAAGTGAAAACCGATTAACATGTGAAGGGAGGACTTTGGCCTGAGAATTAAAATCTGATTCATTTTGTGACACCACTTCACAAGGTAATTTGAAAGACTGAGACACAAACATGTGAACAGATTTAAAAGTTCAAGAACATCCAACACAATTCAGTTTGTTTAATTTTCACTAAAACTACATCTGAAAAAAAACAACAAAAAAAACGACAGTTACGAAGGAAGCTCTGTGATTGAATTGAATTCTCACTCATCCTGAGTCCACCATCCGCTTCAGGAGTGGAGGGTAAACGAAAAAAATTCAAAATAAAACTTATTTATTGTATGAGGAAGAGACCTCCAGCAAAAGCAAACTCAGTGAGGACAGACAGTGGCCTCGAGAAACCGGAGACTGAGAGAACAGAGCAGAGGCGGAAACACACAAAGACACTTCCTAAGGCGATGAAAACGAAAAATATTTGACATTTTTTTCTTTCTCTTCCACTCAAGATTCTTTACTTTTGTTGTTTGCTTCCACCCATCCACATATTCATGATTACGAGTCTGCAGAGATGGCCATCAGGACTGACCTTCCCTCCATTCAGGACCATAGGGTCTGAAAAAGTGAAAAAAAAAAATAAGCAGGCGTATTTCCACTAGTAAATCATTCAATTCTTTTTTTTTTTTCATTTCTAGCTTTACAGGCATATACATATGGATGATGTGGACAGACTGGCGACCTGTCCAGCCCAGAACGCTCGCTGGAGATGGGCACCAGCACCTCCCGACCCCACTGGGGACAAGAGTGTAAGAAAATGGATGGATGGAGGATTTCTTCTAAAGTTTATATGGTTATGTTTTTTTCTCCGTACACTGTAAGAAGCCAAAGTCAAATATCTTATTTAAAAACCCAAGATAATAAAGCATGAAAATAAAAGACATCCTTGTAGTTTTTCTTTTTCCTTTTGTTTTTTTTTTACCAGTCACTAAAACATAAACCGTTAAATGAAACGCCTTACCCTTTATGAATTATTATTACGATGGAAAGTGTCATAGATTAAATTATTTTCATAACTAAAGTTGGACCCATTCACACCAACTTAAAGCTGTTACTATTAGTGACTAATATTGCAAACATCGCTACTAAGGAGGATATTTTTAACTTGTCACTTTTCTGATTGGGAGATAATTAATTTTTTATTTAGCCCACATTTCGATTTTTTTTGTATCATTGGCATTTAATCTTGTTAAGTCACAAAATGTATTAACACATTTTCACAGATTTTTAAAAAAAACGTTGTGAATTAAACACCTGTTTGAAAGAGTTAGCAGACAGTGAAGACATGAACAATGGAGGGTTTTTTTTATTTCACTTTTACAAGCCTTGAAAGTGCTTTACATAAAACCGTTCTATTCAGTGAGTCTCATCCTCTAATCACAGAATAACAGAAAAAAAAATCTGCAAGTGGAAAAAAAATAACTTTTTTTGCTGTCGGATCCTTACCTGTCATTCCGTTAGTCCCAGTAATCTGGCCATGAAAAGCTCTCATTTAATCAACCAATGACGGCGGCTGTCTCCTGTCCTTCAGAGAATAATCTGCGCTAATATCATGCCGTCAGCCGCATTTTGTAGCTTGCTTAAACAGAGGTGTCACTGTGAAAACGGCTTGATCAGGATCACTCAAATCTCAGACTGTTCCAGTCAAACAGAACAAACGTTGGACATTTAGTATTCAGAAAAATGTGATTCCATTTTAGGGAGAATGGAAGAACAGCAACTGATGAAGTCACGGGAATTCTGCTACATTTGGGATATACATATATATAAATATATATGAAGTGATACTGATGTGATGTCTGGGATGTCACTGCAGTGGTACATGTGACTGGAAAGTGTATTCTATCTGTCAAGGGATCACACTTCTCAGCCTCTGTGGGTCAGATTGCAAAAAGGATTTGTAAGAGAGTATCTGATGTATTGTCCAGCCTTGAATTCAGGCAATGTTGGACAATAGTTTGTTTTTATTAATCTGGAAAAGATCTGCTGGAATTCCAAGTTTCTGGCTAAGATAAAGGCACAACCACACATCTAATGTTGTCTTACAGGTTTTGGCCTGGCGTTTTAGGCATACCATTTAGAGGCACTTGTGTTCTTCGAGACAAGATGTCTCAATCCTGCACGACTGACTGTAAAATCAAGACTTTGTAGTCAGTAGGAAGGCCACATTTCTGTACAAGTTCAAACATTTGGAGTATTTCTAAATTCATTCTCATCTAAACTCTTGCCCACTAAAGTTTTATTGTAGAGATACACATGTTTCCATTTAATATCCTGTTGACGGCAGGATATTAAATGACAACTTCATTTGTGCTGTTGAACTTCATTAAATAATCCAACAGGATCAATCCAGTTAAATCAGAGCTCCAGCTCTTCTTTGACACGTTTTGGAAAGAAGATCTGCATATGTTCCTTTGAATAGCGACAAACAAGTTACCTTTCAGTCAAATTTTCTCTTCATGGTTAAAATTTTCTGTTATCGCTCTCTCGTGTAAGCAGCTCTCCAGGACGACCGTTCTAAAACCTCTGGTTAAGTATTAAGTTATCTGCAAGACAGCTAGCTAAATGGGCTTCTTTTCTAATCTTGTTTTCCGCTCAAATTACTTTACAGTACAAGCTACATTTATTCAATCACACATACATGCACACGCACACACGCATTTGCGGAGCTTCTTTGTCTATAAACTCTCCCAGGCAGCAGAGTGCTTGCACCCCTTCACACGCCATTGAGCTGATTGAACATAAGATGGGGTTCAGCGTGTTGCCCAAGGACACTTTGACATGTGGACCGTGGACGCTCAAAATTAAACCACTGACCTTCCAATTGGCAGACAACCACTTTATCTCTTGTCCTACATCTTCAGAACACACCGAAGCATTTACAGGCAGCAGCGTGTGAGAAACCTAAAGGGAAGGAGAAAGATAAATAAATAAAAGGTGATTGCTTAACTGGGCTAGCATCTGACTCTCAGTCCTGTGTGGTAAAGCAAAAGTGGGGAGAGGATGCAGACAAACACAGAAAAAGAACATAAGAAACGATCTCAGGAGACTGTATTTGAAAAGGAGCTAGAGGAGGAATGTCAGTCAAATTTAAAATCTGATGTAAATGCATCAGATAAGAAAAAAAAAAAGAAAGAAAACAAACCGACAGAAGAGCATTCTCACCATGCCACAATCCTGACCCTCCCCCATTGTTGTTGTTTCATATCCCCCTTTTTTTCCCACAAGGTTTCATCGGTGCGCTCAAATCACAGATGTGTTTTCCTCACAGGGAAAAATAAACATGCATTCCTAACTCTGAGATTTGCTGTTCAAAAGAATCGCTACAGCAAAGTCGTAATAAACATGCATTCCTAACTCTGAGATTTGCTTGTCCAAAACATGTTATTAAAAGAAAATATGGTAACACTTTATTTGAATGTGTGTGTGTAAGGCTGACATGACACTGTCACAAATATAACTTAACACCTATTATGAACATGAAGGAATCTTCAAGAATGTTTATAAATGTTCTCATGATGTTTCATGACAATTGGTAAATTATGCCAAATTTAATGCCAAGAATCACAAAAAGTTGCATTAAAAGGCCGTTAAATGGCCAAGTTTGCGTTCATTGAAAAATAATGTCACTTTTAACACAAAATTGCACTAAATCTTACCCTATAAATTGATTGAAAGTGTCAACTTTCCTCTAAAAGTGTCATTATTTACCTGAGGACACTTCATGACAGCAGTCGTAAACATTCATTCTCATCCTTCATGTTCATAGTAGGTGTTATATCACGTTTATCACAGTATTATGTCAGTCTTACACGCATCTCTTCAAATAAAACATGACCGAAAATATTGTGTCCCATTTCAAGGCTGGCATGTTCCTTCAATTTTTCTGTTATAAGAACAAAATGGCGGTTATTCAGATCCTCCTCGAGACAGAAGAAGTACATTTCATTGTTTGTCATCTGTAATGTGTCTAACTTCGTCTCCAAGTCTTAGTCTAATTGTAATATGTTAATGAAAATATGAGCTGAGGTGTGTACCCTGAAATCTGTTTTTCCCTTCCTCCATTGTCAGTCCGTTTTATTCTCGCTTTGATGGACACTTTGGATTCCCGAGAGGCCTGAGAAAAGTTGTCTGCTTGCAGCTGCAACATGACTGTCATTACAAGAGAAAAACAAAACTCAGACTGAATGATAATGAGATATGTCCATCTTTGAACAGGGATATTCTGAATGAATCATAATTAACTCAAATCAAATCGTTTTTCTCTCTCTTTCTCTCTCTCTCGTTCTTTCGTCTCTGCTTCTAATCTCTCTTTCCCTTTCTTTGCCTTCTATTCTCCATCTGTTTCTGATAAGGCCAACCAAATAAAATCATTTGGTTGGCCTTAATGTGTTTTGATTTTTCCCATTAGCAACCCAGTCATTCGTCCTCACGTAGATGTGAGCATAATTAATGTCTTTCATCTGCATAAATTTGGTTTCTGAACCACGAGAGCTCCGAGCGGGCCGCTAAACTCTGTCATATCGACAAGAAGTTGACTCTGCAATGAAAGTCAAGTTACTAAAAAATATCTAGGTGGGTGCTTTCTTACTTTCTTCAGTCTTGCACACCTACACAGACAATTTTGACTGAAATCGAAGAACTTGAAGAACCTAAAAGTACACACCGTAAGTGATTAGCCTTGACTGACACTGTCCAATTGTTGCCAACTCAACGACTTTATTGCAATTTTGAAACACTTTTCAGATCTGCCCAGAGGTTTTCAACTCAAAACAGTGTGTGTTGCACTTTCACTCTCTATTTAGAGCCACATATCAGTAGTACCAATCTGTTTTGTCTGTATTTTGGTCGCCGCTATTCCGTTTTCAAGGTGAGCAGCCGGTGTGCAACTTCACTCCTGCCTTCGAATTACACTGATTAAATGACTTGCCAATGAGAAGTGAGTCGTAACTTGGCGGGTCTGCCGTTGTTTCGGTTTTGTTCACATTCAAGCCACAGCTGCCTCTCAGAAAAGCCCTGTCTTTGTCCTCCCGATTAAGACCTACCACAGTTGTTTTTCCACACTCTTCTGGCGGCGTTGGCGAAAGAGTCAGCTCGCATCAAGTTAAAAAAGCAGAGGCCTCGAGACACACCTGTGAGAGGAGGTTTGCGCAAAGTGTGTTGACACAGGAGGTGTTCTGTCTGACCCAGACCGACTGTGGCTGTCAGAGAGAAAGTGAGGCAGTTATTACATTTAATGGTATACTTGATAGCAGCATCGCTGCGCTTTTTCTATCTCACAACAAAGTCATGTGGCTGGGCGGCACATATCTGTTGGGGAATTGTTATGCTCCATGAGCTTTACTCTCCAAGACTGAATGTCTGTTTTGCTTTAAAACATAACTCCAATAAGCTGAAGGAAATCTATCCTTGAACAGGTTGGGAAACGTCTATTCTGTCCATTATCATTCTTAGATATTGAGATTTTAATTTGCTCAGTTCTGTCTATTTTCAGTTTATTTCAGAATGATATTTCAAGGCTTCTTGTCACTTTGAATCCAAATAAATCGCTGCTGGCCACGTCCTCCAACTTAGCGTTTATATTCACACATGATAATGACTGCAAACAGAAGGAGCACCTCTTGCACAACCAACAAGGATGCAGCAAGTGGTTTCTGAATGGTAAGATGACAACAAAACACGTGTCTTCTCCAGCAGCCATTGTACAGCTCATACAGCGGTAAACCCAGCTGACCAAACGTCCTGGAGCTCCACTTGGGTTGCTAGGTGACGAGTTGGGCTCCATTGGCCTTGCTAGCTGAAGGGTAGTCCCTGCTGAATTATGATGCTACATTATGAAAGTTTTTATAACGACTTATTTTCCATACATCAAAAAAGATGAACTTACAGTATGACCAAAGAACAGCTGCTGGGGGGTTTTCTGAGCGCTTGGAATGTTTTTAGAAGCATTAGAGAACCAAATGGAAGTAGCAAAATTTTTACATAATAGGTCCTCATTAAGTTTTCAGAACTAAACATCAAGACTGAAAGCTTTTATCAAACTGTAGGATCAGGTCTGCTGATAACATTTCACTCATTCTGTCATTTTTTTTTTTTTTTCTCCTGGACTGATATAAAGCTGACACAAAATTCTGTTAATTTTGGCTCAGTGGTACCCGGCTGCTGCTTGCCTTTCTCAAAACTTTCAATTTCAATCATGAAGTTAGTTTTTAAACAGACTCTGGTGCAGGCAAAAACTGTGGACATGCAGGACCGTATCTCAATGTCAAATATAATTTGGTCTCAAATGACCTAGGAGATATTTGAGCAGCCATCATAGCTGCTTGACTATAACTCGATTTAAAATCAGTGGAAAAAATACATGGACACAAGATAATTATTGAACTGGAGGCCTTTGCTTCTTGAGTAGTGGGCTAAGTTTCCTCAGAAGTGCTTTTTTTTTTTTTTTTGTCTTGCGACAGGTTGCAACGACAAATTTGTTTTCTATTGACTGAGTGCTTTCAAATGCTTGTCACGAAAGGGAGTAATTATATCATAGCTGCAATATTAATTTAAAAGTGTCATTTTTTTGTTCAATTTGGAGAATCTGACATAATTAAGCTTTTTAAACTGTTCTTGTTTAACTGGCTCCTCGCAAACCACTGCTGGTTTGTATGTTTTGCCAGGAGTCATTTTGTTTCTGAATGACGCCCAGTAACCGCCCGCCTGACTGTCACTCCTCTGGTGACACCGCTCCTTGCGGCTTCTGGTGCCAGTTCTGATGTCATGTTTTCAAGTAGATTAATGCTGGAGAACCTCACTGATTATTGATTATTCTTTACACCCAACTACACGAAGGTTCAAAAGAGCAATGTTCACCTCGCCGCCAGTACCACCCATAATTTTTGCGGTGCAAGTACCGACCAACACTCATTTACTTGGTTTTCGTCATCCTCTGAACCTTGCAATATTGCAGGGCCTGGGAGACACGGCCACATGTATCCAAGAGTTTAAAGAGATCATCATTTTAATTGCATCATTACATGCGAGGATACACTCTTGATCATGCTGGAGTGGATCCTAACATCTGTCTGCCCCCTAGTATCTGGAATGAAGTCGGCAGAAGGAATTAGGAAACTCTTCAAACTTTTAATTGCGCGTAGGATTCTGGGCATGGAGAGTTTGCCTAGAAAAGAAGTGAACTGTAATGTCTTATTCCCAGCTTTCCCCCTGTCACCGGGTCTTGCTCCGTCTGCACACGTATCTTTATTTGGCTTCCCTGCCTCACAGACAAAGTGAATTCTGCTCTCTCTCCAATTTGCATTTGACCCTTCAGAGTTCCCCTTGCATTTGTTGTTGATAAGTTAAAAATTGGCATTTTGTGACCTGCCTAATGTAAGGGAAAAGAATAATTACATGTCTTGCTTCTTTGTGCTGTGTCAGCTGACAAGTTAATTGTGCTAAAGAGGAGACACAGTTTCACTGTCCTCTCCTGATTATTTGAATAAATTGCACTCTTTTGGGGGGGGCATGACGCCATCAGGATGAATGTACATTGCAAGTGTCATGCTGTCAAAGCAAGTGACCTTAAATGATGAAAATAGCTAATGTGATACATGTTGTCTGTCTTAAATTAGGGGCGAAGTTACTTTCACATTCTGGAAAACTCATAAATTCGGTGTCTTCCAAAATCGTTGGCATTAAGCTATGATCATGATGCATTCAGTTTCATTTTGAACTAAATATATGCATCTTGTTTTTTAAGCGGTTGGCTGTTGGGCGTTTATTCCAAAGTATGTTGGTCCTTGTCTACAACTATGATTTCAATGTTGCAAAGCAAATTGATGCACGTTTCTGATTATAGCAACACCTTATTGAAATTACTGATCTGACTTCAAAGACTAGAGTCCAGACTGCTTTACACTGC
The DNA here is from genome assembly GCA_922788865.1 of Poeciliopsis turneri. Taxonomy (NCBI): domain Eukaryota; kingdom Metazoa; phylum Chordata; class Actinopteri; order Cyprinodontiformes; family Poeciliidae; genus Poeciliopsis; species Poeciliopsis turneri. The sequence continues at coordinate 1,448,390 of CAKLNU010001117.1, read as the reverse complement.
TTTCAATTTATTTGATAAAAAAAAAAAAAAAAAAAAATTCAGGTTATAAATAATAGAGATGTTTGTGAATGTAGAGGAGATGCGCTGTAAAAATATGGAAAATTTCAGTTTTGGATGAACAGAAATATTGTTAAATTTAACATGGAAACCTTGTTAACAAAATTCTCACGAAAATTCGATATAATAACAGAAATTGTGCTGGCAGAAGATTAGCAGGATATTATCAGATTTCTTTAAGGGATTTTTTTTTTTTTTTTAATGTGTAGAACAATTTGGAGTTCAACATTCTCCAAGCCTGGTGTAGCATGGGAAGAGAAATAAATTGGAAAAATATAGAATAATTTTAGTTTTTTTCCAGAAAGATGGACTGTTTCTACTTAGGTTCTTCCCCTCCATCCTTTCATTTGTAGTGACTCTCCTCTACTGTGTCCTTTATTTTCTTCTCATTGTGTCCTTCCTATATTTCTTCCTCTTGCCATCCCTTCATTTACTCCTTCGGTACATATTACCTCCCTTTATTCTGTGTGTTTACTCTTCCTTCCTTCAGTCTTTTTTTCTTTTGTATGCTAATACATAAAACCTCTAAAAAGTTGAGTCTGGAAAAATCTAGAATGTTTACATTGAAAAAGCCCTTGGTAAAGCCTCCAGTCTGCCCTTAATAGTGACCCTGTGGGTGAAAACTTGTTTTAGCTTGCAACCTGTCGGGAGCCTATACCCTCCAGACTGCTGGAGATGGGCACTAGTGACCCTGAACAGGGCAGGTCAGGATAAAAAAAAAAAAAAAAAAAATAGCTGGATTGATTTGATGACTCATTTTTTCCATCTGGATCCAAGCAGTATTTTGTGTCGCCAAGTGGTTGAAGTGGACGCTCTTCTACTTTCACTTCTTCTTCACAAGCTACGATAAGCATTCAGTGCTTGCGAATAAACAGAATAAAATCCTCTAAAAACATGTCGTCACTGAATAGCCACAAAAATTGAATAAAATGTAATAAGAAGCATGAATTGCAGTTCGTTTTCTGTGATTTTTAGTGTAATGATAAAAAGTCGACTTGTTCATTTTGATATCTTATTTCTGTAACTCTAAAGCCTGTGGCTCTTCTGAAATGTTCCTACCGGTAACAATCTGAAAAGAATGGAGGCGCTTATTTTACAAATCTGTTTTTTTTTTTGGCACCTCTAAATGGAGACGGTCATGATGGATCATTTCTGAAGAGACACCATGACAATCCTTTTGACACAAAGAGCGAGACTCAGTCAAAGGAGGAATAAAGGTGAGAGCTGCAATTTTGCTGGGTTTTTTTTTTTTCATCCAAATGCAAGCTGAACAATGCATTGATTCCATCCTTCCAGGAAAAAAACCACTTTTAAAATGTTATTTTTAAAAGAAGCAGATTTACTCAGAGAAGTCACACACTGGAAGAAAGATGCCGGACGGATTCTTGATGGGTAAAAGTATTGTGGTCTAAAGGGACACGGAAAAGAAGCACTTTGAGAGAGAGAGGGAGAGAGAGAGAAAGAGAGAGAGAGAGAGGAAAAAAAAAACACAACTTGTGTATATTGATCGCTCATGATTCTCTACCTCCTGCCCGGTCTGTCTGTCTTAGAGCATCACAGGGGCAATAAGCTGAGTGGAATAAATGGAGGAAAATCGCAGAATTAGGTTTTTTTATGCCTCTGAATCATGGCAACACTTTGAGATTGAACTCTGAGGTTTCTAGAAGTGGAAGCCGCAAGTATAAAAGGTTTGATTTTCCACAAATTATGTTTCTGCTGGGATGACTTTTTGTTGCATTTTGACTGCTTTCAAGCCTTGTTCCTGTCAGACAAGGAAAAAAAGAAAAAAAAAAAACCTCCCGGGGGTGTTTTTGTGTCTGTAAGGCCATATTATTGCTCCGCCTTAACCTTTTGACAACGAGTGGATCAAAATGAATTTCTGAAGATTTCTGGTTTTCCACTGTACTGTAGGTGACAGGCTTTTTATTACTTTATCAGTGCCACACATTTAAGTTTAATAAGCATCATGCAATTACACCGTCTACTGAAGTTTTAATGAAAATTTTTATATTATATATTTCCTTTTCAATGCACTGTATTTGAAACTAATATCTTACATTAATTGTGTAGAGTCTCTATTGAGTTACATACCATAAATCAATGTAGAATTGAGCAGGTTTGTAATATAGATAACAAGGTGGTGTAATTAGGTTATTGCTAGCAATGCTTCTTCAAAACGAGATGTAACTTCACAAAGGGAGCCTTTTTTTTATCTAGCAAAATCTAGCAAAATTTAAATAGTCTAGACTTGATAATGAAAATGGCATGTATTTTCTGAAAGTAATTTTTCTGAGTATTTTATACATTTCTTTGACATCTAAAATGAAATCTGTTTATTAACTATTAATGAAGACCAGTGCTGAAACTCAGAAATGTTGCATATGCAGCAGTTTTACTTGTTGAGCTACATAATCAAATACTATTACAAATTATTTACGCGATGATAAATACTTTGGTTAGCTGGAAACTAATCAAAATAGACTAGGCCTCAACAAAGATTTCAATATTTATTTATGTAAAAGATCTATGTCTGTTTTTACTTTGTTGTTATTTTAACCCGACTTTGCCTTTGGACTCTGATATAAGCTTTTTTCTGCTGTTGCTAATCGGGTGTCAGATGTTTAGAGATGGAGTACTGTTCATGCACACATGCTAATTAACAACCTTTTTAAAATGGCTGATTGTAACATGTTTTACTCCCCTACAAATGTTTGTGCTGAAACGCCTCAGAAATGCTATTGGTACTTTAGACCATGCCAATGTTCTTTGGAGATATTCTTTGTTGAACTGCTTTCAGACACATCACATGGTCCGCCTGCGTGTGTATGTTTTCTTTTTTTAACCCTGAAAAGACTTTCTCAGCATCTTTTTTATTATTATTATAATTTTTTTTTTTTTTTTACTGTAGAGAACCTGCCAGTTCGGTCACACCGAAACCTTCCACAGCGTGACCCAGAAAACTGGAACTGCCTAACGAATGTGCCGAGAGAGAATGACAGTGTGCGCCATCTCTGAGTCAACGAGGCCAATTTAAAGAACGGCGTGTCGAAATTCCCCATCCGGCCGACCGTGCAACAGAGAGGGGGTGTTGGCTGGACTGGCTGTCCATCTGTGTTGTTGAAAGGAGGAATGAGTCTCATGTTTCAGGTGGGACTCTCTTTGTTGTTCTGCTGCTGCGAATCTGAAGGAGGCTAGAGTGTTTTAGGAAACTGAATTGCTTTTCAAGCACCCACTTTTCATGAGCGTTTCATTAGAATTGGAATAATTTGGCAGAAGTTTTTTTCTCCTTTGGATTTCTGGGGGTCTGAATTTGATCCCTTACATAGCAATTTAGCTGAATATTCACATTAGTGCCCAAGAACTGTAGTATTAATACAGTTTTTGTGTTGGACATCAACATAAAAATGTCAATACTGGACTTGATAAAAATGGTTGCTCTTATTTTCTTGTGGTTTCTGTTCCTTCACAGGTTCTTAGATGCAATACATTGTTCAGTGTTCATTCATAGGGATGTTGACAATGGTCAAAACAATGTGTGATGAAAAGCTAACAATTATCCAAAAGAAACGGCATAGTTATATGTTATTACTTCTCTTCTAGGGGAAAACTAAATCACAACAAAGCTCTTCAGCAACATCAATAGATATTGTTTCAGCTCTCTGTGAATAACAATATCAGCTTTATTTCAACAGTCGTTCAGACACGTAAATATTAGATGTAAGGAGTGGATAAGGGCTGGGGATGTTTTGTTGGGTCTCTGAATGAGCTGGTTTCTGCTGAAACGACTTACAAAAGCTTTTGAATCCTGCTTTCATCATCACAGGCCCATTTCTATGCACACACACCAGGAAAACCCTGACATTAATCTCCTTACACTTCTGTGCTGCTTTGTTGTAACGTACGATGTATATTACCTATGACAAAAATGCTTCTTTGTTTCTTTAAGAACAGACTGAACTGTTTCACTCTTCGCTGGTAGTGTTCATTTCAGAGCGTACTACATGCCTTCTTCTGGGGATTTTTCTTTTCTTGAATCCATTTTTTTTCTTTTTATGAAAAGATTTTGATAAATTCCTGTAGCATTTCTATATTTTAAAGGCATTGGGAGATTATGCACAATCACCTTATTTGAGCTTTACATCGTGTCATGCCCTGTTTTGGTTCTATTTTTTTTCTTGTATCACCCCATTAGCTAAGACTCCTGCTTTAGATAATTTCTTGTCTTTTTCAGTTCGTGTTGGATGGTTCTCTCTTATTTGTAAAATGCCTCAATGTTTGATTCTCCTATTTTATTGATGCTTGTTTATACCTCAGACAGACCCAAAGTTATGATGGAAAAAATCCAATTAAGTTGTCCGTAGCTGAAATCAACACATATAACCTAACATCTACGTTTTACCCTTTTCCTGGCTGATTTCTCAATATGTATCAATGATGGGTGATTCACAAAATGAATGAGCCGTGTAGGTGTGACATTGTCTTCTGATGACTGTAATTGGTTGATGAATGAGGGATACAAAAAAAAAAACAAGTAATTGATTGATAGAATTTAAATAATACAACTGGGACAAAAGGCGTGTCATGATAATGAAGCAACAGTATGCGGTACTCTACTTATGTCTCCATTATTTTGATTAGCCACAGATTCTCACCATGCTGGTCATTTTACTCATCTGTTTAGTAATGTAGCTGCTCCGTAAAGTTGTTGTTCTGGTGAAACGACCTACATAAAATGCAAGTACCAAAAGGACTAGAAAACCAAACATTGACGGAGGAGCACCGGCTGCTGCTGGCACAGCTCTATTCATTTTACAGAGTTAATCTTTGCTTTCTGTCTCTCTTTTCACCATCTCCCCTCGATTAAGGTTCACTAAAAGTCCTTCTCACTACTCCTGACAATTTGTCACATTAGGAGCTCTCTTAAAGCCTAAGGTGCTTTGTGAATAACTTTTCTTACCAAAGGAAAATCCTAAAAACTTTTTGAATACCAGAAATTCAAAGACATTTTTCTAAAATGATAATGTTGTGACTCTGTAAGCTTCTCTTGTTTCTACATTTATGTTGTTGGATGGAGGCATACTTGTAGGTGCATTGATACTGTAGAGAACAAAACTATCCATTTCAACAACAATATCATGCTTAAGTGGGAAATATAAAATCAGTCAGTGATCCATGTGTACTGGTTAAAGGAGGTATTTAAAGATTCTGGTTTATCAGCTGTCCTGACTGTGAGAAGTTATATTACGAAAAGTATATGGCATATGTTCCTCAAACATACTTTTTTTTTTTTTTTTTTAAACTCAAGTTGGAATTTTTTTTTTTTTTCTGGCAAGAACATTTTGTGCTTCACAAGTGAAGTGCAGAGCTTCCTGGAAAGTCCTGATATGGCACTTCCTCTGCAGCATATGTCAGTTTAGTAATCACACCCACCTTATACTTATGAGCAATCACAGTTATCTGACACCTCATGAAAATAGTTCTGCGAAGTTGTGTCAAGAACAAGCTGTGAGAACTCCCATACTTCACCTGCAAGAACAGAAATAGAATTGTCTCTTGCAGTCCCAGATGAGAATGCATTTGTTTTTCAGTGATTAGAGCAGATAGAGGTCTCTACAGGGGCCTGATAATGGGACAAAGTCACCATACTTTGCCAACTTACTCCTGGAGATGGGGAAAAAAAAATAAAATAAAAATTCCCCATGCAAGCTTTTATAGTTGGATTTTGGGCAGAAATCTTAAATAAGTGTAGTTTTCCTATTGTTTTAAGCTGTGCACAGAACCTGTTTGGGTTAATTAATACACAAATAAAATGGTGATTTACATGTGGTAATAAATGTACTTTAAATGTTCTCATGCATTTTATCTCATTTGTCTTTTTGTAATGAATAGAATCTAGAAGTCTTTTGTTTTTTTGAAGTTCAACAGTTTTTTTTAAGTGCACCATTTTGATGTATCCACTGACTTCTTCCTACGCTGCTTTGCAATAAGTGGCATCTGTGAGAAGCCGCCAGTACTTTAATTACTGCGACACGGACAATATTTCAAACCCAGACATGTCACACTTTAACCCCCCACCCCCCGTTTCTGTGTTTCTTTCTCCCCAGCAAAGCGCGCGCGTTCCGTCCACCTGTGACCCTGCGCGCCTCGACGAACCGCTCAGGGTCACCCAGACTCAGTCTTGGCAGAAGAGCGTTCAATCATCATATCGTCAATCGATGAAAAACACAATTTTACTTCTAAGAGGACTGTTAAACCTTTCTTCTTTAATTAGTTTTAGTCGCCAGTTTAAATTTCCGAAGGGCCCACAGGCGCAGATGTCTCCTGGTGGCTCCGGAGCGTTTATTTACAGTTTCCATGCTCTCCCACTCAGCATGGTGTCTTGCACACTGAGCCTGACGCTCGGGATGCTTGGATGCAGGGCGCGGTGGAAAGACGAAGCTGCGTCACTTTTACTGACATTAGTGGCGAAGTAAACGGAAACCGAGCGGTGATGGATTAAAAATAAAAGCGCACACAAACCACTAACCAGAAAGGGGGCTCGGGAGGAGTTCATGACGGACTGTAGGTTGTAAGAGGGCGCGCATCAATTTTTTAATTTTTTTATTTTTGTCGAATTATATTTTCAAGACAACTCTTCGATAGCAAGAGGTTGTGCCCTCCCTACAAAAAGAATGGACAAAAATTATCTAAAAAAATAATAATAAAATGCTACATTTCAGCTACATTTTTTATTAAAAATAATAATAATAAAAAAAAAAACAAATCCTCAAACTCTTAATTTGAAGTGCTTCCCGGAAGTTTAGTTGTCACACTGTCCAGCTTGACGCTGGCACGTTCCGGTGACGCGGAGAAGTCTGGATCGGAGGCTTTTGCACCTGGACGCGAGTTTTGCCGAGTTGTGGGTTCGTCTCCAGGTGTTAGACGGAGCCCACAGCTTATCCAGTAATTACAACCCCCACCCAAAACAGTGGTTTTTATTTTTACTTTCGCACACCTTCCTGTGAGAGAAAACAAAACAACAACAAAAAAAAACCCTCTCAAAGATTTTTTTTTTTCCTTTTTTTTTTTTTTTGACGCGTCTGTGAGGACGGGATGTCCGCTGATACGTAAAGAGGACGACGCCGGATGGATGAGCGGACGGATGGATGGATGCGCTGGAATATTACTATGAACTAAATGCTCGGAGGAATCTGCTCTTGGATCTTTCTCTCTGGAGTTCTTGATTGTTTTCTTCCCGATCTGAGAAAGCCATCTCTCGTCCCGAGGATCCGATCACCTGCTATGCGTCTGGTGTGGAGGATACCTGGCGGAAGGTGTTCAGCGGGATCCAGCCTGACAGGACACAACAACTTCAGCGTCTGATAACCCAGAGCCCCGATTGCCATTCGTTTTGCCCCATTTAAAAAAAATAAAATAAAATAAAACAATCGTGTGCGTGATGCGCGTGGAATGAGGACAGATGATGGATATAATTTGGGAGCTATTGATCATTCTTCACGCGAATGTTATTGTGTGCATATCAGGTGAGTCATGGGCGTCGCTTGCGCCTTTCTGGGCAGGTGCAATCAACATCGGCAGATAGAAAAGATGTTTGACTGAGATTAACGCAAGAGTACGGGACTTTGGGGACAGATGTGTGACGGGGGTGGGGTTGGGTGTTGAGGTGTGTGTGGATGGGGGGAATCGACATGAATCCACTAAAAATGCGTATTGACACCTTCAGGTCGTGTTTTAGTTGGCTTACTGCATCATTCACTCTGTATGTGTGACTGTTTTGTTATAAAATGAAGGTTATACTGTCTCCAGTTTCCAGGACTGGATGCGCAGTCCTTTGACGCATGGATGACACAATGGGGCTTCAAAATGTTAGCAGTTTCAAAGAACACGTACAGGCTTTAGGATTTTTTTTATTTATTATTATTATGTAATTTTTTTAACTATTCATCCCCCTCCCCATTCTGGTATTGATAAAACCTCGGCGCTCCAGAAACTTCTGAGACTGGAGCTTCCGTGCGCAGCGCGATCTGCGGTGTTGTGGCGCTGTAGATTGCGCCCTGCCTTAACGGTTTTCTGTGGACACGTTGACGCGTCTTTTGGTTCTTCCCTTATTCTGTAGTTTTCCTTATCGGCCTGCTGGTCGCATAAATGACTTCTAGCTTTGACTTGTGTTGGAAACTGGAACGCTACAAATATACGGCAGGTGTTGCATTAATTTTTCTAAATGACGCAAATCTGGGAATGTATGGCAACTCGTGCGTAAATTCCTGTCCCTGTGTACCCCGCTTGTCAGGTGAAGGGGGGTTTTCAAATATTCATGCAGACTTTTTGTTTTGTTTCTTTTTTTTGTTATGAAGATCACAAAACACTATTTGCCTCCACCCATGTTTGGTTTTGGTTGTCTTCACTTCATCAAAATGCCTTTTTTTGAGAAGTGCTTTTTTCTATCTTCCATTGAGCCTGTTTATTTCCCCTCTCTCTTTTTTTTTTTTTTTCATTTTCTATCAATTACAAAGTTGGACTAAAATTTATGCCAAGACAATAAGTTAGCTCTCTTAGGTTATAAATATAGATAAATATATAGTGGAGTTTAAGTCTGATGCAGCTTTTTTAGATCAGGGGAGGAACCCTTACAAATTAAGTCTCACTATGTGTTTGGAGTATTAGATGGAAAGCCTTTCCAATGCTACATGGTCTCAAATCAAACGGTATTTCTAGGATCTATAATAGTGACAATCATAAAACTGATGAGGAGCAATTAAAATGGGTGAGACGCTGTAAAATAGTCTCAATAGTACTTCCACAGTTAAAGCAGGTCAGTGTGATGTTGGTGTCCTCTGTCTGATGGCAGACTTGTGTTCATGACAACCATGTCCCTGCAGAATATCTGAAAGGATGCTAAAATCGCTTTTTCATCTCCCCTCATTATTGCTTTAATTCTTTTTTGCACGTTTGAGAAATCCTATACTCTCCTGCAGCAGCCATCTGGGGGTGCCTAAACGCTTGCTCTCACCAACCGCCACGTTTTCCGCACATCACCTTTTCGGAGCTGCGGTCTCCAGCTGAGCTTCTGCCTCACAGGCGCTCCTGCATAAAATCTTTCCTATTCTGCTCATCCAGACTAGCGGCAGCAGCAATTGGCACACACACCTGTTGAGTTTATCATACATACTCCTAAATGGCTGTAAACTGCTAAAAGGAACTGAAGGCAGTGTGGGAAAGAGTAGGAGCTTCTTAAAGAGACATATGCTCAATTGAAAGGCATTAAATTGCAAAGTCAATTTCTTTTCAGTTACTGGATATGTAGCCATTTTCATAATTGAAAGTAAGTTAATATAATATGTTATAAAATGGCACTGTTTGAAAAATGCACAATGCTTCCCTTTTTTTAGAGTTTGAAAACATGGAAAAATTCTGTTAGGTTTTGTTTTATTTAAATTTATTTTCTTTAATTAAAGAAACAAAAAACCTACATGACATTACATAAATGGACAATATTATGTATTTTTCACGGGCAAACATTTTATATCACAATCAAGGAACTGTTACTTTCAGTTGTTGTAAAAATGCTGCATATATCAAACATGTCTTAGAAGCAAATTGACTTTGCAATTTGAGGCTTTGAAATTAACCTCCGTCTCTTTAAGAAGCTTCTGCTCTTTCAGACGCTCCGCCTTCAGTAGGTCATAGTGCAGTAGGCATCTGTTCTTGAGAGCATTTAAACGAGAAGTAGTTTGTGGAAGAGAGGAGTTCCACAAGGTGTTTGACCACGAGGCTGGTGGAATTGAGGCATCGCTTTGAGGGCAAGCATTTAAAATGGCCGCTATGGGAGATGTCAGAAATCCTTCCGACTTGCATGAAATGTTTTTGAATTATGCCAAAACATAATAGAAATGTCAGTTTTACATCATATCCCACTTTTAAATATTTTTTTATTATTATTGTGGGATGTTTAATATGATTGAAGGTCTAGCATAATTGATTCTCATTTGAAATTTGAACAAAAGGCTCACAGCCTAACTTTCAGTTATATCTGGTAAATATGGGGTTGCATGTTGGCAGGAGAGGAGGGGAAAAAAGGAAACTGTAATTCAAAGCAGGTAGACATTTGCATCCATCAGCTTTTCACACCAGAACCGGCACCATTCAGGTGTGAGGAGTCCCTTGTGTGGTCAGAATCTCTCATGTCACCTCATTTGGATCTCTGCCTATGCAGAACGGGTAATCTCTGCACACCAGCTGTTGATTCAGTCAAAAGGTTACACAGACTGGAACTTGCAGATTTGCAAATGGTCATTAGACATTTCAGTAAGGTAAACCAAATTTCTGTGCGGAAATTTTTGTGAAAATTATGAAAAAATGCAAAGTGGTGCACAGAAGCAATTCTCGAATGGGATCTTGTCTCTTATCGGGTTTGATTTAAGTTTGTCGGTGGTTGGTTCTGTCGCCTGAGTCACTGGTCATCAGTTTTGTGTGCTGGCAGCTTCTGGAAGAGAACAGCATGTCATCAGTCTGACCTCAAAGCAGAGGGAAGTTTTGTGTACACGTCCTCACATCACTTTACAAAGCAATTCCAGAAAATGTTTTTGCCTGGCAATGAACATGGTCCATGTAAACGATTTATAGATCTCCTGCTTGGAGCTGGTTTGCCATCAGATTTACCAACAGAGAAGTACATTCAGCTTTACATGTCATTCTCTTTTTAAAGTTGTGACTGTGACTTCACCATTCACTGGTGTCAAAACTACTTTCTAACTTAAAAGTCAGATTTTTTAAAATGTCTGACACATTTAAACAAACATCTTTTGATTGTGTCAGCACAGCAAGGTCTTCAAAACTCACATCTTGAAGGTCTCTTTGTGTTGTCTTGAGGATAAAAAGTTCATTTGATAATGTGAATGTATCTAAAGTCATGATAAACATTTATTCAACATGTGCAAAAGTTCAGATCTTCATGGTTGTCTGCATGACAGGGTGTGAACACTAAGGGTAGGAAACACCTGCATGTTTCCTAGCCTTTTATGGTCGGGCATCATCCGTATTTATGTGACCCAAGTTGGTTGGTGAAAGTCTTCATAATTATTTGGAACTGTAACTAATTGGAGGACTTTCTTTTTCGCAACGGTGTCTTCTTCACTGGATGGAGTTGTACCGTCTGAGCTGTACACGGATTGAAATCCGGTTAAACCAGATTTCTTAAGATGTCTGTTATGTAGCACAGTTGAGCATGGAATCTGAACATGACTCTTATCAGCGCTAAGACTTAAATATCTGATGCAATCGAGAGCCAGAGCTTGATGCCGCTTTCACAAGGAGGAGACTTGCTTGGTGGGCTCTGAAAAGATGGAGCTTCATGTGTAATTTTGAGATAAGATTTAAAAAAAAAAAAAAGAAAGAAAGAAACATTATCATTCCTGCAATTGTTATAGAGTTGAAATGCTTAAACACTAACAATAGAAACAAATAATTAAAATGTCCACTTAGCTGTGACAAAAGAGCTGGTGTATTAGTAAAAACAAATTATGGCTACAGATTACCGTGGCAACAATTAGAGAGGTAATGATTACATGATTACATTGCACACTGAAGCCTGTGACTTCTTGCTGAGGTTGTCACGGGAGAGGCACAATACAGACGCATCTGATCAGCATGCAAAGTAACGAATGAAACCGAAAGAAATTCACAGCAATCCTGTCAAGATTAGTCATACAGCGAAGCACTGACTGTGTGAAGTTTGAAATGAAGTCGCATCATCCCGTCGCGCCATCATCTCTGAGTTGGAATGGTTCTGAAACTGAAGAGCCGGCAACTCATGCTCAGGTCACAAAACCAGCTCCCGATCCATGCCGCCTAGAACTGTAGTTGATGTAAATGCCTAAAACCAATCTAAATCCCGTTTTCATAGACACCAAAGAAGTGCAGTGTGAAGTGCACAATTCAGAGACTGAGGTCCAGACAAAAGTCAGGGAGCAAAAACAATCTTTAATACATCTGCAGACGGAGAGCAAAAAATACACTGCATTAGGCGACAAATCATTCTGCTCTGACGAACTCAGAGTTGCATAGTTACTTTATTCATCTCTCTCTACTACCGAGGCGGAGACTCAATCTTCTAAGACCAAACAAGAGAAACAAAGGAAAACATAAGGAATCTTGTACGCTCATTCACTATCATGTCTATGGAATGCGAAAACTAAATACTCCATCATCTCCATGCAGGGAAGGCCACGGGAAAAACAGCTAGTTCCCAAATAACTGTTTGGGAAAGTTCAGCAACCCTGGGAAACTTAGTTCAGTAGACACATCTTGTTTCATTAGTTTCTACCCTTCTCCCAGCTGCACAGAAAAACACCTTGACTGTGATACAAAAAACATTACATTTATATGACACATAAAGGAACATAATTTAATACGAATAAAACTTCTTCACAGCAGTCTAATTGAAATGAAGTCAAAATAAAAGTATAATTTGCCAAGTAGTGAAGCATGCCTTCTGCTCTCAAATACTCCTGCACAGCCAGACCTGCCGTTGCTGTAACGTTTGAATAAGAGAAAGTAATACTGTGAGCCACCAGACTTCACCACATATCTAATATTTTTGCATAGATTACACAATTCTCACCTGAAGACACTTTATGAATGAGCCCTAAACTTTAGTGCAATTCAAATCTGTTTGATGCTTCCAGAGTAGGTCCACAATGTTTCTGGGGATACTAGCATGAAGTGGACTTGGTGCCTTCAAAACAAAACAAAAAAAAACTTGTCTGTGGTACAAACAAAAACTTGTGTAGTTTCTGAACACACAAATAAAAATGTAAAATATAACCATATATATTATAAATGATCTTGGTCCCCAAATGTTTGTGACTTTAAAAGGTTTCATATTCCATTGAAAAGCTTCTTTTTTTTTTCTTTTTTTTTTCCAAAATGAACTTTTCTGACCAAATATGTCCTTTCACTTTATACTTGAAGAGTACAGATGGATAAAGAGGTTTGTTGTCTAAATTCAGAAGACAGTTTCAATGAAAATCCAGTGTTTTCCATCGCATGCAGCTCTGTTAAATACTCTCCCACTGGCATTTTGTTTTGGAGTTAAAAGTGTTTACTCTTGAGAGGTCAGAGGTCAGTGGGTGAGAATGCAGGGTCTCTGTTTTCTTTATTTTTACAGCAAATTTAGATGATTTACCTGATGGAGGTCACTGACTGACCTCGTCAGTGACCTCCAGCTGTTAATGGTCTCTTGGAAGATTTTTGTCTTTTATCCTCATATTTTTTCTGAATTTCATTTATAGTAAATATAAATGTTCATGGGGGCAGTGATGCCCCCATGAACAGGTCAGTAATGGACATCAGTCATTTTTCTCTTCCCTGCCTCTCAGTTGTAATTGACTTTTCGTGTTCTGCAATATTATTTGGGAATTTTTGAGTGCACCTTAAATAACTCCATGAAGAATCTAAATGAATGAATTAAAACATTTTATGTCCCTTTGAGATTAAAAAAAACATTATTGAATTGAGTAAGTGAATCTAAAATGAAAACCCTCAAACCTCCATGTTATTTAATGCAGTTTATTTTAAATGAAGCACCTTCATAAGGATATTAAGAGGATCCTGAATGCTTGACATGGCAGTTCAACTGCATGCTGTCATTTCAAAAATTCTGAAATATAATGTTTTTTTTTTTTTTAAATGGCATTGGTACATCTGCAATTACAATCACAAAATTAAGAGAATTTGTGACTTGCCAAACAAGATGGCAAGTGTTGTGTACTCAACACTTGTATAGACTTATGTAACACTATAAAAATCACAGGACCCAACAAGCTACATTTTCCCTTCTCCCAAAGAACTAAACGGGGATTATGACCGCTTGGTTTCATTCACTGCACTTTATGGGTGACTCAGGATTGAACCTCTTAGGCTTCTGTAAATTGTAGGGTTAGTTATTAGTTGGACCATCTTCTGACATTTCTTTCCCTGCAATTTCTCGCTCCTACAAGAAATCAGGCACAAGAGTATAATTATCTTGAAAATGAAATCTTTCCGGTATTGATCGCTAATTATGATCCAGAAATAATGGACTGACAGGCTTTGAAGTTCAAGAGACTTCATATGGCTCTCCAGACCCTCTAATGCACATAATGTTTGATAAATACACTGTGCTGCACTTTGATAAGTAGATTGATGGCTAGTGTTCAGTCTACTAAACTCTGGTTGCTTAACTTTAGGTTTGTAACTAGTAGAAATATTTAAATTTGTTATTATCATTATCGTGTGTATTGTTATTATTATTGTGTGTTTGTTTATTTTATTTATTGTATATATTTGACTTTTTGCACGGGAGTTGGAATAGAAATTTCGTTGAATCCTGTTCAATGACAATAAATGCTATCTATCTAAAAAGTGCTTGGAATGCTCAATACATTCGATTCAATTGCATAATGTGACGAAAAGTTAAGATTGGGCACTTTGGAGAGAGAATGACACTTGATTGAGAAGAATAATTTGATTAAATGATTCGCTTTAGACGGCATACAGATATTTTCATGCAGATGAGAGAAATCTCACAAATCCAAGTCCTAGCTGGGAGGGTAACTCTTGTGCTGTTGGCTTACCAGGCAAAATCCAAAGTAATTGACAGACCAAGACTTTTCAGTACTTGTGTAAGGTCTGTTTGATAATGGCACCATCATCTATCCATCTCTGTATATTTCTGTTATCCTGCATTTATCTCAGAAATACATGGCGACATGAAAAGGCAGTTCACGCCGGTCAGCTTTTGGTAACAGCACCTGAATGAGCAGCTGCTGCAACTGCGTAGTCGTCCAGGCATTTGGTCTTAAATGTGTAGTGTGAAAATGAACGAAACCAAATAAAATTGAGACATTTCTCCTCATTCCTATAACCATGGAGTTTAGTACACCTAACTTGTGGTGTGAAAGCACCATTTGATGATTTTTAAGGCCTTGATATACCTCTCAACCACCCACTTGGATCTCTCAGACAAGCACGCGCCCTGATTCATGCTCCTTTTAGTTCAGCTGAACAACTGTGTTCCACTCAGATTTTACTACAGCCTCCTAGGAGCTTCTTTTTGCCCGTGATTTTACCCATCACTTTATCTGTCCTGTGTTAGTCACCACACTGATTCAGAGTAATATTGTCCCTGGAAGCACATTCATTTATTTGGTCACAAAAATCTCACCTGAATACAGATATCCACAGGAACTCCTAGTGGAGCTCAGTGGGTGGGTACAGATGACAACATTTTGAGGTCAAGTGGACTAAGAAATAGAAGTACTAACACTTGACAGATGCTAATAAGCCAAGTTGCAAGGTATCTTTTTTTATGATGTAATTCAAATGTTAATTTAAAAAATATATATATTTTATTTTTATTTCAGAAAATATCTTCTTTCTTTTATTTGTGGTCACTAGTTGGGTGAAGCCATTTATGATCAAACAATTGCGTTTGTTCTTTGTAAATCATAATGGCAACAGACGTTACCCAGTTGACTCAGTCCTGAAGTTGAAATAATCATGATCATCTATTGCCCTTTGCCATGCAGACATGCAGCTTCACTTGTGCCAAAAAGTCTCCATTTCAAAGTGAATTCACTGCACATTTGAATTCTCCCCAAAGAGACTTGAGATGATCATTCCAGAATCTTCGGTTTTTCTTCAGGAGTCAACTTGGATCGTCATTTTGGAACATCAGCGAATCTCTCATGGCTGCTGATTGCAACATTTTCTGGAATATTCCCCGAATAAACTTTCTGTTGCATAAATTTGGAGCAAGTTCTTAGTACCTTTGTAGCACACATGTTGCGATATTACAGGCAACCCACATTTATATTTGGCAGTAATGCATTTGTGCTACTTTTCTTTCAAATGTAGCATTCACTTTTGGTCTTTCAAATCCCTTTAGGTTAACTTTCCATGCTGTGCTGTTGACATAGTAATCTCACTCATCTGGGGACTGAACTATGCAGCCTGTTCCTAACTGTGTCTTTATTGTGCATCTTGAAATGGCAACATCACCCTTTTCAGGTTATTATATTTCACCTCAAGCTACCGGGAGGATTTTCTTTGTATTACAAACAAACATCCGTGTGGTTGTGGCTAAAATCCTCTTGTTTTACAGAACCGTAGCTTCTTAATCAGAGTTTGAAAACCGCTGGGGTTCTCATCGCCTACATTTTTCACCCTCCTGTTTTTGACAGATTAGCTGGCTTTTCCAGCAGATCCTTTGATTATTCTCGCCACATCCCCATGGCTCGGAATCCTGGAACACCGCTGCAGCTCTGGATAGAAATGGTCGAAAATAGATTATTCATTTCGCATTAATTCCCTCACTCTATGGGTTCCTCATTCATTTGATATAATTCCTGTAGGTATTCCACAGGTCTCTCATGGACCAGATCAAAGTATTGGATGTTCAAAGACCCCTATTGTTTGCCTCTTGTCGCAGTTGGCTGCTCTTGCCCACTGTGATGTTAAAAGAGAAGAAGCAGGCCAAAAAAATGATGCTTCTGGTTTTATCCAATCAATCGCATTCATTCAGTAAAGCTTTTATGCACTGCCTTTTTAATATCATAGCAATTTAACCTCCCTGCTTATTTTCTTTTCTGGCTTGTCATTTGAGGACCGAGATATACAATGACTACATGTATTATGCCCTATTATAATTACAGTCTCTTTGGGCTATTCTTCTGATCTTATAACTTAGTATGAATATTGGTTTGCCCCTACAGCACACTCTGGTTGTTTCAGATATTCTCGAGAAACAAAAAAAAGGTATTGATTTTTTTTTTTTTTTTTCTTTAGTGGGCTTCAGCCTGTGAGATCTATAGACTATTTGTGTGTGCTTTTACGCAGTTCATTTCTTTGATGGCAAAAGGCCAGAACTCAAATAAGACAAGATGTAGAAGGCATTCATAAACTATTACAGTATCTTTTATCCTACAGAATTCATTTCCGTCTACATGACTGGAACAGCTCTGAGTGTTTTCGACTGGCTTTCACGTGGCAGGCATCTGAGAAACCATGCACAGAAATCTATTACATATAGGACAGACATGCATAATGCAATTAAAAAGGCTTCTTATATTGTGGGGTTATGTGGTGCGGCTGTGAACACTCACTAGCTTACTCTCCCTAAACTCGCTGGGTATTTGCTTTATAAACATGCAGGTTACACTTTCTGGAAGGCTGAATCTAACGGCTAATCAGCCAAAGCAGATTTCTATGTGATTAAAGAAAAAAATGCACGCGGTGTAGACCAAGGTAATTGTCGCTATGGTTTTATAAAGCTTAACATTTTAGTATTACAGCTAAATGTTGTAATACTAAAATGTATTACAACATTTTGCTGCCAGAGAAAAGGCAGCAAAACAATTTCTTTTTATTATTATTATTTTTTTACCTTGCTCCACTGCGTTGCCTCACAGCAGGGGGGCTTCCGGTTCAAACTTCATCTGACGCCTTTCTATCAGGGGTCTACTTGTTCTACCTGTGTCTGTGTGCTCCAAAGCCTGAGGGGCCAGCGAGAAAGGTTAATTGGTGGTACGGTTGTTGGCTGAAGGTGTATGTGAGTGTGTGGGGGTTTAAAACACAGCAACAAGCACAGCTTAATTAACCTCAAGACCCCTGGGTAAAGATTAGCTGTCAATTTTAGTTTCATTTCCCCAAGGCCAAAAAAGAGCTGGAGCCAAGTAGTCGATCTTAATGTGATTGGCAGAAGGTATATTGTTTCCGTTTTGATAACTAATTTCTGGTTAGTGGGTGAATGTTTGAACATTTTATGTGCACTTCATTGAAAAAAATGATTGAATGCATGTTTCAGATTGTATTCACTGCAAAAAGACTAGTTTCTTGAAGAAAACGCATTTTTAACATGTTTATTTCAAGAGCTCCATTTCTCAACTTGATAAAAAAGTCTGAACTGTCTTGAAACCAGAAAAGTCAAATATACACACTCATTTTTCAGTAGATCCAGAGATCTAAAAGTCTGGTGGTTGTGGTCCATATTTTTTTCCTAGACTTGAGACGAGGTATGAGTTCTGTAGCAATGCGCCTCTTCGTAGTCATGGTCTCGCTATCGTGACCTCACTTTATCTATTATTAAAACACATCCTGCTATCATTTTTAGAAAGTTCCAGCAAGGGACTTTCACACGCAATGTAATGAAGGTAATAAAATATTGACTAAGTATTCAGAGAGAAATAAAGAACGAGGACTTTTAATGAAAAGTTTGAACAGTGCATATGATTCGGAGGTGAAGATGACAAAACATAATTAGTATAAACTTTCAAAATCTATGCATTTTCTTCTATCTTGACTAAGATAAAACAGTTTTTTGCCTTGTTTCA
Organism: Poeciliopsis turneri; assembly: GCA_922788865.1. Classification (NCBI taxonomy): domain Eukaryota; kingdom Metazoa; phylum Chordata; class Actinopteri; order Cyprinodontiformes; family Poeciliidae; genus Poeciliopsis; species Poeciliopsis turneri. Next base: position 1,429,965 of record CAKLNU010001117.1, on the reverse strand, counting down.
GGAAGTACCATTCTGAAAGGTTCTACAGTAGTCAGATAAAAGTTGGCAAAAACAAGAAAAAAGGCACCAAAATCTCACTTTAATACACTGAAACCCGACTCATTCAGTGAGATTGAACCCAAGGAGCACTGAATCCAATGTTTTCATTATTTTAACATTTTATTCTTTAAACTTGAACCACATCTATCACCATACAATAATGCAACTCCCATACAAAATAACTAAATGGATGGGAAAAGCACCATCGGATGTAAACGGTGAATTTCCTCACATGGAGATGTAAATGCACATCGGTCTGTGCGCAAAACAATGCATTTAAAAACTAAAGGCTGCACTGAAAAAGAATCAGCAGGTCAACTCCAAACAGGCCAGAGTTGAGGATTCTTGAGGCGAACAAGGTCTAGAAAATCACACATGAATACCTGCGCTAAAGTGGAACAATAGCATGTTTGGCTCTGATGGAAGGAGGGTGTGTTCAGAGAGCATATTGATCTGCTGGCACATGATGACGGGTGGTTTATTATTCTTCAGATTGCCCAGAGCGATCACCCTGGAGCTCCACGCTCACTCCACAGGGAAACGAGAAGGAGCCGTACGTTGTCTGTGCAGCTGGAGCAGCCTGACAGGTCGAGAATGTCAGAGTAATGCCTCATCCGAGCCATGCCAGCCGTGTGGAACGGCCTCGGATACATAAGGTTCACCTCACCGTGGCTGAACAGGCAGAAATTAAGTTGTAATTTCCTGTGATTTTTTTGCTGTCCACTGCACTCTTGTTGGTATGACGGCACTGTCTAGATATCAATGTCTCTTTGTGAATGAAAATCCTTCGATTCAGAAAATGTGAAACGTATTTGTGATGCACAAAAGTGCCTAGAAAATGTAGCAGTTTGTGGTTCAAGCCACGATTCCTCCAGATGGAATAGGCTTCTACATTCCTCACTCTCCACTACGGACAACCTGTCTCTCTAAGTCCCAGCTGAAAACTCAACAGTTCCAAGGAGCAATTCAACTTGGATTGATCACTTATTTTCTTTTCTCTTAGAAATACTTCTAATACTGCCATGTATTCATACAAATGTATTGATGTATATATTTGTGGGAGGCCTCAGGGCTCTCCTATCAGCACCTGCACCTGTTCTCTATTCCACGCAAACTGAGATGTGTAAAGGAAAGGTTCACAGCCACATGCCAGTGCATGGATTTACACATGACTATGGACCTGAGACAATTCTTGTGAACAAAAAATCCCAGTCACAAGCAGCAGTTTTTAATTCATTTATTTCGTCAGAGTAACTGACAGCCTACCCTTAGAGAACAACATGACCTGAGGGAAGCTTAGAAATTTTAAATATCGTGATGAAATCAGAGGCCTTTGGTGTATTGGTGACAATAACACGTGTCTCCACCAGCCGGGCCATATGCCACCAAACAAGCATGTTACCAAGGACGCTTGCAATCACTCCTGACGCTATGAGTAAATGCAGCTCATGTTGCAAACCCCAGTGGCATATGGTGTCCGCACTGTGTTTCTCCTTGAATCTCTGCCCATTCCCTTCGTTGCTTCTGTCTGGTCAGTGTCGCCGTGCGTCTGCTGCCCTTCTGCTCCTTTTGATTACCAGCCAGTTTACTTTAAACGCCAACAGCTAATGCACTGCGGCTCACTTCAGTCTGGAATTTGCTTAGAAAAGCTTGCTCCCCTCTGTAAGCTTTCAAATCCGACTGGGGAGAGCAGATGTTATTTATTGATTATTGAAAATTTGCTTCTGTTTTTTTTGTGATGCAGTATTTAAAATTTTGTATTTGTTATTTTTTTTTAAAAGCTGTTGCCAAGACTTAAAATGAGACGAACGGGGCTTCCATACTGTGGAGTAAAAACAGTCACATATGAATAAATGTATATCTGTCACCTGTGGATTCCAGTTCCACCCTCTTCCCCCTTCGAGCACTGATTTGGTCTCCACCGATACTTCAATTAGATCCACCTCATTAGCTGCTAAACGGCTTCACTATGTTTCACAGCTTGGAGCATGCTTCATCTGTAGAGAGCCTTTTAGCGGATTTAAGTGTTGTTTTACATATAAACAGCTGCCTGCTGCTAATTATGTAAATGAGAGTGGTAAGACTTTGGCATGTTTTTTTTTTTTAAGTGTTTACATCAATAAAACGCATTTGAACTATCTTGTATTCCTCTGTGATCACTTGCTAAAGGTTTACTTAGTCAGTATGTAGTGCTGAAATTCATGATAGCCAGCACATACAACAATTTGAAATTAATTTCATAGAAAAGGGACTGGATTGTTTATTTTAGACTTGTGTAAGTATTTCCGGTTGCAAGGAGCTGGTGCGTCTAACAAACGTCAATGGTGGTATCAGAAGTGTGGTGATTGTTATTGTTTTACAGGCAGTCGCTGACTCATCCAACAATGAAGTTACAATAGTGAGGAAAGATTACCAGATGCACAACGGAGAGCATTACCAGCACTCAGTGTTTGCATTAACTTTGGATGTGAAATAGGCACCATTATTGGGATTTGACAGGAATTTATGGGATAAACAAGACCAAACCTGGTACTTTGAGGCTTCACATTGGGGGCTGCAGGGCACTTCTTCAGCCCAGCCAGTTCAACACTGGCTGCTTAATTATTTGGGAATAATTACAATTATTTTGGTCAGTGTTGAAATGGAAGTTGTTTAGCCAATTACCCATTGATTTTCGACAAACAGAAAGTTAAACTTCCCCAAGCTTTTCATTGAACCTACTTACTTTTAATTCATATATTTAAATGGAATTTATATATTTTATATATTTAAATAAGTAAATGCTAATAAATTAAACAATTTATTAAATCTTTTACATGCTCATAAAAAATCATTAGGAAGAACAGAATTTTGAAAAAGCATACACTATAAAATATACTGCTTAGTACACAAAGTCCTGGATTTTTATTACATTGGGTAGGAATATGACTCACAACTCACATTTTACTGCCCTAAGCTAAGGAAAATATTCTCTATTTAGTGTTAAGCCAATATATTTAAATTCCAGTCACTTTTAACCACAAAGGAGCATTTTATTGCTATTGCTTTTGAAGCATCTTATCTATGTTCTTCCTCTCCTTCATTTCTTTTTTTGTGTCCCATCTTCATTCTCCATCTTCTTCATCCCTTCCCTCGCCTCCTCCCTACAAACCTTTCCTGTGTTATAAAGTCAGAGCTGTGCAGAAATAGCCATGCCATAAATGTATAACTTTTTCTACATATATTTTTTAGATTGAGGACTGAGGATTCTGAAAAGCTGAGTCGGAATAATGTCAAGGTTTGACATGAAAATGGTATCGGACCCTGATTTTGATGTTTCCCAACTTTTTTTTTTGTCGTAATGACAGATCAGTTTGAGAGGAAGCTGCAGAAAGAAGGACCCAGCCTCTAAAATGAGGCAGAAAAATAGAGATGCTGCTCACAGTGACAAACTTACAATTATCAAGAACTCTTAAGAAGGATCCTCTCAGTAATTTTGGCCAATTTGTGTTTTCCATTTGACTCTTTTGGCAGCATTTGTCTCTCAGGCTTTCATCAACCTTGATTTCACCCGCAGGAATTACCCTCCTTATGTGCTGAAGAATTTTTAATCTGTTCTATTTTCCTCAGGGTTAAATTTTAAATTTTTGTGGCTTATTTGTGTGTGTGTGTGTTTTTTTTTTCTTTTAAAGAAAAATTCAGTTTTTGAAATAAATTTGTTGGCTAAAAGATTAGCACTGCACAGCCAACTTAGAAATTGGTAGTTTTAATTTCCCTAAAGCAGAAGTTTTATGTGCTGTTGTATTTTCAAATTAGCTCGTCAGTAGAGCGAGTTGGCTTTGTGTGGCTGGAAAAAAAAAAAATCATGTCTGAACTATAAGTGATAGCGCAGGTTGGATTATTGTGAAATTTGGAGAGAAATGTATGGAAGTGGATTGAGAAGAGGATCGGTGCACTGAAATAGAAAGGTTCTGTTGTTGTAATGCTGTACCATTTGTTTCCATAATTATCGAGTCTTGTTGCTTAATGCATTATGTTAAAGACATTTTCTAAATCATGTTTCATGCATTTCCTGAAGTACCAATTGATTTGGGAGCATAAAGATAATCACTTATCTATGGCTGATCAGCTACATTTTTCTGAACTATATTAGGTTGTAAACTTTAAAAGAAAAAAACATCAACATGACCATTATGCAATGGCGATGGGATGGGAAGAGCCAACTAGAGATCGTCCATTGGGATCCAAAGTACAGTGTCTGTACCAGAGGCACCTTATTACGTTTGGAATTTAAGTCTCTGCTGCAGAAGACCCGCTGCACTGGGAGCCCTTCCTTTTAGCCATTGACAACAAAGTGAGGTTGGTGCCAAGGAAAAAAAAGACAATAACTTGATGCACTTTTCAGATAACAATCTAAGAGTATGTTCCAACAAAAGTTGGAATAAACCTCTCAGAATAAACATTAATCCATTGAGATGTCTTGTAAATTTTTTTTTACATTGGTGACGACCTCCTTCCCTTACTAAAAGATTAAGCCCATGTTAGCAAGTTTCAAACTCTACCTTAGTTATAGTAATACTCTGTCTCTCACAATCCTTTCATTGTATTGTTGTATTGGTTCTAGGTCACTCTACGATTTACACAGGCTCTGTGAAACTCAACTATGAGAGATCAGAAAAAAAAGCTGATCTTGATTTCAGCTTTGCTTTTCAGATGGTTGTCAGAATTTGGTGTAAACATTAAAACATGGATCCTTCCTGCCTTGTGTCAAATGTTCAGTGTTCTCAAAAGTTTGTCATAGTCACCAGAACTCGGAGTCGAGCCCTTTTTGTGGCGGGACAGGAGAACGTTCCCCTGGATGTGGCTACCAACATATGTGATTGCAGTTGTGATTCCATCACATCAATATGGACCAGAATCTTTGACACTATGTTGAATCTTTGCCATCTATGCATAGTTTGATTAAGGAGTTGGACATAAGACACATACTTACTAGGAGAGTGCATACGTCAAAGGGTATACCTGGGGAAAAAAATGCAACGCTGTGTTGGAAATTATAAATATACCAACACAAGCAGGCATATGGCAATGAGTACCCAGTGACCACCCAGCAGGCTGTCCCTGAGCAGCCACAGCTCTGCACGTTTTCTGCTCGGGATTCTGCAGTCTATCAGCCAGCTGGAGTGAGACGACCTCCATGCCAGCTGTAATTTACCACCGGGAGATGGGAGGGGGTGAGTGTGTACATATGCGAGTGTGAATGTTTGTTTGTGAGGGATTGATGGAACTTGCAAGGACGAGATTACCAAGTCAGCAATGAGTGGCTGAGATAGGATGCAAAATAGGAAAGGCAAGCGAATGTGGCAGTCGGCGTCGATGTGGCAGACTGATGCCCTGCAGGTGGAGGAAGAGGTATTTGTTTGTTGTTCTGTTTTATATTTAAGCTACCCTCACTGTTTCGCACAGAGCCACAAGCTAATCGCCCCCAATTCCATCACACACAAACTCGTGCACATCCTAGCCCTGTCAGGGAACCCAAATCTCCAGCTGCTAATCTGATAATCCTGTGCAGATGGCTGTCCTGCAGCAGGAATGGAATCCTGTGTGACGGAGATGAGTATCTTCTGCAGTAAGAAGGAGGCTGATGCTGTAACGTGTGGAGATGTTCCTAACCCACCTTGTGAGACGCGTGTTCCTGTCAATTGATTGCATTGTCAGAACATCCTCTGAAATAATATATACAGGGACTCACAATTGCAAAATTTTGACAGTGTAAAAGCTTAATGTCAACAATTAACTAAATTAAAGATACTAAATTAAAGATAAGCACTGCAAAATTAATGAAGGTAGCCTTGAAGGTTTATCTAATGTTTTTGTACATTATTCACTTTTTACCCAGTGTGTTCGTCTTTAATTGGCCAGAAAGGTTAGGATAAGTCTGCAAGTTGTCGAGACTATTGATAAATTGTAAGACAATAATTTGAAAGTCAAAAGGAAGTGGTCTAATTTCCAGGTATGCGATGAAACGTCGACCCTATAACTTATTTAATGGCGCATCATTTTATCATAATTTTCAAATGTTTTTTAAATTTGTTGATTTTTAAGACCATTCCATAAATATTCATCAATAGCACTTTGTGAGAACTATCAGAGCATTTTGATATCACAATTCTAGTATCTTTATTTTGGCCCCAAAGGAAAACCCAGTAATGTTAATTACACATCCTAATGAAGTAATGATCTTTGAATAATTTCTATAAGGATTTAAAAGGACGGTTGGCTCAATTCTACTTAGATATATTTGGATTAACCCAGACTGAGTCAGTAGAAAATAAACCAACAAAATTATTCTTTAGTCTTAGAGGTTTTCAAAAATATCAACATTTCTCTGAATATTCTGGAAGTAGTGCTGATTTCAGTTTGTTGCGTTTTCGTTGCATGATCACCACAGTTTCTCTTTTGACAATATTTTCAAACATATTGGATTGTAATGGAGATAGTTTAGCTTTTTCTTGAAGTTTTTGACAGAGAGGTCAAAGGTCGCTCAAATCGTAACAGTAGATGCCTCATTGAACACCTGCATGGATAAAGCATTTTTTAATGCCCCACTGTGCCACTGGTTAGTCAGAATGCTGAGCAGACGCATAGAAATTTCTGCTTTCATAAACGAGTCTAATGCAAGAAATGTTGTTCATCAAAATTCTATTTTTAAAACCTTTACAAAGGTGCCAAGTTTGCATTAAGCCCTTGAGCAAAATCTTGAAGGGGAGAGAAGTTGCAAGCATTTGCCTTTCTTGCAGGTAGATCATTACCAGGTTATGAGCAGAGCTTTAAAATACAAAAGAAAGTCATACAAAGTTTTAATAGGCGAACCAGTAAAGGTGCATTTAAATCTAAACTATTCATCTGCTGATGAAACGTTTAAGATCATTAAAAATACTTTTTATGTATTTTGTCAGCCATTCACACTGTCATGAACCCCAGTGGTAAAAGTAAAAGGCTTTTTGTCTTTTAAAGTGCAGTAGTGATACATAGTGGGAGGCCTTCCCGGCTGTCAATGCGCAGACAGTCACTTTACATGTTTTAAAAGACCCTGAGAGTACTAGGACAAAAATGTCAAGACTTACAGCCTGTAATATTTCAACTCCACGAAGAAAAAGTGGTGGGGGATCCTATTGGATGTCCATGAAAACATGGGCAAATTCTCCAATGAAGAGCTATGCTAAAGCAGACGACGATCTTAAAAGTCCACATGTCCAATGTACCTATGGGGATTGTAATAACAGTTCTAATGACGTATGAAAAGATATATTTTAATGTTTAAAAGTGCTCTGCTTCGATTTTAAGTTTAACTTGATTTTAAGATTTGCAAAACACAAGGTTTGCTAAATTGCTTTCTTTCATCTTGGTGATTATTTATGTTATCATACAGATCAACTTATAGAATTAACATTAATGAAAGCGCCACTTTGTGTTTCTGTGACATATAGAACAGCTCCAGCGCCTCTGCTCTGGAGCCGGGCTGTGCGTGCAGAGATGCAGCCACTTGAAGCTGTCTTTGTCGCTGGCACGACTACAAAGGGTTTTATGGCTTTAAGTTCAGGACGATCAGAGGCCAACACGCACAAAATGTCCTTTTTAAGACTCAATCAATTATTAAGGGCTGCTTTCCTATATTCTACTTTCCTGTGTAGAAAGATTTTTTTTTTCGTCTTTTTGGTTGGAGAGAAAACAAAGGGAAAGTTCTTTTTTTCTTCTTTTTTTTATAACTGTTGCAGTTTGTGCAATGTGAGCCCCAAGGAGTTTTCTTTTTGTTTTTTTTTTTAGTTTATCCCTTTCAGGAGTGATGTTCACTCCTTTATCATGCAAAGGTCGACAGTGAATTTATTATCGCTTTGACCTGGAATAAAATTAAGCAAATTTAACACAATCACAATGAAATGACAAACTAAGACTCAACGTGTGTGCCATCCAGTCTTTTCATTTTCAGCGAGAATCCAAAAGCAATAAAGCAGATGGTTGGCTGCTTTTTGTTTTCTTCGATATGCAGAAAAGCCTCGTTTCATTCTTTAAACCTTAGGCTGAAAGCTGAAATTTTTGGAGGGCCGGAAGGGGAGTTTTCCGGTTCAAAACAAAGGAGTCACAACGAGTACGCTAATGCCCTAAATGGGCTGGAACAGACGAAGCATCATCTCGAAAAAAAAAAACACATATTATAAAAAAGACTTGTCTTAACTAACAGCAGACCTCATATTATAAGATGAGCCAAAAGAAAGTTTTCAAAAACCTAGAGAATTCAATCATTCAGTTTCAAGTTCAGTCAAGCATTTAGGATCAAAAGAAGCATTAAATGACTGTCGACTTGTTTCTGGTGAGTAGTGAATTGTGCTATTCTAAGTAATTAATCTATAATAGTGATGCTATCACTGACAACGAACTGACCCATGTATTTCAATGAGTTTGGATCTCATGGTGAATAATTTATTAAGCTTCTGTAAACCCATGAGGGGGAATAGTTTCAGCTCACTGTGACTGTATGGCTGTGTAGGTTATATTTAATTTAGTTTTTTTATTTATTTATTTTTTTAGCATGAAAGTCCCACTAAATAAACATCTTTTTTTCTCCGTGACTCCACACTGAACTAGCCACTAACCACATTAGCACTCTGAGGACAACCAGGCTTGGGCATAAAAGTAATATATCTTACCTTACATATGAATGCTTATTTTTCTAAGTAAATGTACAGTAAAACAACTGAAAATACAGTTTAAATGATGGCATCGTTAACTGTTAGAAAATGGGTGCTGCAAACATTGTTAGTTTGCGCAACTCCTGTTTTTAGCTGTAGGTTGTTGATCCACTTCTCTTTTTTTCTGTACTTTTTTTTTAATTAACTCCCTTGCGTCCAACTACCTTCAAAACACAAACATGATGTTTATCATTCTCTCTATTAGAACTGTTGGAACAACCTAACAGGGCGCAGACTTTAGGCAATTTGAAGCCGGATCAACAGAAACAAACAGTCAGCATTTACTTCCGGCCCTCCAGCTGCATTGGGTGACGTCGGTGCGACGTCATCTGAAGCCCAGCAGTACTCAGACTGACCTGATGGTGGACTAATTTTGGACAGTGTTATCGAACAGTTCCACCATTAAAATGTTTCCCCAAACATTTCCGAAGATAATATATTTTATGCAGTACATTGTGCTAGAAATGAACTACTCAAATTATTTAAATTGACATATATTTACAATTATACAGTCAAATGATGAGATATTCAAATGTTGCTAGAGAAAGGTATTCTTGTATAATGGGCAGACTTATACACCTCTCTACCGGTCACATTTTCAAAATTCTATAAAATAATGAATACTAATTTCTATTATTATCATTTAGTATGTTTTAACATCCAGGTGACATTCCTACAGCAGCATTTTTGAATATTATGATTTTTAAATGGCAAGTTCACGCCACCAGTTCAGAACCACGGACAGCAGCATCCCCAAAGGTTACTCTCAAAATGAACTGGAAGACTGCTGATATTCAGTATGCAGGCTCTGGTCTCAGTTGTGGTCTGATTAGGCACAATTAGTCACAGTGTCTGAAAATGTTGGGATAAGTTTATTTCACATAAACATTGTGCATGTCTCTGCTGTTTGCATCATGGGATTGAAACGTGGCAGTGCAGCATCCCGGCGGGGGTCATGATGCGGTTCAGTGAGTGTTCGGTCGGATCGATATCCAACTTTTCACAACTTGATGGATCATTAATGTAATGGATCACTAGAAAGCCGGGGTGATGCTTTCAAGACAATAACTTCTGGGTCACGTTAGCCCTATCGATCAAATATTACATTTAAATTCTACCCTTTGGCTTGTTTTGGGGGTTTTTTTCCACCCCATTTTCTGTTTTTTGATCTTAGCCTATAACCGAATGTATCAAAATTTAGGTTTGCTTTGAGATTCCAAAACAAATGAAATCCCCAATCACGTTCTCTTTTTTCCCCCTCATCCTCCTCCTCCTCTTCCTCCTTCTTCTTTTTCTCCCTCTAATTTTTCATAGAAAATCGAATATATCAAATGATTTCACACCACTTGCTCTGTGTTCACATCTATTTCGGCAAAATTTATGCTTTTTAAATACAAACTTTATATCAATTGTGCTTTTTTGTATATTAGGCTTCATTTTCCATTTGCAGATACTAATTTATTGTTTTTGTAGATATTGGAGAGCATATTGTTCCTGCGCTGATGCCTGCGCGCTTTCAAGCTAAATCATTGAATGCACTTGACGACACAGCAATGGATAAATCTCCATGTGCAGCAGTAAATTTGTATCTATGGATGCTTCTGTGTGAGTGTTTCCTCCTGTTGGTTTTCAGCCTATTTATTTAATTAGCTTATGAGACTTAAGAGGTGATTAGAGTGTGAAAGTGGCCTTTAGTAAGTGATCTCCTGAACTTTTTCTCATTATCTTGTGGTTTTACAGCTCAAAGACTATTGACACGATCACAGATGAGCTTGTGGGGTTTCCTGAATGGTCCTAGAGGATATTTTGGCTCCAGTCACAGCTGTAACACTGCTAAAACATAATGGTTGCTCATCTTCTCTCTTTGGCTGCCTAAACTGGCTGCATCTGTGAATCTATTTGTATGCTTGTACAAGGTGTACTCTCTCTGATTGGTAACTTTAGTGAAACTGGAATATTTCTGTTTAGAAATAAAGTCAAGAGATTATTTGGCCTGATTTCTGATCAGAATTGGTAAAGTTCTCGCTTGCTGTCTTTTAGAACAAAAGGTGTTATATAAAAAACAAATTACTATAAGATTTTTGATGTGGCCCGAATTTGAGCAATTATCTCTCAAACACTGAAATTATTACAGTTAAATCCTAAGTTATGGGACAGAGGCGTCCTTATAACACAGTCCAACTAGAACAAGTAAGTGAATATAACCTTTACGAGATGGATTATTGTTCTTTTTTTTATTGAACACCTGATGACAGAAAATATTATTGTTTTTAGTCCAAAATCAATATTGTTCAAAATCCAGAACTGGTTCTTGATTCCTATCCTTATCTGTGTCCAACCTCACTGAATTTGAACTTTTTTCCCCCAATTAAGATCAGGCAAAAATTCAACATCAATATATTTAAAAAAGTGCAGGAGCTGTAATTTGCACCGAAAGCTTGTTTTGCAAACTGTTGACGTAGTTGGGCTTAATGCGTGTGTGTAAAATTTGTGAATTTTACAGATTTTCATTTTTGAAAAAATGTATGCTTCAAACTTATTGGAAGTAAATAGTTGTTCATGTGTAACAATTATATGATATATATAATGATATATATAATTGGTACTTAAACTAGTTATAAACAGTGTAATTGGTATAAGTACCAGTTATATTTGTGCTATATAATAACAATAGAATTGGTTTATATTAATAAACCAATATTGGCCATATATTGGTCGTAAATACAATCTCAATGAAACCCATTGAAATGATCAAATGTGTAGAAGTTATTAAGAATATTACTACAGAAAGGACTTTCTAAAGTGAGCTCCCATTACAATTATAGCTTGAAATAGTCCAGAAAATGTGTCTTGAAAGTGACAAGGAAATGTCTTAGATTTATTTGACTGTTAGCCATGACTAAACAAATCAATAATTCAGTAACAAGAACAAAACAAATGTTTCATAAAACAGCAAGCCATTCCTCTTGCTCACTGTAAAAAAGCTGAAAGGAAAACAATCCTCTTTTAGTCTTTACATGTGTGACTTTAAGGCCAGCAGAAGCAACTTTTTTTTTCGTTTTAAGTTTTGATTTGAAATCAGATATATTCCCACAACAAACCATTTCTCTGATGGGTAACTAATTGGATTAGGTTTTTGATGCAGTGCTCACCGGCGGTGTGCGCAAACAGGCACCCGGGCGCACACCGACGTACACAGCTCGAGCAATTAAAAAGGGGGTACCGAAAGGAGCTCAGTGAGAGATAATTGTCTCATAAGTCAATAAGCACAGCTGTTGGCAAGGTCAGCTTTCAGTTATGGACACACATCGCTGCTCTCAGTTTTGTGTGTGTCCTCTCCAATCTGTCTTTCCTCTTTATCCTCTCCTTTCCAGTCTTCTCTCCGAGCTCGTCCTGTAAGTTGGCTGCTCCCCTGTCACTCCCCTCCATCCTCTCTTTCTGCACGGCTGGGTTTCTCGATTGCTCGTGTCCCTTGATGAATATTAATGGCGAAGTTTAGATATTACATGAAAATGAACTGTTTATTTACAATAACTCTCTCTCCTTTGGCTTTACGGGAGGCTAGGCGGGGGAGACGCACGGGAAGATGGCAGATTCCCAAGTATGGGGGAAGAAATGGGTCAGTGCTGTGCTAAACAGGATTCCTACCAGTGAGAAGCTGTGGCCAACCAAATTTGTCATGGAACTAAAGAGGAGCATTTTGTTTTTTCACCTCAAAGGCTGAAATTGTTTGAGCAGAAGAGCTGAGTGGACAATAAACACCCTCCTCACTGGTATATGCTCTCGTAGCTGAATTTTGGCTGCTCCTTCAAGGGCTATGAAACGCAGAGATAAAATGTCTCAAATTGGTTTTCACTCAGGATAAGCACTGTGGGACAAATGACTAAACTCAAATACAACAAAAAATAAGCATTAGAGGTGTGGCATGAAGCTCCAAGGTTGAATGAAGGTATAGATAAGAGGAGATTGAGAGACAAACGGGAGACAGAAAATGGGAAAAGCATGACAAGAAAAATTGAAAGTCATTGAAATGGTATGACATATGGCACTGAAGAAGCGAGGAAAAAAGAGGATAAAAGATCAAATTCAAGGAAAAAGTTATGCAAACATGATGGCATTGAAAAAGTTGTGCCAATTTACTAAAGAGATGAAGTGAACAAAAAAAAGCAGACGCCTAAGGCAAACAGATTCAATGCCGATATCAAGGTAAGCAAACAAATTAGACCACTGCGAACATTAGCATTAGTTAGGTCGCTGCTGGCTGTTTAGAGCAGTCTGCTTTTTTGTACAGTGGATAAAACATGTTCAAACAGTTTGTAAGTGCATAGTGTCATGCAGTGAAAACTATGTGGTGGTTGAAATATCCCAACTGTGCTTTCGCGGCTGGCATCTGCAGTGCCGCATCTAAAGTGAGGAACTGGTATTAAACTTGCCATCAGAAGGTTTATTGGCAACGGTGGCAATTTTATTTTTAAATGCCTCAGTGTATCCCATGATTCTCTGCTTCTCCTTTTTTTCTAGCATTTTCTAATCCTTCACAATCTAATATCGTAGTTTAGACATGTCTGCAAATGTTCAGGTTGGGTGGTGGCTGCATTCTCCAAGTTTTTTTTTTTTTTAAATATATATATTTTTTAAGTCTTTCTAGTCAAATCCGGATATTTTTAAAGAGATTCAGATCAGAGGAACACACAAGATGCTCCAAATTGAACTTTTCAGGAAGAAGTCCTTTGTCAGGTGGATGTTAATTGCAGCATTGATTTTTTAAACACCCAGTCATGAAGGCGTAGAGGAGGAATCTCCGTCCACACGGATACCTGCTGCAGCGTCTTTATGTAGCCTACCACAGCTTGACACCTCTGCAAAAACCTAAGCTACTTTGTCCTATTTTAGAAAAAGACGACCCAGATCATTGTGCTATCGTGCGTAAAACGTGATTTTTATATATATATACATATATATACACTGCCTGGCCAAAAAAAAAGTTGCCACCAAAAAATGGTCACACTCTCCAGTATTTTGTTGGACCGCCTTTAGCTTTGATTACAGCCCACATTCGCTGTGGCATTGTTTCAATAAGCTTCTGAAGTGTCACAAGATTTATTTCCATCCAGTGTTGCATTAATTTTTCACCAAGATCTTGTATTGATGATGGGAGAGTCTGACCACTGCACAAACCCTTCTCCAGCACATCCCAAAGATTCTCACTGGGGTTAAGGTCTGGACTCTGTGGTGGCCAATCCATGTGTGAAAAAGACGTCTCATGCTCCCTGAACCACTTTCACAATTTGAGCCCGATGAATCCTGGCATTGTCATCTTGGAATATGCCAGTTCCATTTGGGAAGAAAAAATCCATTGATGGAATAACTTGGTCATTCAGTATATTCAGGGAGTCAGCTGACTTCATTCTTTGGGCACACAATGTTGAACCTAGACCTGACCAACTGCAGCAACCCCAGATCATAGCACTGCCCCCACAGGCTTGTACAGTGGGCACTAGGCATGATGGGTGCATCACTTCACCTGCCTCTCTTCTTACCTTGATACGCCCATCACTCTGAAACAGGGTAAATCTGGACTCATCAGACCACATGACCCTCTTCCATTCCTCCAGAGTCCAATCTTTATGCTCCCTAGCAAACTGAACATGCCAATGATTTGACCCTTCTTGAACAGACTAACGTCTTTTCCACGACCACAGGATGTTTCTTCTGCCATGATTGTTTGAGAAATGAGGAGTTACTCATTGCATCAGCTGGGGTTAAATAACTTGTAGCCAGCTGAAAGATAATCGCCTATGCAGTTGTTATCCAATAGGAGGCTTGTACCTATTTGCTTAGTTAAATCCAGGTGGCGACATTTATTTTGGCCAGGCAGTGTATATATACAATTAAGACCAGCTATTTTCATGCACTGCATTAAGAGGCTTAACCTTTTATTGTCCCCTGGTCAGAACTTAAATTAAACTAAACTTTTCCTGTTTTAAGTCAGTGAGGATCACCAACATTATTTATTAAATGTAAAAATAAATAAATAAATAAAAAAAAGATGTTAGATTTTTAGTTTGTTATTTCTTTGAATTCAGTATTTTTCTTACGGTTCGTAAGAACTGTCATTCAAACTGTAGATTTGGGTCAGTTCTTTGGGGAATCCTTTAACAAGCTTCTCACAATATTTTTCTGGAATTTTGGCTCATTATTTCTGATGTAACTGTTACTGAACATTTTTCAACTCTGATCACGAACGCAGTGAGTATGGGATTGAGTTCAGAGCTTTGGCAGTGGTCATATCCAACACTGACTTTAACCTTAACAGTATTTTTGCTATTTTTTCTGTGTATTTAGGGTCAATGGAATATCTTTGAAGATATCTAAGGAATCGTTTGTGTATATTGTGAAAAAGAAAATGAACCAAAAACAGATTTTATTGATCTACTCTCACAAGCCTGAGGTATATTTTAAACAGACACTAAAGCCTTGGAAAAGTGAAATCTCAACCTCCTTTGAGAAGACTATGAAGTGTGTTTAGGAAGATGCATCTTTTTTGATGGTATCGAAGGCTGCTCAAACATTCTCCATTTTCAGACCCAGACATAATGTCAATGGTTGCTTTTAGCAAAGCAGTTCCATGTTGTGAGTGAATCATCTTCTTTATCAGAAGCTGACAAACTCTTCTGGATTCCCTAAATCGCTTGAAGCGATCTCTATATGTAAGTTTCTGAATTAGAAAAAAGTTATAAAATAAGAATCCTAAAAAGACATATCATGGTGCCAATTAGCAAACAGAATTCAAGTTTTCATGTCAGACAAGTCTGTGAAGCTGAAAAAGGAGAGAGGCTGTTTAGCTACCTTGATCAAGTGAAATATGCAGGAGCTATTTGGTTCTGCAAACATGATGTCCCTGAAAAGAAAAATAAAAGCGAATGCGCGAGGCTCAGAATGCCCTTGAGACAGAAACGGTGGGATCCTGCAGCGCGGCGGACAGCATACAGCCGTCCCAGCACTCTTAAACCACCTCACTGACATTTTAAGCATCGTGCATTCTCTGGGACCCTGTAAAATGAAATACAGCGATCCATCAAGACCTCCCCTTGCATCTCCGCCTTCCGCAGTATCTAGTCTGCATTTCCTTTTTATAGATCGAAAGCATTTTCTTTTTTGCTGATGTCAGGAAGCGTGTTTCAGGCTTCAGCCAGTCATTGTGAGAAATGGGACGCGGCCTGTTCTGCCACTTTGCTCTACCGTCTCCTCACAGTCCTTCTGCTGATCTGCAGGAAATGATTGTGGCTCACCTATTGACTGCCTGTCCCCAAGCAACGATTACAGCAGGCCACAGGATTTTTTTGTCAAGGCTGTATGTTAAAGAGTCTTAATTACCGTCATGGTTTTAAATGTAACATGGTTTTGAAAATGACTGTTGAATGTTGAGGTGATTGTCTTTTTATTGGGAGGTTGCGAGCTAGACTCCACCTTTCTTCCAACTTGTTTTGTAAAAATTCTTGGATGAGACACTGAATCTCACATCACAGGTGTGGGAATTGAAGTGCAAGTGTGTGTGACAGTGGCTAATTGAGACATGAGCGTAAAAGTGCTTCAAGTGGTCAGACTAGAAACTCGTTCAATAAATGGAGTCCATTTACGCGGAGGATTGTTCACATAAACAAAAAAAAAAAAACAAGAGCCTGATCTTTGCTGTTTCCCTCCTGTTATTTGAGAATCAACTTAATCTTGGGTTACAATTTTTTTATTTTATTTTCATTTGTTTTATGAACGTGAGACACACAATTCCAGTTACTTTTTAATTCTGCAGTCGTCATATTTGTGATTAACCCAATTTTTTTTTTTTTTTCCCTCCTAATGATTGATGACCTTATCATTCCCCATTGGCTTCAGTATTTTGGGAACATTTGTTTATTTCTCCCAAATTCAGGTACATCACTTTGCTTTACAGCTCACCGGAACATGCTCAACTTAGAATGGCAAGCATTCAAAACAGCTCCCGAAATTAGTCACTGAATCTGAAATATTAAAAGTAACAAACCTCATAAATTACAGACTGTTATTGTCAGCTGGAATGGTTTTGAATTCTCAAAGAACGCTTTGATTATAGTCTTAAATTGTGGAAATAATATATTTCTCTCTCGTTTGGACAGAGCTAGATTCTTAAAGAGACGGAGGTAAATTACAGGGTGTCAGATGCGGCTGTGATGAAAATTAAAATGGAAGTTTTTGCTGCATGCCATCTTCGTAGGTGAATGTAACTGCTACTTTAAATAATAACCTCCATTCAAATAAAAATAAATAATGGACATTCTCATAAGCTGATTGATTTGCGCACAATAAATGTTTTATGACCGAACTGTGCAATTGTAATCCTCTGTGTAGCCCGTCACAGCCAATACCAGGTTGTGATTTATTTATTTTATTTATTTATTTTTTTCTTTATTTAATATATCTACTGTGCTGGTACTAATATCAGAATATAATCTTAGTACAACAAGTACAGAGTATTGAGTGCATTTGCATATGAACCTAATTGAAAAAATATTGTTCACACTGTATCTGGATATATTTACACTAAGACTTAATGACATACATTTTCTTTTTCCAAACAGTAACAAGCTACTTAAAAATACAGCAGGCTATCAGAAACAGCCATTGATTGCCATCTTCATTTTCCTTGTGTTGGACTAAAACCACTAAAGTAGTCGTCAGTGTCGGAATTGAACAGCCTCACACACACACTCGGTGTCTTTCGTTGTCGCTTTCATTGCCACTTTCGTCTCGAGGCACATTTGCTCTTGAGATTATGCTGTCCTCTTCATCACACAGCTGTCCAGCCTTCTGAGACCTGTTGGTGAGAGCCCATATATTAGCCGCATTGCAGTGTTCATAGCGTGTGAACGAAGGAATGGATTACAGTCTGGAACTTAGGATATGTAAAGTTTGTATATTTCTCCTTAATTGGACCACATTGCAAAGCAAAATGCATTTGTTGGGTTGAGCAGAAGAGTTCAGTCTCAAAGTTTTCCACATGTGAAAATGTACCAAATTCTCTTTTCCAAACAGCTTTTGTGATAAAGAGCCTAGGAAAAAAAATCTTCATACATAGATATGTAAGGTGAGAGTTTACAACCATTTTTAATCCCGTTTCTCTACTCTTGCAGCGGGCTCAGAGCGGAGTTTAATAGAAACTACCTTCACTGCCCTGGAGTGGCATCTTGCAGTCATGACCACTTCCCATGAAATGCTTGTGGGATATGTGTGGGTGTTGCAGATAGAACAACACAACTGACTTGTGACATGCTGTTTGAGGAATGTGATGCAATGCGATGAAACAGTGTGTGACCGAGCTGGTGACCGGCCTGAGAAAGAGTGTTGTGGTTTTATTTGGTTTTGGGTGCAAGTCATGGTCATCTTTGCTGCTCTTTCCAAACATTCGTTATTCTCGTGAATGGGGGATATATTTGGAAGGGAAATAAAAATGATTTACAAAAATAATATATCTACCAAATATAAGGTCCCTTACTTTTTTAGCTGAGTGTTGGGCATGGTGGAGGATTTGAGAGATGTTGGATGTACTTCCCTTTTGTAGGTTCTGAGAAGCTTATCAATTCTCTGAAATAAAAACCTAGTTTTCATTTGTTTGTTTTTTTACAGAAGAATGACCCAAAAATGAGGCTTAATTACCAGTTAACTATATAGAAAACGTGTGGTTTGAGCAGAAGAAAAAATAACACATTAGAGAGGAAGCACAATTCTGCAAAAGAAGGGTAAAAGTCCTCCTTCTGTGTGCTTTAACTTTCTAAAATGTTACAGGAGAAGACTGTTTAAACAAGCAAATGTTTATAAGGTCATATGATATACATGATTTTAATAATGATTCTCCCCACCCCCTCACTAATTTATTTTATTCATATTAAAGATATTTTATTTTCTGAACATCTTCGTCAAAGATATCAATAGAGTAAAGTGCAGTTCCTAAATATAGATTGGGCTCAAGTGGTCATAAATCCTGACTTTTATTTTCCACAAACAAGCCACTGCAGTAAAGTGAGGTATATTCCAGAAGAATGTATCCAACAAAAACCTTCTAGCTAAATTTCATGAATGATGTTGCGTTTTGAACAAAAAGGAAATGTCTTTGTTGTGGCCCGGCAGTGTTGTCCTGGAAGCAACCAGTTCATTATCGGGTTAGGGAAATGTCTTTCCAGGCCTTGAAGGAGTTGTTCAGTTTGTTGCGGATAATTCTGAGTAAAGACAAAAAAAAACTCAAACATTTTAGAACCCTAGACATTTAGTCAGTGAAGATTTAGTTTAAATGCGAGCTGCTGCTGGTTGTTTTGAAAGTGTTTCTGGACTTGGTCCAGCTAGTTCACTCATTTGAAATTGAACCTGCCATCCAGCTCTGGCGCAGTGAGGCTGTTGTACAGGGATAGCAAAAAAAAAAAAAAAAGGTGAGGGTTGTTTGGTCACCTCAACCTCTATTACTGCCAAGCAAGCAGGGCAACCTCTGGACTGTGATTAAACTTTGCTTTTTCCTGTATGGGAAATGAACTGGAAGAGGTGTAAAACGCAATATCCCAAAGTCTTAGCGGGTTTTGCTCGGTCAAACCTCGCCTTTTTGTACTTGGACCTTAATGTCGTCACCTCAATTATACTGGACCACCCAGCTCTAATCCAAGACTTTCTTTTGGAGCTCACAACATTACAGAATGCATTTCCATAATGCCGTGAAAGACTCTGCACCAAGAGACAGTCTCTTAAGAGCGCTAAGCTGGTTTGATGTAAGAGCTTGTATTCTCCACAAAAGAACTCCGGCAAAGTCCTAAGCCATGTCTAAAGCTCTGTTTGCTGAGGTCTTCTTCCGAGAGGGTTGGTGTGTCTGAAATTGTTTTATTTATTTATTTTTTTCTTCAGAACGAGATTCGGATGTCTGTGAAACCTTTAGGACATGGTTTTTGCTTCGCACTCTGAGTTTTACACATGAAAGGTTGATGTCCTTGCTTCTGTCTTCTCTTTACCTCACAGCTCAACCAAACCTACCGAAAATTCATGAAGGATGGTGGGCGTACAAGGAAGTGGTGCAAGGGAGCTTTGTTCCAGGTAAGCCTCAAACAGCATGCTGCGCTTTGATGTGTGGAGCCTTTCCCACTGAACACCGCTCCACCCCACCCGTCCGCCCCACCCCCCCCGTCTGCATACACTCCAAACACAGCGTGCTTGATCTTGAAGTTGCCACTTATTACATATTTAAGATAGCATCGAGCCACCTTGCCGTTGGCAAGAGTTATATTTTCTTATTCTGACAAGACCTCTTTGTCCTTCCCACACAGTTGACACGTTTTCATATGATTGACTGACAGCTTTTCCCCTTACCTCCAACCTTTTCCATCTCGTGTGTGCATGCGTGCGTGTGTGTGTGAGGCTAATGTTTTCCTAAAATTGTTCTTTTTTTTTTTTTTTTTTTCTGAACTGAGAGGCTCTTGATAAAGCCTGCAGTTACATGCAAATTTGTGTGTGCAAGGCAATTTATCTCCTTGTGAGAAGCAAATCGGAAATATTTAAGATTTTACTGTCAGGAAAATATAGTATTAGCATTTCTTTCAATTCAAGAGCTGCAGATTACACACAGTGTGGGGTGCCAGGGAATTGTTGTACATAAATACCATATTCTGTTACACAAATGGTCCCTTCTGTCCCCAGCCACCCAAAAGTGGGAAAACAATCTGGTTGTCTGACAAATACCAAAAAGCCAGATTTAAAAAAAAACAAAACAAACAAATTTAATGAAATTCATTAATTTTATTTTAATGTAATATCTGTGGGTAATGTACTTTTCTGCACTGCTGCTTCTTTAGCACCAACCAGCACTCTTGGTTTTATAACAAAAAACAAACTTTGAAGTTGAGGCAAACTGTTTTAATTAATTAATTTTTTACCTTAAATTTAAACCGGACTTATTTTTACTGTGAAAGTGAAGGCTCGCTCTAGCTAAGTAATACATTTTTGGACTTCTGTTTGATTCAATCAATGTTCACTCGCTGGGTCAATTCAATATCAATGCTGTTATGTCTGTGGTTGACACAAAACGTTATAAGATTGTATGCCAGGTATGTAGACAAAGGCTGCAGAAAGAGAATTGGCTGCAGCAGCAGATTACTTGAAACAGTCTGCAATCTGTACAGGTTCACCAAAACTGGAAACAAGCTGATTGGTTAATGTTTCCTGATATTCATCTCGATTCGAGTTGCAATCTTGAAAAGTTCATCAGCGTTTGACTTTAACATGAAAGCGTGTTGCCTTGTATAACTTCAAAATCTTCGTTATGATTCCTCTTTTACCCATTACAAGGTAGACAAGGTAGAGTTCTTGGAGATAAGATCACAAACGCATGGTCAGATATTTTCCTTCAGGATTTTCTGGGAGAGATTAACGTATTAAGTCAGTGTTTCTTCTCAAAAGGAGATCTCAGCCCCAAACTATGCATTTCACATATGGCCATGTTGGTCTTCATAGCTTATTTCACATAATCAATCAAATCATTGTTTAAAGACTGCTGCTAAATCCCACTACAGTGGTCAAGTCTGAAAGTGCTTCCACCTTAGCTGATGACTAACCTTGTTGTGTTCAAGGCAGAGGTTATAGGATCAAGGCCCCAGGAAGCTGAAGCACAAATAAAGGTTAACATTTGTTGTAAAGTTTGGGAGCACAAAGTGGGTAAAGACAGCTTTTACTGCTCTTTTTATACCACAACCATGTCTTTCAGCAGTTCTCCTTGACAAACTTACTGGCCTAACTACGGCACAACAGCGAACGCTGTGAAAACATTATTTGAGATTCTCCAGCGGCCCCTGCAGAGAATTCCCAGCCCTAGTTACCTTGTTCTGCACCCAGCAGGATTTCACATTCAGGATATGAAAGAGAGAGAGAGAGAGAGAGAGGCCTTTTAGCTCCAAATGGAGCCTAATTTGCTGGCACAGAGAGGGATAATATTGATGGAAAATATTCCTATTGAACCTCGTCTGCTTGGACAGTGACTTGTGATAAAAGAATTCTCTGTGAAGTGGGATTTTATGTTGGATGTGCACACTGGGACATATCAAAGGAATGAAAATACTCTTTAAAGCTGCAATCTGAAAGAATTAGTTTTATAACTATTCCTCCTCCACTCATACCTGAAATGTCCCAGAGAGAGAGGGAGAGCATCATTGCATTTGTTTGTGGAAACGCTAGCACCATCTAGTTTTTGAATACTTTATGAAACGTTTTGCAGGCGTAACAGCTGCAACGCCTCTCCTCCGTTATGACTGGCAGTTGGAAAACTCTATAGGAATAAAAGCTGAAAATTATTTTTTCCTCCGTCTCCAGAAGAAAGAGAGACAGTCATTGTACAGAGATGGGACCCGGTCCCATCTCTGATCCTTTCTTTATTCGTTAATGGCTCACATGGCTTCTCCGATGAGTCTCTCCGAGGAGACCGAGAGCTGCAGCTTTTCATATTGGAACATTTGCACCCTGGCATTAGCAAATCAGATGAAATCACGTTCTCTGACTTGTGTCATCAAAGATGACCTTTGCTTATCCTTTTTGAGCACTCTCAATTAGCTTTAAATTTGCTAAAGGTCACACGGCTCCAAGCGCTTCCCCCACTCACTCACCTTTTGTCTTAATGTTTAACTTCTTAAATCAGGGTTAAAAAGCTTCCCAACCTCAGTGTTGTGCTTCCTCCTGGAGCTTCAATCAGGCTCAGTGATTCAACCATTTATTCAGCTTCTGTGTTTCCAAGTAGTGCTTTTTTTTCCTTTTTTTTAAAGTTCACGAGTTGAAGCATACGGAGTATTTGTGCTCTTTTTAATTTGTGCATTCATTAGTTTGTGCCTCATGTATTATTTTATAATTCAGCGGAGCTCTAATTAGCATATCTTTGCGAAAACACAGGAGTTTATCTCATTAAATTCTCCTCCAACTTAAAACTTTAAAACCTCCTGTGCCTTAAAAGTCTATTTGAGCTTATTAGAATGTCAAAGGCGCAAAAATAGCAGAAGTTAAGGCTGGCATTCAGTGCAATTAATCTCCTGTTTCATTATACTATCATTCTTTTTCAGTTTTTTCTGAAAGCACTGTTGCCTTAACACGAGAAATAAAATTTGCACATGGTTGCCTGAGTTGTCTCTGCTACCTTTTCATGCCACTGTTCAAAATCATAAGAGACGAACGAAGTGTTGGTCAGCCTTCCTAATTCATTGGATTTCGGTTTCGCCTGTCACTTTCATGGTGTAAGGGAGATAAAATCCAGCACACAGACATGAAGACTGCCTGCACAAACGTGAAAGAAAGAGTGGGTGTCCAAAACGTTTTGAAAGACGACGCGGCACCGATAGGATTGCAGTCCGTTCATGAATCTTCTTCTCAGTGGGACCACAAATGCGGAAGCGGTTAAGAACAACAGCATCTCAGTCATGTTTCCATCCCTGTGTGGAACAGCAAATGCTGAGGCACACAGTGAGGCAAGGTTGCCACGTTTTTGACTCAGCACCTGGGAACAGCAAATGGCCCATAAGGATGGAAATGAGTGAAATTTGTTGTGGAGGAACTCGGCATCCCTGCACACAACCCTGACTTTGACCTGACGGAAGAATGTCAAATATTCTTATGGTAAGTGGGCTGCACTTTATAACACTTTATTAACTCCAGAGGGATCTCTAAAGCACTTCACACGACAGTCATTCAGCCATTCATGCACACATTCACGCGCTGCTGGTGGTGAGCCACATTGTAGCCACGCACTCCCAAACACTGAACTTTATTTCCCATGAAGTTGCATTTGTTGTTGCTGCATCTGCCTTTTTGATGGATTTAATCGGCTTCTTTGAATAGATTACGGTTGTTGGTGGTGTTATTTCAACCTAAATTTCTACTTTGCGATGGACTTTTTCTTTTCTTCAAATTTGTGATGTTCCTCATGCAAATGAGATTTATTTTCAGTGCGCCTGTGGACGCTTTACGCCGAGCGAAGCCACTTTTTCTTCAAGACGTTGTGCTATTACAATTGTGAAAGGCTAATGCAGGAGAATTAGCTGTTATCTTTTAGTTTTTTGTGGCGTTTGACTTTTTTATACAGCATTTCAGTGTAAACACACTGGTAAGTTCAGATGTTCGTATCCCGTGAATAAAAAGACCGATCAGAATGTTTTGTCTTCGCCCTTCAGCAACATAAGGTGAAATGCTACATATGAATGTTGAGGTGACACTTTGAAAACTGTCACAGAACATAAACACACAAGACGACTTCAAAAGGAAGCAAGTGTTGTTCATGTGTCAGACGTGATGCATTCAGACAGAGTACTGATGCTCTGATGTTCCTCAGTACCCAATAGGCAACCAAGATGAAAAAAAACAACAATTTCTAGTAAAAAATATCTATAGCTTTTCGAATTTTTAGAAAAATTTAATTTTATATCATTCTCCTGAGCATTCTCTTTGGAAATACGCGCACGCTGCAACCATGTGCAGCACTACCGGCGTGTCAGATTATGATGGGAAATTGTTGCACTTTAAGTCTTAACGAAGCATGGAGGAGCGCTCTTGATCTTATAAGTGTGAGCAGCCGATCTAATTATCAGGGCTTATCGTTCATCTCTGCATCTGATTTGTTTTTAAAGGCATCAGTGCATTTTTATCACGGCTCCTCATTTGAATTCCGTTTAATCTGCCGTTTTCCTACCCGGGATTTCTTGTTTGATGTCCACTTTTGTACCAGCAAACGAGCTGCGGCGGTGTTTCCTGCAGGCTTGTGAGCTGATTAAAAAACATTTTTCACATCCCACTGAGACAATAACCAACCACCAATTACAAAATTCCAGCTGTAGAGTAAAAAAAATCTGGGTTGTAAAAAGAAAAGAGTGAAAAAGAAAAAAAAAAATCCCCTCAAGTGTTTGTCTTGTTCTCTTTTTACTTATCCGGCTAAACTCTTTTTATCAATCAATGGAAGATGCTAATTGGCCAGTACTTTGTATATGTCTAGGAGGTAACAAGATAGTCTTCAGGTGGCAATCAGTGATCGAAGACCAATTAAGGAAGCAGAGAAAACACCAGCAGGGCGAAACTCCATTTGTCGTTGGCAAATCTGTGCGATGAAAAAGGATATCCATTAGCTGCTGTCTATTGCCGGTTTGTTTTGAAGCCGGCCTCTGCTGCGCAAGTAAAATATCCAACTTTGAAATTTGCAGAAGCCACTATGCTGCAGACAGGTCTGATGAGAAAAGGCCTCTCACTGGTGAGGTGAGTGCCTTTAGAGTGCACAGGGCTGCTTTCTGACAGCTGGTATTGCACACTTGAGACTTTTTTAAGAGCAGTCGACATCTAGCAAAACAGATATGGCCCCAGTGGAAATCCTGCCACCTATCATAGTAAAATACTAGTTTCGCCACTGAAACACTCCCCGTGATATGTTTTTTTTCAATTTGGGACACAGATGTACCTTCCCCAACTGTTAGTGTTGAGGTATCAGCAAATGGGAAGGATGAAACACTGAATCCGTTCAGCTTTACTTTAAGTGTAAATTGTCAAAGCCCTTGGAGGCTCACGGGTTCTTTGAGACTTAGTAGCTTATTCCGGCATGATGGCTGATATTTTCTGTTGTCCAAAAAAAAGTAAAAGAATTAAATCTACAAATTCATGTCCTCTAATAGCTTTTTTCCAGTTTGCCAGAAGCAATAATCATAGTAATTCTTATTTTTCGTCTACAGGATAAGAACCATTACTCTTCCAAATCATACAGAATAATCAGACTAAGGCAAACTTTCATTTTCTGTTGCTCCCCATTAGAGTAATCAAAGAATTGAACATTTTAGTATAATTGCTTGTATGAAAAAAAAATATATTTACAAATTGGTAGCATCAACGTGTGGAAATGAGTAATGATGTTGTGCAAAATGTGCTTTCGTAACTGGCAATAAATCATCAGGGCACGACTTTCTTTTCAACCCGAAATAGAAAATTGCATCTAAAAGTAGCCAAATGCAAAATGAGCATATTCAAAACTCAACTCTCATGAAGACACACATGTTCGGTCACTGTTAATACGTGATAGCTTAATACTGAATTGAATTATCTGTGCCCACTATTCTTGTTGGCAACAGGGAAGTTGGAGAACATAAATATACTGAAAGACTTAATCAGCTTCCATTTATTCAGAACAAGCGAACTCCAGGTAGAAAGACCGCCGGATCGTTTTGGTGTCAACAGTGTCAAGTATACACCTATGATGTTAAACTGTATTTAGGAGATGCACAGGAAAAAATCTAAATAATTCAAAATGGTCAGAGAAGGCTTAGACACCTGAGGGGTCAACAAAATGGTTAGAAATTTTTATTTTTATGTTGTACACTTTAGAAGTCACCCTCCACTGCTACTAAAGACTCAAAATTTTGTTTTTAAGCAAAATCCAGTATGGTTTCAAACTTATAAGAGGAAGTAATAGAGCGAAATAAGAAATAGAGAGAAAAATATCCAGAAACATGACATACAGAAAAATGGTTGAGCAGTTTGCATTTTGCAGTAGGGCAATATCTCTACCGGAATGGCAGCTCTGTTTCAGAAGTCCTGCATGTGACAGTCTTTGGAGCTTGATGGACACCCCTCTTGTCTCGCAACGCAATGGTCTTGTGTGAGCAGCAGTCGCTGTAGCGGTTTGTCCTCTTCTGTATAAGTGTGTGTCTGACACGCCGCTCGTTCTCATTCCGAGAGGTTTTGAGGCGAAAAGCCTGCTTGCTGTCAGAAATGCCCCAAAGAACTCACACACGGAAAATAATACAGTTTCAGCAGAGCGGAGAGAAACATGGTGTGCTGATGCCCAAGCATCACATTAACATTTTTGCAAAGCTTCTGTCAATTACCACTGCCATATTTGGGGGGGGGGGGGGGTAAAAAAAATCCCATCCGTACACATACTCGGGGCCTGTAGCCACACAAAGGTTTTTACTCAGACGCACACCAACATGCTCTCAGCGACAGCTGTTAGAATTAAGTGGCGGTGTGATGGATAGGGTTCAGACAGGAAGGCTCTCATAACCTCCCCTTTATTTACCCTCCAATGACTTAGAGCAGGGAGAGAGAGAGAGAGATGGAGGAAGGAGAGATTGTAGGGCAAACAAAAGTTAAAGGAAGTAGAAAGACAAGAACATATCAAAAGAAAATTTAAAGTGTGCCAGTGCAACCTCTCAGTAAATGATCAGTGTAATGAGTTCTAACAAGATGTCACTAGAAATACTAACGTTTTCCAAGTCATAGGGGAGCAGCAGTGATTGAGTTATATGAAAAAAAGAATATTCTAAACAATTTAATAAATGAAAAGTTATAGTTTATAAAGACTCTGGTTGCTATGATGATTTCCACCACTTTCAGAAAAAAAATAAAATAAAAATCCATAGTCTAACACAGACCCACACTGAAAACACACTGTCAGGAGCAGCATGCTTGGAAATTGAATGTGTCTTATGATGAATACATGACAGAATAGAAGCAGTTCTAACTTCCTCTTTTGAAGGAAAGACGCAGAGGAATCATGGCACCAGATGATGGGGTGGGTGTTCACTCTGTGCACTCCAGAGGACGTTTGATGGAGAATCCTACAGCAAGGGACATGTGGTGCACGACACTTGACAAAAGAAATGTGTGCAAAATGGCAACAAAAGTAGTGTGAAAGCAGTAAGCAAAAGGCTTCTGAAGGGTCACCATGACTACAACCCAAACTACATATCCAGAACCTCCAAGCTGAACATCTCAAAGCGGGACACTTACAATTATGACGATGTGCAAACTAAAGTTAAGCAATATATTCAATGTTGCTTCTACTGCAAATCACAGTGCAAAAATGCTTGTAATATTTTGCATGGAACGTACAATTTGCTACCATCAAATTGGGTTTTAATTCACATTTTATATCTATCATTTCAACACATTGTGTGAGGACTCATCTAACATTTTTACAGAAAATTCACACTAAAGTGGATGCAGGATGCTCTAAAATAGAAGACAGGCAACTGAGAGCAAAAGGAGGAAAACAAGCAAAAAAAAAAAGAGAAGGGGCCAAAGGCGTTCAGAGACAATGGGTATAGATAATTGGAGACATGAGAAGATGACCAATAGATGCAGAATACAAGCAAAGTTTTCTAGTTCAAACAAGGAGACGGTTTGCAAGACGCAGTTAGAAGTAGAGAATTGAAGAAATGTCAGCAGAGAAAAAGAGTGCAAAGGGAGGTTGGGGAGGACAGATGAAAGAACAGAGATGAGAGAACAGGTAGACGGACTGCGAGGGTTTGAAGAGAGAGGAGAGGGGAGGGGAAGTCAAGTCGGAGTTGGTCCAAGCGCCGAG
The DNA here is from genome assembly GCA_922788865.1 of Poeciliopsis turneri. Classification (NCBI taxonomy): domain Eukaryota; kingdom Metazoa; phylum Chordata; class Actinopteri; order Cyprinodontiformes; family Poeciliidae; genus Poeciliopsis; species Poeciliopsis turneri. Next base: position 1,401,819 of record CAKLNU010001117.1, on the reverse strand, counting down.
ATGAAAGCAGAGGCAGCCGAGTGGAGGTTAAGAGAAAGAGAGCACTAGGGATGAATAGAGCCGAAATTTGGAAGGAGGGAATGAGGGCAGGGGGATCTTAAAGGCGCAGGCAAAATGGAAGAAAAGAAGCGAAATTGAAAAAACATTCCTCTCAGCTGGCCGTAACCCTGTGATGATGGGTGCAGTCGCTCTCCTCACCTCCTTCAAATCCTTCAATTGCACGGGTCGGTGTGAATCTGTCAATCACAGCTGCTGTGGCTTCTTCTTCCCGTAATGACAGAAAACTCTCTTTTCACCGTTTCATTTTCATCTCCTCTGATCACTTAAGATGTGTTCGCTCTGTGGGTTACTTTGGCCCCTCCACTTTATCCCTATTGAAACGCATCCTTTTTTTTCTTCGTTTTTTATGTCTTCCATTCGGCTTAGAATTCAGATATCATCAATAAAAGGTTTCTCAAGTACAGCACACTCTCACTCCTTGCTCCTCTAATACTGATGGGCACAAAAGAGCCCTGCGCATCGACTTTTAATGCACACTGAACTGCAGCACTAAGGAGGCGAGTTGTGGTTTCCTTCTTTGTTACACTGTGGTGTAACTGTCACATTGCATTCCTACTAAGAAAACCTGTTGGTTTGTCTTAGTAAGGCATATAATTTTACACAAATGAGAGCTTTTAATCCACAGTTTTCATTTAAACACTTACTGTGCTGTTTTTTGCTGTGGTGTAACCAAGCATTCAGAATCGACTCAGGTAATTGGGAAGTTCTGCATCGCATTGGGGTTGATGACTAAGCCAATGCCACACAAACTTAACTCGGGAGAGGAGGAGGATGAAAGGATACATAATGGATTGCTTATAAAGTCATAGAGGAACTCAACATTACATAGGAAGTGCATTGACAGATGTACTATCGGTGGATGTCTTTGTAACGTCCTAATAGAGGCAAGAATCAAAGTTTCATGGTTTCCTCACAGCATGACGCCACAAACAATACAACTCAGTGTCCTGCAATGTTGGCAGGACAATGCTCCCTCATTTGTGCTGCACCTGAATATCATCAGTCCATGACATCCCTTATGGCACTTCACTAAAGCAGCTTTCCCCTCTTTTGTTGTTGACAGCTTGCATGTATTCATTAAGACATTGCACATGGCCCAATGCAGACGTCAGCACCTCTGCTACACAGGCACAGGCACAGATGCCGAGATGAGGTTGCTGTACTGCATGAGGCAGAATGTTGTGGTCAATCTTGGGTGAGCAGAAGCTTAAAAACATTTGTGTGTGGTTAGAAGTCAACTTTGTTTTTTTGGATTTTTATTTATTGATTTATTTTTTGCAACCACATTTCTAAACGCTTGGAAAACGTTGTGTACTGCAAGCATGCCAAACGACAGCTGCAATATTCCTCAAAATGTTACTACATAACTTTAACTTATCCACAAATGTACTATCTGTGGTTGCGTAATAGTTACAGCAGAGCTGCTGGAAGATGCTGCCTAAATTGGATATGCCAGTATATGATAGTGTTGTGTTGTATGATGCAAAAAGCTCTTGAACAAACATTGGCATGTGGTGACGTGGGGGAGAAAAAAAACAGCTGCCTACTTCAGGAACCAGCTTGGTACTTCAAGTCCTCTGGAGCAGCAGCTTTAAATTTGCTTTGGCTTCAGTATGTAATTTTTGTGACTCTTGAAGCTGAGAACCACTCCTCTGACAATTTAACGATAAAACTAAGACTTGACTCAAACAATACTCTGTCCTCAGAAACAATTTAGAAAATCAGTGCACACAACTCCACAACCCAAGAAAAATGGGGGGGGGGGAAAGCAACAACAACAAAAACCCCTCAATTCCAAAGTCAGGTCTCTCTTTCAAATGCTTGGGACTTACTGTTCTCTGCTCTTCTTAAGTCTGTAGCTTATTGTAAGCTTTCTGCAAGATCTCCTGGTTCTTCATAACTGACATAAAGGAAACTCTCTTCGGCTTTAAGGATAACTGCTGTAATGCTGCAATGTCTCTCTTAGTTAATTGTATGCAAGCCATTTAAGTCATGCTTGGTGTCTTACTGCAATTAAGTTGCACTGCAGTACAGGTAGAAGAAAACTTGCCATACAAAATATGTGGCAGATTTATTGAAAAGGGAGTTAAAAAAACAAACAAACAGATTTTCTAAATGTAGACATGTTATTTGCTATAAAGATATGTCCAATGGCTCCACACTTCAACACAGATGTCCATGATGTTTGTTCCTTTTAAGCTGAGGGAGGGAAATGGTGTCTGCTCCCAAAAGAGGGGGCGACTTAGATAAGATAAGCATGTTTTTCCTTCACACTTTACAAACAATAAGCCCGAGGGGTTTGAATGAAGAACTGATACAGCCTATATTTTTCCTGAATTCCATGTTTTATTCAATAATCTTTTTTAAAAAAATCTCTTTAATGGTTTTATGGTTTTGAAGATGTTCTTTGAGTTTTGCTGATTATACTTGTAGTGTTGCTATTTTTAGCTGATAGTCTGATCTGCTTCTGATTTTTTTTTTTTGTCCTGTTTATATACGTTCAGTTCTTGTTTGACTCTCTTGAACTTTTTATGTCAAGAGTTGTGTTTTTTTAACAAACGTTGTAAAATCAAACACTGAAGAACATATCCAAATGCCAGACCCAATGCTCATCTAATCTCAACAGTTTGCTCCAGTTGATTCAATAGGGAAGTTCAGCAGTGGAAGGCAATTGACTTGTAAGTTCAGGGTCTGAGGGTTACATCAACAAATGGGAGTTGATCAATATGGCTGACAATTAACCAAACATTTACAGAGGCAGTCAAACATTTGGATATTTAACTAGCTTGACCAAACAAGATGAGTTTGCACTGTTAGTGGAAACTGGACTACATACAGAAAACCAGCTCCTCCAAACTCCACAGAGAAAGATACATTAGCAGTTGCCTCCCACCAACATGCAAAACCGACCAATGACTTGAAAAAAATCCTTACATCAAGGGAGTATCATAAAGTGATTGGAAAGTATAAATAAGCACTCTTGCTGAGATTAAAATGTGTTGCGTGTTTTAGGGAAGGGGTGACGGGGGGGGGTTGTGTTTCCTTTTGCGGGTGAATTTTTCTGAGATTCTTGTGAGATATTTCCATTGATTTGTAGATACTTGGATTCTTAAGGAACTGTGAATGGAAGAAGAATCTCCTCTCCTCATTTAAATAAAAAGATCAAAACTCTTGACTTGTTTTGGTTACTTGAAAAGCAATGCATCTTCTGCTGACTGCAAGTCTAAGCCGGTTACACGATCATCAGAAACGCCGTTTCTATTCACAGTTCACCCTATTTGTCTGTTCTAATTATTCATTCTTCACCCAGAGATGCTGTGCTTGTTATTTATCTTCAGTGTGAATTCCATCTGCCAAACCATCACAGTCTCTCAGCTGTTAGCATTTGACCCAAATGTGTATCAGCATTCAGCCCCAAGCATGCTTGCAAGGCTCCCCACATATTAAACTCTGAAAGAAAAAAAAAGAAGAAAAAATCTCTCCAAAAGCCAAAGTATGAATATCCTCGCCAAAGAGTACTGCCTTTAATGATAGTGATACGTTAGACTGAAGGGATTACAAACTGATACCAGTCAAATAATGCACGTTCATCTGAGCCTGGTGCAATACAAAGAAGATTACAGGGGGAAAAAAAACCCGCAAGATTACATCTGGTTCCCCTTCACGACCCGCTCTGCTTATGTACTGCTCTGTCAGCGGCTCTGCAATGTTTTGTTTTTTTCCCCCCTTTTTCAAGTGGCATTCGGGAGAGTCAAAGTACACTGCGCACATAGCATCTGTTCAACCGCCCTTTTGTGAGTTAACACTTACAAAGCTTCTGCTTAAGTTAAGCCCTTATAACATTTGATCAAACTTTACAGTTTAGGCAGATTAACTGCAGGCGCAATATGTTTTGTTCTTCATAAGGCCGTTTATGAAGCTTTAGCTTTGTCTGAAACAGTTTTTTTGTCCGTCTGCATTTTAGCAACCTGCTCTGGTGAATGAAACAATCACCACAGCAGTAGCTATCACTGATAAAACTTGCTTTTGTCCTCAAGGATCTGAAGGGTTGTGTCAGCAGAATGCAGAAGCTGAATACTATATCAGAGACTTGTGTTGCATTGACTAGTGTGCTCCGTGAGATACTGAGATTAAGCAGCATCCCCAGGCTTGCCACTTCCTTCATCCTGCTTATGAAGGCAGAACCGCAGAGTGCATTCTAAGTGCCAACCAAGAGGAAGACAAAGGACATTTGAAGTCATTCAAGCTTGTGCTAAGACACTGTGAAGGCTTCCGACACAGAGAAATCAGTGGTAGTTGGATGCCCAACCAACCATATCGCTAAGCACTTCAGGTGTCTATTTAGTGAACAACAAAAGCATGCAGAACTTGATCTTGATTAAAAGCAACATTTTATTCAGTTGTTATGTTTCATCAGTTTTGCACAAACGTGACAGTTTTCAGTGATGAATTAAGCAAGGCTTGATTGGATCATCATAATAAATATTTGTTGTTTTTTGGTTTGTCTTTTCGAGGAAAAGTTATTCACAATTTGGCATTATGAACTGAATTTTACAGCAGTGTTATAATAAATACTTAATTGAAATGTTTGTAATTTACTTTTTCTGGATGATTGGACTGAACTGACAATATATTCCTTGTATGCAAATGTAGGATTTTTTTTTTTTTTTGTCTTGTGAAGTGTCTTGAGATTTGACTTGTTGGGAACTGACGCTGCATAAATATACTGATTTGAATTAAACATGGATAATCAACTCGTGTTTGAAAGAAGAAATTACTGAAATTAACACTTTTTTTTTTCTTTCGACATCCCAATGACTGATGATTACCAGCAACTCTTTGAAACATTTTGGTCTTATTGTCTAAACATCCACATGATCAGGATCTACCTTAAGCTGTGTTGCTACACATGCTTTATGACTGGCCTTCATTCACACAAAATGCATTGTCAAGTTAGATCTATGACATGCTAATATTGTTCAGCACCTTTTCTTCTGATAGATTAATCCCACATAGAACTTCATGGAGTTTTTGACATTTCAGTTTCTTTTTTTTCTTATTGTCTGTAAACTATAGATTCTGGCTGGTCCATAGTTTGGAATAGGAGTGTCGGTTCTAGTCGAGCCAAGAAACAAAACATTGCAAAAGTCATAGTCTTGAAATGTAAGCATTGATTACACACGCCATATTTATGTGCCTCATTAACTCTACTGATGCTGACCAGTAAAGGAGGGGAAAAATATATAATTTTGATATTGAGCTGTTGTTTCAATGCTTCTAAGTTACTGAGTAATGTTAGCTGTGCATTTGACTGTTATTAAGTTGCAATTATGTGACGTAGATAGGAAATGCAGTCAGGGATGTGAGGTACTAAGTAATAAAGGCACATGCAACACAGTAAAAGTCTCGATAGTGTTTTATTATTATTATTATTATTATTATTATTATTATTATTATTATTATTATTATTTAACTCCAATATAAGTACAAAATGGTCTGAATACTTGATACTGACAAGAGGTCAGCTAAGTATAACTCAGCTCGATTTGGTCAGACCATTTACACACAATAGGGGAAACATCAAATCCTGCCTCAGGGCCAGACAAGCTGGCTAAGCCTGACCCCCTCCTGCTGACACACACATGGTTGGTCCAGCTGAGTTGAAATTGTGGTTTCAAAGTCCATAGCACTTAGTCACGATAGCACCTCTTGCTCAATTAGGAAACAGCCCAACTCAAAAAGATTCATTATAATCAACTCAAGAATACATTTTGAAAGCCCTATGATGCTATTATGTGCACACTTCACAATATGAATACTGTAAGGATATTTCAGAATTGCAATACTGAAATCCATTTCACTGCAAAGGAAAAAAATTGAGGTGACTGTGTAGATTTTTTTTTTTCAAGCATTAGAACAAAATTGTTGCTCATTATTTCCAAAATTTAAAGTAATGCCTGATGTGATCTGAGCAGTACTGGCAATCAGATGCTAATGTGTGATCTATGACCAAAGCTAAAGTATCAGCTTAGAGTTTAGTTCTTTCAAGTCAAATATGCAGAGACCTTTAGGAAGTACTGCCAGTAAATATTTGAGTGTCTTTAGTGATGTGTTTTTCTGGGCTGCTGGTTTGTAGAGTGCTTTTAGGTACAAGATTTGGATAATTTAATCAGTTTTACTGTCCACATATTTTTTTGTTTAGCTGTAACAGCACAAGAAAAAAGTTGCACGTGGTGCACAATAAGCAGAATTGTTGGAAAATTAACGGTATATACTAATGCTGAAGCAAAATCTCTGCTGGTAGATTTATTTCTTTTCGGTCCAGCTATCCAGTGGTTGCTTGGCTGGCGCAGCAGCCTCCACTGCGTTTGTTGTTTCATTCATGAACTGCATTACTTGCAACATGGCTGAAGTTGCAGTGCAATTTTAAAGAGAAAATCGTGTCTCTTGGGAGTAGCAGTTTCTCCTTCCATAAATCATGACTTCATGTCAAATGTAGTTCTACAAAAGAAAACAGTGCATTTCTGAATGAGATTAAAAGATATTTAAGTGAAATATACATCCTAATGCAAAGAAAATCAAATGATATTTGTAAGCACCGCTTAAATAACTACTTTGAAATTTATTTATTTTGGTTGGTCTGGTAGAAAGACTGGGCTGCACAGTGGCGCAGTGGGTAGTGCTGTTGCCTTGCAGCGAGAAGGTCCTGGGTTCGATTCCCGGCCCGGGGTCTTTCTGCACGGAGTTTGCATGTTCTCCCTGTGCATGCGTGGGTTCTCTCCGGGTTTTCCGGCTTCCTCCAAAAAGCCCGTGATTGGCCTTCCCAAATTCTCCCTAGGTGTGAGTGTGTGTGTGCATGGTTGTTTGTCCTGTTTGTCTCTCTGTGTTGCCCTGCGAGAGACTGGCGACCTGTCCAGGGTGTACCCCGCCTCTCGCCCGGAACGCAGCTGGGGATAGGCACCAGCAACTCCCGACCCCGTTAGGGAGAAGGATGACGGAAAATGGATGGATGGTATAAAGACTCTACAATTTTGACTCAGGCCATTTTTAGGTCAAACAATTTTGGAAATGCAAAAATGCAAGAGCATTTAAAGCACATAGTCAAGATGACGCCTTTTATCAACGAGACGGCTCCGTGAACAGCCACAACTTCAAGTTGCCTAAACCTTCCACAAGTTAATCAGTCAAACCAGCCAAATCGTCATTGGATTGGTAAGTCAAAGTAGCGTCATTGATTCAAAGTTCTGACTGTGTTAGAGAATGAGCAGACATTACCCTCGATCTGCGAAGGAGCTCTTGACAGAGAAGAAAACTAGAGACCCATGCTGAAAACAAAGTGGGCAGAAAATCTGAGACTTTGTCTTCAGTGTAATTTACTGAACCTATAGATGGATTGAAAGCAAGAACAGAGAAAACCTGAGGTGTACTTTTTTGCTTCTGTGTAGTTAAAAGAGCGGCTAATGCAGACATGACATGACATCTTGGATGCATATTGTTACTTTAAATGCTACCTCTAGTCGCTTATGTTGTTTAAGAAAGGAATCTTTGCATAAATTTACCTTTACTATTTAGTTTCCCCACTGTACTTTTAACAACTGCAGACTCTTTACACCTCAATTAGTTTTATACATGTGACAATAACATAACCCGCCTTATAAATCAGGTCCTACTCAGAGGTAGCATGTCCAGTGTTAAAGTCCTCATTACGCTGATTACTGAAAGAGTGACAGAAGTAATTTCACAAGGTGAACCTGAAAATGTCTTTAATGTAGATGGAAAGCTCTTATGAACATCACTGACCTACGTCATTGAAATGGCATGCAGTTATGCCTGTCAACAATTTAGAAAGGTTCATAAACTGTTATCTATATTGATTCCCCCATCCTCACTCCCAACACCGATATGTTCAGTTTCAAAGCTGTCACAGCATTACTCAGCGTAGTATTAAAGCATCCTCACATTGCAAGTTCATCCTGCTCCATCACATCCATTAGATAATCATATGTAGTACAACTCAAACGACACACTGTTGTCAGAAAAGGTCCAATTGCTGGATGAAGTCCACTTAAATCCCATTTGGTAACTGAAAAGCATTCATAATGTAAAAGTAGAGACAGTTAGAAACGAGAAGCAGCTTGTGTGGGTGAAGAGTCACAGAACGGCCTCCGTGCACTGCCCCTTACCTCCAGACATGGTAGAAGCCACTGCTAAAAGATTGTTTTTAGACTGCAAGAAGGTAAAATTGCACTTCTTCTTCTAAGTTTCCAAATGTCTCTGGATTTTGTAAAATAAGTTCTTAATGAATATCTGAGTTTATAGATGAGTATGTGATGTCCATTGTCATTCAGTCAGGTTATGCAGCCCATGTCATTCTGGTGTAGGTCTACCAGAGAGAACCTGACGATCCCGAATGCAGAGGAGGAAGGAAACTGGACTTTTGTAATTTCAAGATGTCTTGCTTCTCATCGGGTAGATTTCTTCAGTTCGCTTCAATTCAAATGTCTTTCTTAAGAAGCTTTCGTGAAGCATCAAGAGAAGTTAAAGTGCCTTTTACCTAAGCATTTAGAAAAGCCTGTCTTTTTCCATTTTTGTGGAAAGAACAAGGCTATTGTTCTTTGCGATTGTGCTGCACATACTCTTGGAGCCCACGGTTAAATTTTGCTTTACCAGGTGGAAACCAGCTGATCTGTCACTTTTGTTTACCTCTGCTAAAAGAAATAGCTTAAAATGGCCTGCTGTTTTAACTAAGAGAGTTTTAATTGATCTTACAACTTGTGAATAAAGTTGCATTTCTTTTTATGTCCATCTGTAAATATTAGTTGTTGTTTTTTTCTTTTTATTGTAATAAGTATATGAAATGCCTGACTGACTCAGCTTTGTTCTAAATAACGCAAAAAAAAATGTCATAGAAAACATTGTTCCCGTTAATCAAAGTATTTTTCTACAAGGAGATGTTCTATATCTATTTCTTTATATTTTAAAACCATTAATCTATAAAATCTCACCAAAGGAGTCTTACTGGTAGGTAGAACCCTAAAACTCACCGCAGTCTGTTCCGTATTGGAAACTTTTTTTCTCTCTCTCTTGCGTATCTTTGAAAAATCTTTGTATCCAGCTTAAAATGTGGCATTCAGATAATCTCGGTCCATAGAGAGCCTGAAGGATTCAGGGTCTGCCTACAGTTAGAAAAACACACACACCAAAACACAAACACACACACACACACATATTCAGAAAAGAAAACAAAAGGGTTGAAAAAAAAAAGTTACATCCAAGTTTCTGAAATCTCAGAATGAAAATATTTCCATTCATGTCCCATGAAACTGTTTAATTTACCCGCCCAACCTTTCTTCCTGAACGGTTCTCCATTTCATAAAATACAATTACTGTTCATTGATGGGGAGGATCTGCTTTGCACACTGAAAATTTCTCCATATTTTTTGTTGCTCTAGGAAAAAAAAAAAGTAGCATATGAAATATAATTGGAAAATTTGCAGCTGCAGCTGAAAGTCCCAAATAATCTTTGGTGGAAACATTAACCGCTGAAGCTGTTAAACTTACAATAGACTAAAAATGAACTATTCCTTATCAAATTTCAACCGTACTTCATTTGCAGACATGGCCCTGGGACTTCTGGTAATTATATTTCATATCTGCGCTGATAATTTTAAGGCTGAATTATGATCACAACTTTGTCTCCTTTCTAAAACGGCCCTGTTTGGATGACCTTAGATTGTGTCAGCAGTTAAAAGGCCTCATAAAACGGTTGGTTGCTCTCTGCTTCTGCTGAACTCATATAACCATTCTTCCACATCCTTGAACATTCCGAGATCTAATTTTCCAACTTTTCCAAGTTCAATTTTCCCCACTAACCCATTTCCACCCGGGTGTGTCGCTCTTCGCGTGACATTGAAATCAGATCACCCCGCCGTAAATACACGAGCTGCCGAGGGTTGAGCTCGAAATGGAGTCTCCATTAAGTTGGGTAATACAGCGCAACGCTGTTTGAACAAAGCTCCTCTGTGGGATTCTGCCGCAGTTCAACCCCGGCGCCTCCAGGATACCTTACCAGTCTGAACTGTAATGAGGAAGGAGAGCGCCCGAGGCTGGTGACCCCCCGCTGATTACCAAATCTGCTTCACAGATCGGAGCAAGGACACAACCATGGATTATCAAGATGGATTTCACAGCAGGGACGGAATGAAATGGGTAGATAATGACATAACTATTCATTTGCACAAATCTTTAGCTTTCCTTTCATCACTCGTCCCCAGCAGTATTTTTTTAAATACATTTCGCAAAATGTGGAATGAGACCGCGTTCAATCTTCCAGGGATTGCTGTGAGATAATGATGAAAGTGAGGAGTAAAGTGCTTGTCACAGTGAGGCAGGAGGGGAAGGGTGCATATAAATGTAATACAGTAGCCTTTTATTCTCCCTGTTTTTATACCTTCCTAAAGACTCAGCTGAGATACCATATGTGAGCTTGGATGAGGTGTGTGGAATTTCTTAAGGGTCCAAACTCTCCTTAAAAATACCAGCTTCAATGACACCCAGTACCTTCTGTATCCAAAATCATTTTTGCTCATCAGGTTTTTAACCCTATTTTTGATGAGGTGTAGCAAAGCTGAGCTACACCTCAGCTTCGCACTGAGGTATAGCTTGTGTGATGAGTTCAGCAGATGTGCAGTTCCACCAGGTGTTTGCAAATTGCTGCTGGCTAGTTTGCAGGAGCCAAGTAGGGGGCCTACAGGAGAGAGGTGATCTGTGAGGCAGAAGCTTGGAAACCGCAGCTCCGTGAAGGAAGCGGCGCTCGGCAGGCCCAAGTGTTTTGCACAGCTGGATGGTTGCCTTGGGTGATTAAAGGATTTTTCAAACATGCAAGAATTGTTTCTGATGAGGGAATAACATAATTTAAAGCCCAGACTTTACATACCACTGCCCCTTAAAAGTCCCACCTTCCTAATTGTTTCAGTTAAAAGATAATGACTTTCTAAGATTAAATTTAACTTCAGAGTTTTTATACTTTCACACACTTGTCCTTGCGTTATGACTCCTAAACCACAGTACACAAGCTCTACGTTCTGCTATGACCTTCTTAAAGACACAGGGACACAGTTGATGTTGCAACTGCTAGCTGGCAGCTGTAGAGATCCACATCAGTCAGTCAGTCATCATGCAGCTTTTAAAGTAATTATCTCATTTACTGCTTCAATAAAACTCATCATTCCTTGACAATAGTGTCATTTTGCAGCATGTTGAAGGCCGTTTAAATGCAGCAGGACAAATTGACTTTGAAATAGAAAAGTTTCTCAAAGAGGAACGTAACGATTGGGTTTGTGTATGTTTCTCTAAGAGGAGGATTCATTTTTGAATGCAATGCGGCTGTGGGTTTTTTTTACGAAGACTTCTGAAGCGCCTGAGCCGTCAGTAATGGATCCCACCCAGAACCAAAGATGGCATTTCATGGTTTGATGGGAAGAATGTAACGAAACTACAAAAGCAGAAATTATACCAAGTATTTTTTTTATCTGCATTCCAGTACAATAATCTTAGTTTTAAAAAGTGAACTTTTCAGCACGAAACATCAGCTTGTTTTAAGTCAATAATCCACTGGCAGATCTTTAAACTTATAGAGAAAATGTCTTGGTGTAAGTGAACAAATCTGCCAATGGAACTAGTACTTTCCATCAATATTGCAGAATTGTTGAATTAATTTTTGTCTTAAGGGAAATAAAACATTTGCACTAGAAAAGAGACAAAAAGGCTTTTGACTTTGCAGTGTGAAATGTTTTATAGGCTACATTATATCAGTATTTATTATTTTCTTTTGATTCCATGATCTCCACCGATCCAGCCCCACCCAGCCCAAAAATCTGCCCTCTAATAAGCGCATGCATCATTTCCTGACTCCTAAACCTTTTCACCGTGCCCACAGGAGGCAGCTGCAGGGTGCTGCTCCTCAGCTAAAGGTTAACCAGGCTAATACCAGTTTCATTACCTCTGCTGCTTCATTGGATTTCATGTTGCTCACCTCTGAGCATTGAGGGGGCCATCATGTCTTCCCGTCAGGCGGCAGAACTGACGCAGAATTTACGCCCGAACCCGTCTGATGTAAATTCAGCTGGCATTTTTATGAGCAGTGGAGACTAAGCTGTCCTGCTGCTGGAAGGCTCCAGACAAATGGATCTGTTTGACCGACGTCTGAAAAACAAATCACGGCTGGGCAGGTGCTCCAGTGTGATTTGTTTTTAACGTACGTGTCTGTGTGTCCAGGTTACAGAAAGCGGCATTTAATCTGTTTGGGTCGAGCTGACGAGAGGACTTGACGGAGAGTACATTCTCGCCTACACAGTCTTCACTCTTGGCTCTCCAAGCAGAAACAGTTTGGACAAGCTTAGAGAATACACTGCCCAGACATCTTTGACTCCTTGCAAATATTTTTATGTACAATCAATAGAACTCAAAACAGTCTGGCCAGTCTTTCTGATGAAGTCCAGACAGAACTCTCTGAAATGTTCATATTTTCAGCTGAAAACTTCATCGTGTATACACTCGCATAGGACAAAAGCAAAATTGCTTTCTCTTCTTGACATTCAATTCCATTCAGAAATACTTTAGTAATCCCAAAGAGAGTTGCCATAGATGCTCATGGCTGTAGGCAGGAAAAAAGTCCTGTAGCAGTCTGTGCTACAGCAAGTCACAAGAAACCTCTGATTCTGTTGTGCAACAATCTGAGAGTGCTCAGGATTGTCCACAATTTTTCTTGATTTTTATGAATAACCTTATTTTCCACAGTAATCGTCAGGGGTGCCCTGGGGCCTGAAACGTTTATACGCCACTTTCCACACAAAGGTTTTGATAAAATACAAAATGTTGACGTTCTTTATGCAACATCTAGTCACAAATGCTGAAACACTTGAGCTTCAATAAGTGTCTGCGTTACAGGATGCATCCAGTATGTGTGCTCATCAATCACTTATGCATGCTAAGCTTAAAAACAACATAATTTTTCTCTCAGAAACTGAACTTTTTACAATGTGGTTTATTTTTCTTTGATTTACTTATATAGATTGTGTTATCTAGGTGCATTAGAGCAGAGTGGGTTTCATAAATGCGTCGAATTCATAAAATTGCAAATGCATGAAAAGTGAATATATTACAATCAGCAAACTTAATTTGGAGTGTGGCATCAATAGTTTCTGGTTGAAAACTCATCCGAGGGAACGGCTCATCATAACCTGTTGGAAATATGATTCTGCAATCTCTCTGCTGGAATATAATTGAGAGAAGTATTTAGCTTCAATAAAACACTTGATTACAGTTATTTAACTGTGTGAAGTATGTTGTTATAATTCAGCCAACTGTGGGATTTCATATTATTGCAAGTTCTCAATACATGAGTGATATGTAATTTTTTTTTAATCAGTTTGTGATTTAAATTATATTAATTCAAATAGGTATATGGAAATAAACTATGTTCAGTCATGGTTAAAATAAACCCACAAGTTTTAATATTCTGTAAAATTTTAGTATAGAGAAGTTGGTCTGGATATGTATACAAAACATTTGGCAGTTAAATTTGAAAGCAAACCTTGCATATGGATGAACTATAAATGCAAATAATAATAACAACAACAACAATTGTTGCATGACTTTGTGTTTTGTGTTTATGATGTAAAGCACTTTGAAATGCCTTGTAGGTGAAATGTGCTATACAAATAAAATTTGATTGATTGATTGATTGAATAATAATAATAATAATAATAATAAAAGCATATGCGAAACGTTTTGGACTCAGGTGTAAATTTAGGCAAATATAGCTTTTTATGATATAAACTTAAAATGATCTTTAAAACAATATCAGAAGAGTGAAATTGAAGAAAACACTCGGGTTTTATCATTGGTTTCAGGGTTGTTGTTTTTTTTTGCAATGGGTTGTAAAAGCTCGAAAGTTTTTGTTATGCAAATGTTTTTAATTTGATTTTGTCTGAATCACTTTGGATCCCCTTTTATACAAGTAGAGCTATAAAAAATGAACTTGCCCTGCCTTATGGAATCAGATTGCTGACTTCACAGTTATGCATCAGACAGACACTGCCGCACTCCAAAACAACACGACGGCTACAGTAGCTGGCCAGATGTATCCATGACACGGACTACTTCAATGATCCAAAGTCCTCATTTCATTTCAGATGACAGTCATTTTCGCATCATAGTTGGGAAAATTAAGGTCACGGTCTCTGGAAGAAGGACAGCGGCGAGGCACAGCATCCAAACGACTTCAGTTCCAGTGCCGCTGTCGGCATTGATTTGAGGAGTGTTTCATTAAGTCCAATCAAGTCTGAGAGAAATTTCAGAGCATTTCACTCTCCCCTGTCCACACTGGCCAAAGTACCAGATAACCTGCTCTTAATGACCATAATATCACAGAGCGTGACTGGCCAGCAAACTGGCTTGACCTCAATCCCACAGAAAATCTGAGGGCTATTTAACAGACACCAGAGCCAACAAACCGGATGAGCTAAGGGGCAACTTGGATTCGTACAGTATAGCCACAAGCTGTTTGCCTCCATGCTACACCAGAATGACACAGTAATCAAGCAACAGGAGCCACAACCAGGTACAGCATGTACTGCAGTGTTTAAGGGCATGCTTTGCTGCAAGATCACATTCTTGTGACTGGAAATGTTTTTCTTACTCATCCGCAAAAAAATATTTTCTGAGAAACTTCACTTCAAGTTCCATTAGCTATAAGATTATAAAACAGGGAATATATTTCTCTGTGTATTAACACTTAATGAGTTAATTTATCAATTAGATTCTAAAAAATGCATGAGTAGATGCTATTACTGGGTCTTACATTGATTTACCTCTAACTCGAAGTGTAAAAAAACAAAAATTGCACAATATTTGTACCTTACAGATGGTATATTGGTACTTTCCTTTTTCTTTTCAGATGAGGTCAATATTCCAAATCACTATTCAACCTACGACTAAACTCCTAAACAAGATTTCAACACATCTTCCTGTAAGAAAGGAACGATTCCATGTTGTTTTTTCGAGAAAAGCCGTGAAGAAGAGACTCGTGAGTCACATTTAAGAAATGAACTCACCTTGTAAGGAATGGGAAGTAATTCCCTGGATGAACCATTAGGATATTGTGAACATAAAAGGGGAGGAACATTACTGTGGTGAGAAGGAAGCTGACCCAGCACTCAACTTAGTCGTTGATTTAAGTTCTGACTATTGCCGGCGCTCGCCCAATTTGTTATTGCAGATGAAAGTTCTGTTGCAATTTTGGTACAGTCATTTGACTCCTAATATTCTTTTGGACAGTCATTTCCTAGTTTTTATTTTAAGATTTCATTTACTTCTTGGCGTGATGAAGCCAGAAAATGGGTTGACAGTTTTTGCCAAACTAGGATTTATTTCCTTTGCTTCTAGGGTTTCTCTTCAGGCTTCCTCAACCTTCCCTGTCCCACATGATCAGTTGCGGGATTAATAGCCAAACTAAAAAAAAATAAAAAAATACAACGTTTTAATTGCTGTATTTTAGAATATCTTACTGCAATCTAGCTGTGCTGCAGTAATTAAGCTAAATCCACAAAAAAAGTTCAAATGATTTCATCTTTCACTCTTTACTTCTGTCCTCTGCTGTGCCAGTGCCTCAATTAGCGCCTTTGCTTAAAATCGGGACGTTTGCTGCTGATGTTGTAGAGTTTCTATTGAGTTATGTTGCTGTGTCCTTCAGCCACCACAAAGCTGGGCAGCAGCAGTTCCCACTATCTCTAATGACCGGCTCTCTAGAATGGTGGGGGGGGGAAATGGCAACCTTGAATTTTCCCATCAAAGAAATGAATGTTTTTCTATGAAGCAAAACTATTTGGATCTCGGCAACAAAATTAAACCTTTTTTTTTTCTTTTTTTTTTTTTTTTACTTTTCAGCATGAATAGCAAGCATGGTCAAATGTTGTACTTTGTTTAGGATAATCTTACAAAGTGCTGCCTTTCAAACACAGCAAAACAATTTCAGTGTTTTCTGCTTACTAAACGTTTCACAGACATAAACGGCTGCAATTTTCCCACCTTCACAGATTTCTTTTAGTTTTGCTTTTGTGTCACTCTCAAAGGTTTCAGATCGTCAAATTAAAATTTGAACAGCAGAAATAACCCGAGTAAATGCAAAGAAAAAAAAAAGAAAAGGTTGTTTTCAAAGAAGGATTTAATTTCTTAAGACAAAATGGGAATCTGAAGCAATCTAGCAATATGCAAACGTATACATTGTGACCTTAAACTTATTATTTAGAAAGACAATACGCCACAGTCTAAAAGGCTCAAATAATGGAACTAAAGACTAAATGGAGGATTGGACTGGCCTCATCACAGTCTGGATTAAAATAGGATTCAGATGTTTTGAACAGGGTGCTATTGAAAAATCCTCCAAAGCAGCTAAACTGAAACAGTTTCTCAAAGAATGGGCAGTTCCTCCATAGGGATTTAAAAGTTTTATTGGAAGTAATTGTGAAATGCCTTGATAGCAGTTGCTGCAGCCAAGAACGACACAACCAGCTATTAGGCTTTAGGGGTCATTTTTCATGCTGCAAAAGTTAATAACAGCCACATCTTCTCACACAGTTGTGGTGAGACCAAACTACCCCTCATGACCCTCAATCAGCAATAATCAGTGACACCGTAAGCATAGACTTACATGAACCTTTACTTGCAAGTAAAAAAAAAAAAAAAAAAATGATAAAAAATCTCAACAGCTCATCTGGCATTTTGAGTAAAACTCCCCTACTGGACAGAAATCAATGTAACCTCAGCTTCCTGGGCGGCGTCTGCTCACTTCAGGTCAAGAAAAACGACCTAGACGAAGAGATGCTATTGGCATTCCAAAGCGATTATGTCTGGGCCATGCTGGAAATCATAGCAGGCATATTTAATCAATTCAGTCTGGGTCAGCGGCATGCCTACAGGGAAGAGAGGCTGCATAATCATCAGAGATGAACCCCCCACACACCCTTTTCGCTCCTCATCGGCCCCTATGATTGTTCTGTTAAACACAACCCCCAAAACACTGATCCCCCAGTTTTGTGCTCCTGGCAGAAAACCAAAGAAATATGACAAATAAGCCCATTAACCAGGAGGTAGAGCAGAGATAGGGGAGAGAGCGGTCTTCACTGAAAGCCCAACAGGATCCAAATGAGACTTCCGACGTCACCGCCGCAGCCCGCTGATGGATCGTCGTGCTGCCACTTCTCCTGTCATTACTGTAGATTTGTATTCAAATCACTCCTCAGTGGCATGAGGGTGAGATTCATTTTATGTTGTGTTGTTTCATTTTACGGCTAACAAATATTGCCGGGGTGGCTGGCTGGTCCTTTGTAGTCCGCCGCTGCATTACTGCGGCTCAGGGGCTTTTATTTGAGTCCATTTGCTCAATTCCACCCAGTCAAACAGATAAACAGCATGCAATTTAAATCAAAGAGGGAGAGCGGGGAGAACTCAAAGCAGGTGTTTCAGAAACAAAATTTAAGATAAAGGTTGTCTGTTTGCCTTTTTTTTTCTTTTTTTTTTTTTTTCCAAAGGGCCTCTGTTGGTTCACAAAAAGCGGGTTGTCCGAAGAAATGTATCCAGAAGAGTGCGTGTTTGTGCATTTTTTATGTGCATACACAGGCAGATTTGTGTGTGTTGTTCAGGGAAGTGATAAATCACCTTAGGCCCACTGTGGAGTCACAGCGAATAAACCACTAAATCTATTATGGTAGTGTGTGTGTGCGCACGCGCGTTTGATCCTAGATGTGTGTCAGTGTTTTAATAGGTTGACCCACGGATCACCAGAGGCTGCCAAGGTGGAGCTCCTCACCCCTGGAGACGACTTGTCACGCACCTAAAGACAGGCACACAAGAGGAATGGCTGAATCAGAGAGAGGCGCCTCGGCCGTCTCTCTCTCTCTCTGTGTTCTTGGCAGCACCCCCCCACCCCACTCACAAATCTTCTGCCGTGCCATTTTTACTCTTCAAGAATAATTTTTCTCTGTAGTTGGAAGTGATCAATATTGTCTAATATGTGTTCAAGGCTTTCTACTCCAATGAAAAACTAATCTTGGAGTCTTTTTACCCCACTGCCCAATGTTTACTATAAGGCAGCAACTCAGCTGGTTTAGACTTGAAAGAGTAAGTCTTAAAAAGCAGACCATTGGGACTTTTTTTTCTCTTCCTTTTCTCTATTCTTTGTTCCTTTGGTGTTATCACCTTTAGCGGACGGAGTTGCATACTTAATGTCAGATTTAAAATTAAAATGTGTGGCCTAAATAAGTCTTAAGAGGATCTTCTTGATTAGAATGTTGCTCTGCAATTATTATTCAAAGCATGTGGGAGCTTAGATAAGTGTAGATTGAATTTCATTATTGATTTTTGTCAGAAACCTGGACAAAGATGAAGAAAAAAATAAATAAATGAGTGAAGTGAGATATTTTCTTTGTTTATGCAGTGATTGAGGAAACCAATTTGGCACCTAGAAGGAAAACTTAGAATTGGACGTGGTTTGGTACACATGCAAATCGGAGATTATTTGAAAGACCTTGGGCAATACTGAAAGACCACTGATGTCAGATTATTTTTTTAATGATTGAAGTTTATTCAACCCCTTCACAAAAAGCTTGTGTACCACTTGGAGCACCCTTCCTGCTGAGAGACTCTGACTGCTGAGGAATCTTCTGCTCATAAGTAAAACCCTCCAATTTATGAAAATTTATGAAAAATTAGTGGTGTTTCACTATGTTATGGGGCCTTTCTGACACCAGTTCTTGGCGAACTTTGAGGTACGCTTTTCCTTTTGTAAAAGTCAATGACATCCTCCACCTTCAACATTGTTTTGAGTTCTTTCACCTTCTCTGGTTGAACACGCCTGATCTAGGAATATGTGGTTTTATTTTGAAAAATCTGCTCAGGAGATTCAATCGTTTTGAGACTGCGACAGTCACTCAAAGAAACATTTAGCTTTGTGTTTTGACTTCTCAATATTTTCAGATATTTCTCCCTGGTCGGGCATTGTAGGTAATAATGCTTGAAAACAAACTGGAAGAGTAGCTTAGACAAAACGTTATCATCCTGAGTAGCAAAACAGCACAGAGACAGACAAAAAGAAACAATTAACCCCTACAGGGAATAAAATATTCAGTGCAGACATAGATTAATGCGAAAACGCAGTCAACCGGCAACTACAGACAGTAACTGAAACAATTACCAACATCAATCAGGAAAAATGAAAAAGAATCACAGTTAGAGAATACTAGAGGAAAACATGAATGCTACGTCTGCCAGGCCCAAAGGGCCCCACACTGCCTATTGGGCCAAAAATGTTTAATTTTTTTAATATGAATAAAAAAAAATTCTTCCCAATAGGGGGAGAAAAACTAAAACATTTCATTTTAGAGCATGTGAATGGTGATATCCAATCTGATTTTTGTCTGTCAATCACACACTTACCGCATATTTTTAGGCTCTTTATATCCTGACAACATAACTTTTTAACTCTAGTTGTTGGTTCCACTTTTATACACAAGAGTAGCTCAGACAAATGCACGCAAACAGCTCTTCGGATAATGTGTACATTTCCCTTTTAAAAAAATCCAAAGACCATTTAGTGTTCTGCTAAAAATATTCTCCAGAGTTACTGTTGTGTGACATCATCGCTGCCAGTTAACACTGACAGCTGTCATGATATTCAGCTGCATTTTTTTTTCTTTGCACAATGAAAGCAGGAGAGAAATGTAGTGACAGTTTCCAGTTGGACCAACACCGTGTAGAACCACCTTCTCATTAGAACGTGAAACAATCTCACTTGGTGGTTGTGAAAGTGTGATTCTCAAGACTCCTGTACGATTCTCTCGTGAGTTTTAAAAGGGTTTTCGATGCAGCTTTTTTTACCTGCTACCTTGACAGAGTATGGTGTGGTACATTACAAAGGCGTGCACTGTTTTCAATGGAGCAGACTCTGTTTTCTCTAACAGGGAATCTTAACTGGACCCGCTGTGTTTCATGCAGTCATTTATTTCATGGCGCTTGTGACTTTTGGAAGATTTCTGCTCATGCTACAAAGTCATAGGTTCATCCCTGGGAATGTCTGTGTACCAAAATGTGCATCGTTTAGAGGAATTAATTCACATATGCTGCAACACAAACTTTCTTTGTAGCCTGTGAAATGAGCAAATTAATAACATGGATGGAAAATTGCACGTTTACGGCTGCCTGGGAGATTACAACTTCCACGCCATATATTTAGCATGTCATATTGACATACTGTCAACCTGTATCCGTAAAGAGTTGACATAATTAGCATTATCTGGGTTTTGTTTTCGATTTACTTATGGCTGTCTGCACAATTGTGGTAGTGGAGAACTGTTTTGTCTTAAAGCTGAATCACAGTCTTGGAAGTGATTATCTCAAACCTCCATGTAAGGTGAAGATTTTCATGCTTTGCTGTGTAGTTTTTTTTGTTTTTTTTCCCTGTGATTGTGAGCCTTGACGTGGCATTCATACACAACCTGACAACAGCATTTGCATTTTGGCATAGGATGTTGCTTTGCTTTAAGTGATTCTGAAAGCTTTCAACAACAGAAGCAATTTCTATAAATGACACAGCCACATCTGTGAAACAGGTGATTTCTTCAGCTGGATTTCTCTCCAGCTCATTGCAACCTGAAAGTATTTTATAAATGGGATCGGTTAACGCCTAGCTTTTAAGCACAATTGGAAATAGTAAATTGCATTTATTGTGGCTTCATATGGTACAGTAACTGAAGCTTTTACAGGGAAACACTTACTTTTTATTGAAGCACCTGCACCTAAAAGCTACAACAGTACGAACGCCATGTCAGTGTATTATAAACAGTGAATTATGAGGAAACTTGAACTTGGATATTAATTAATTCCCTTCATAACGTAGCATGTTTTTTTATTATTTGTCGCCTTGATATGCAAAGACGAGCAAAGCTGCCAAATATTCTGTTTGCACCATCGTGTTTCCCGAAGATGAGCCCGACTGTCACAAAATCCATATAATTAAGACTCGTTTTGTGTAGCATACCCAATAATATTACTTAATCTTAAGCTGTCTGACCTGAAAAAATATTCAAACATCTTAGCATTATGGATGCATTAAACTAAACTAAAAAAAAAAAATAAAAAAAAAACAATGGCTACTGTCTTAACACTTTGGGTGACAGTTATTTTGCCACAGGGGTGGGAACTCAGTAAAGCATAAAAATGTAATTTCCAGGTGGTCAGTTGATCCTTAGGCATTAACATAAAAAAATAATAAAAGTAAAGTGTGATTATTGTTATAGTCACATTTTATTATTGTGACTAAGATTAGGCACACTCCTAATCTTAGTACACAAGCAATTTTCAGAATGGAGATGCATAAAAAGCTACAAACGGGATTAAAAGTAACAACAGGGCTTGATTATTTTCAAAATCTCACCCATTCTCTCACATTCACTCCCACATGTCACACATTTTTCAAAATTCCAGCACACATGTCAAGATAGAAAAGTGTGACTATAGGGTTAAAATAACGCTAATAGAAACTTATCTTCCTTTATCCAAAATTAAGAGGCTAAAAGGCAAAAACTATTCTTTCAGTTGCCTTAAACGTTAAACATCCATCCTTCCGCCCGTTGTCTAGATCCCTGTGACTCGATGTGTGAGTCACAGAGACAACTGTGAGCAATTACCACCAAATATCAACCCAACCACACTCTCCAACATAGGCTAGAATCTCAGGATCCATACTTCTTCTAATTAAGTTCTGCAAAGACCATCCAATTATATCCAACCTAATTCTTTGGGCTTCGATCATTGTAGAGTTTCCAGTGTGCAGTGGCAGAAATACAGCAGCACAGCCACGTGCACGAGCAACGTTTTTGCAGAATCTCTCAGTAACCAGATGGCTGCAAGTCAGCCTCTTCATACAGCAGCTGGTGAAAAATCACAAGCTAAGCAGAGCACCCTAATTTGGGAGGCACTTGTGAAGAATTTTAACAGGAGTTGCTTGCGGAGTTTTGTAGCTAATAACTGGTTTAAAATCCAAAATATCAACTCTCAAAATATCAACCCTCCGCCTACATTTTAGCCCTCATTAGGAGCCATTTTGCTTCTTGCTGAAGTTTTCTGTAAATGTTAATCTTCTTCCATTTAGCCCGTAATTGCTTTAGTGTTTACACTGCACTCACCAGTAATCATCGTGGAACTGCATGTCTCTAACCTGTCAGCAGCTTCCACACCTACAAACAAAGCGCTAATTTAAGACATTATGAATATATTAATGTGTTGACTTGAATATGTATTCATCATTTCCTATTCCTAGCTGTGGTACCAATGGATCAGATGACTGTGCATGCAATGAAACAAGTGCTGTGCAGTGGCAATGTACAGTAATGATTGCAAAAAATTCACTTTTGTAAAGCTTTCAATTCCATTTTTATTCTTTCTTTCAATATGCCAGCTAAACTGACCTGATCTGAATAAATGTAGATAATTTTCTTACTCCCCTTATTTCTCATTTTATTAATTTATTAATATTATCATTATTGAATTTTAACTGAGCAGGAACAAGACAATGTTACTTTTATATATTTCTTTGTGTCTACATAAATAAATGAGGACAATAACTCATGTCAAAACTACACCAAACATGAAGAGTTTTGTGTCTTTATCACCAGTTATATCACATTTCTAAATGTACGAAATGGGACATGCTTTTATCCTGAAGAACTAGTTATTTTTGTAATGAAGCCTAGGCGCAAATTCAAACTGGAAGACTCTTCTAATCCCACCTGGATCATCCAACCGGTGCTTCCTGCTTATCACCGTTGATTAATCAACGCTGGTCCAAGGCACGTCACGTCCATTCACCGCCCAAGTCCCCTCTGATAAGGACCGTCATCCATGGCGTCTTCCGCTTTCCACCAGAGCCCAACCCACCTCCACCCCTTCACCTCCACTCGCTCAGCCATCCGGCCGCATCCTTCATCGCCTCCCCCACCAGTGTGGGGGGATGACGTTCCTTTCAGCATATGGGATGCTCATCGGAGCCCATCGCAAAATTTGCGATAATCGATGTCCTCAGCCGGGGCCCGAGCGCCAAATACTCTAATTTGTATGTCAATAAACTCTTCTAATAGTTTCCCTTTTCTCCGTCTGAGTCTCTCCAGATTGAAATACCAGCTTAATAGTGAGAATAATAAGTTGTTTTCTTTTTTTTGCTTGTTTGTTTTGAACTAACCCCAAGTCACCCAAAATGACTCTGCAGCTGATACAAAGGAATTATGAACCACATTTCCTGCGAGTGCAGTTGCCATAATAACCATTTGTACCATTTCGATGGAGTGGCTTACTCAGTCTAAGTACTTGCTTAATGGTAGCATGATAAAACTGACAAAATTGGAAGCTGGCATTGTCTCTCTATTGTCCTGTTGAGAAACAATTCTCACAATCCACATTTACTCCTAGCATAGTTGCCATAATAACCATTTGTATACAGTATGGTAGCTGTTATGGGTCAATAGCTATTTTCTCAGACTATCTACACTTATTGCCTCATTTTCACTCATGCTTACATGAAATGGTTTGCTCATGTGTGCAACTCCAGCCTAGATCACAGATCTCAGTTGCATACATAAAAAATAGAACTTTAGATTTTAGGTTAGAATAAAGAAACCTAATTATATGGTTGCCAAATTCTGACTTATTAGTCTGATTGATTTCAAACACTTAATGTTTTTCTTACTCTCTCCCAGTCCTTTTTAATCCCACGAAGATACTTGTTTTCTTCGTTCCGGTGCAGCCTTCGTTGCCTCTCTTTCCCCTCGTTCCTCCTACTGATAAATCTCATTGTTTTCTTTAGATTTTCTGTTCTTTGTCTAATCAAGCAAAGTAGACTGCTCAGCCAGGCTGCCTCTGCTCTTCAATTAAGTGCAAACACACGTCTTCTACTCCAACAAACATTAAAACTATCTATTTGCTTTTGCCTGTGGACAAACCAGCTGCAGAAGCTTACGACGGTAAACAGCAAAAATCTGACACTCTTTGGTTACACTAAGGAGTCCTAAATCTCCGTTCTTTTCCTCCGATTTGCTCTATTTTCTCCATTTTGTATTAGAACTTGGTGGGCTTACCTAAAACGGACAATCGTACGTATTCAGCACATTACATAAAGACCACAGTCAGAGGAGAAAGCTTGCGTACAGACTGAACAAAAGCAGATTTCTCAACCGTTTGGCGATGCAAAAAATGCTTACGGTGGTTTTATGTCAAGATATGAAGTTAAAAAAAATAAAAAAAAAAACTCCACTGATCTTTTCTGGAACAATTTTAAGTATCCCATTGTAAAAACCCACTGCTGTGAAAGTGAGACAGCATCTCCTCTGGTAAATAACACTCCTATTTGCTCACTCTGATCTTTGATGCTCAAAAAAGAGGAATAAAGACTTGAAAGAGGATTTGAAAGAAAAAGAAAAGAAACAGGCAAAATGATGACTACAAAGGAGATCTGAAAGGAAGTTTAAAACAATCGCCCCCTGAAGCAGAGGCAGCTTGATGAAAAGTTAAATCGGTGCTGGGGTTATGGCATCATCTCTTTAATTACGGCGCTGTGGCATGTTGATGTAAACAGAGTGGATTTGAAGGTGGAAAACACTGTATATACAAGCGAGTAGCGCCTTCGGTAAAATTCAATTTCAAATGCACATACAATAAACCTGCCAAATACAATTACAGTGACTGCAGTCAACATCGGAACAGCTATTTTCAACACCCATTCATTTGCACCGACATGAAAGTAGTAAACCCTTCTTCAATCTAGAATTAACTCTTAATCTGCATCTGTACATAAAACCTAATCTGTTTGAGCGTTAAACACGGAGCAGCTCAATGTGCAGGTCTCAGTCGTTCGTGTTTCTTTCAAGTACTTACAGCACGTAAGGTAAGCACTGCACAAATATAGCAATGATGGGCATACGTCACTGAAAAAAGATGATTTATAAGAACTGACGATGGCAAGCGCTACCAAATTTGAAAAACTGCACTAAGTGGTGTTTCAATCATGCATAACCATGTGTAATCATGGTTACACATGATTATCGGTACATTAATGTCTCACATCACAGGCTGGTTACCATGCTCTTCCTGTTACTCTGTTACTTTTTTGAATACACCACGAAGTTGAGCGCATGTAGGGTGATGGTCAGCCAGTTGCACTGGTGATGGCTGCTGCAACCAACAGGGGTGCAAAATAATAACCGTGTTGTTGATGGTTGAAAAAGAAAAAAAAAAAAAAAAGTCAAATATATTCTTAAAGTTACATCACATGCACATAACACCCAGAAAACAGACATACAAGGGGAGAAAGCTATAAACTATAATCTTTTAAATAAGGTCAAAGAAAACTATTAAACACTATGGAAAAGGTAGTTTTAATCTAATTAAAAACTGTTTTCGCATTTCTAAAACAACAACACACACACACAAAAATACAAATTCAACCACTTTAATACTTTGGGACTTCAAGTAAACTTCCAGCTATGAATGGTATTTCGTCACATTTTAAAAACTCTTGAATATTTCAACCCTTTTCTTAGTCCATCTATACTTCTGTGAAAAGTCTTTCATTCCACTTTCTCCTCCGATCACTCCCATTCCTACTTAGTTTTGACAATCCTCTTTCAAGTCTCTCGGCTTTTCATTTGGTCTGAGCTCACGCTGCGCTCTGCCTTGTTGGTGTGATTGTAAGGCCCAGCCACGAGGCACGACTCTGTCTGCAGAAGAGAGACTCGGCCTTGCTCCGCTTTAAAACCTCTGACACGCTGCATAAGGTGCCAGAGATAAAAGAGAAAGGACCTGTGGATAATTTTGCCGGTTGCTGTTTGTCAGAATGTTTTCCTTGATGAAAGTCGTGGTGCTTTGTTATCGAAGTAGCAGCTTTCTAGACAAAGTGTGACAAAGTTCAAGAAGTAACAAAAAAAAAAAAACAATTGGTAGTTATGGGATAATTTCAACCTCCAACCATCGCTTTTATTTGTGAGATGTATAAGGAGTTGTACATGAATGTACAACCTGCTTCCAGGCACCTTCCAGAATCTCAAAAGGATAAAGATCTGGGTGACTCAGTCTAGGGCTTGTCTTTTTTCTTAATTCACAGCCAGTCCTTGATTGATTTTTACTCTCTTTCAGGCCATTGTAGTGTTGAAGGGTTCAGTTCTGCCTCCATCAGTTTTTGTTCTTCAACAGATGGTGGGTGTGGTAGAAATCAATGTATATTTAGCTGGCCAGCAAGGGGATCCCCAAACCATGAAACCCACACCGCTATATTTTGTGTTTGAGTTTTTGACGTTCTCTTCAGTGAATGCTTAATTGTTTTAAGCAAAACATGTCCTTTTTTCTAGTGACTAACTTTTAAAAAATTAGTTTAAACTCATATGTTTATCCAAAAGTTCTCATCTTCACATACATTCTCGCTGAAACATCGGCTTTACCATCATATTTTTCTTGGAGCCAAAGGTTTCCTTAGAAACCTCCTTAAATCCCTCATCGGATTCATAAAAAGAAATTGCAAGTCCTAAAATTTGATTTTGAATAAAGTTTTAAAATGTTAAATGTTTGGCTATAAAGTTTTAGTTTAGGCCTTTCATTTGGTTTCCTAAGTTTTATTTTATACCTGACTGTATAACTTTGCCTTTCGTGGTTCACAGCAAAAGTTAAAAGTGTGTGGATGACTATATTAATAGTAATATGGAATTTGACACTGATGTTAATAAATAAAAGAATGTTCATATGAGAACTGAACTGTGATCCATATCACTTCTCACAGACTGTACATCAACTGTACACAGAGGTCATATATACTTCTACAATGTTCTGCTCCAATCGTGGGAGTGTGGCGAATGCCCAGCCACTGACATTAAACCACTCTGAGTGTGTTTCTGCTCTGTGTCAGTAACACAGGCGAGGCCAGTGGTGAGTTGGGTTACTTCTTAAGCAGAGGAGCATTTTAATATGAAGGATTAAATATCACGGCCCAGAATTTTGAATACTTCTGCATGTAGGTTTTCTGCAGTATGGAAACCTACCAGAATATTACATGTATGTATTGTTTCAAGATAAACCAGGAACACAATTCAATCACATTAAACTTTGAGCTGTGGCATTCAGCTAAAATCTTTCTTTAACCATTCAGCACTTGAATTTGCAGTGACCACCACCTCCAAAAACATGTTTGTTTGTTTTTTAAACTGAGCTAATCCAGAATTCAGGACCATTTAGTGTCCTGTCTGCAGTATGATAATTCATAACTCGGGGCCTAGTCACAGCGCATTAGTTGTTAAAGTTATTTTTCCCATCTTTTTCAGAAGTAGCTTTCGCAGCAGAGCAAACAGAAAGTTGGGTTCAGACTCAGATTCAGTCTCACAGGTTTAGATAAAACAATGTATAACATCGTCATCACAATATTACTGAAAAACGCAATTTGCACAATTATCCACTTTTGAAAGAAATAAAGTGGAGACAAAGTGAAGGAGAGGGTGGAACATGGACAGTGTCAGTGGTACATCATGTGCGTTTCATTGTATTTTAGGGGTTCTGTGCTGGTACTGTGGGTCGTGGTACCTGTTCATCTTTACATGGCATGGTCAAGGTGAAAGTTCTTTCAGCAAGAGCAATTCTCAGGGCAACGGTGTATTAAAGCAATTTAGACAATCTTCTGCAGTTTTCCATGCTTTAGGAGAAAGTAAATTGTATTTTTCCAAAGTGAAGACACTATCAACATGGCTTGCCACAAGTAAGGTAACCGGTAACATTAATTTTTCTATTTTTGGTTTAGTCTACAAAATGTGTTGTGCTATTTTCTTTTGAAGATTTGTTTGACTTTCAACCAACGTTGCGAAGTAAATTTCTAGTCATCACACTCATAGAACCTCAACTATCTCCCAATTACTTAATGTTCACGGAAAACAGAAAATGACATCTTGATTCAGTCGAGCAACGGTGTCACAGTGAGCGGTGAGATCCAATATATTTCTCTTCTGAGACAGCGGTGTTAGTTCTAACCACTCATAATTCTCTGCAAAGCCTTTCTTCCTACGTTAATTACTTTTGCTGCTTTTGAATTTGCATCGTTTCAAAAAGACGTGTCTGCAGAGAGCCGTGTAACAAACAAAGACCAGACTGATTCTGACCGGCTGTGTTTCCCACTCCCTGCTCTCTATCGATCCATGCCATTTGCACCTTCGTTCTGTGTGGGTGTGTTGCCATTTCTGGACTTTGAAAGCAAACGGGCGTCGGCTAGAGGTTCATCTCGTACTTCAACAATTATTAACGTTGTCGTCCATTTTTGCCTACAGGCTTTCGAGAATATTATTTGCCTCTATTTGCAAAGTTGAAAGAGTTCAACCTAAAATGAGCTAGTGGAGCTTTTCCAAATTGCTTTGTGACAGACATACGACACATAGGCACTCGCCACTTGTGGAGTCAGATGAATAACATAAAACCCCTTCTTATTAAATTGAAACCATTTTTGAAGTTTCTACTCTGATTTCTATACATATAGAGCCACAAGCTTACATAAATGATTCTATAATGAATTAAGTCAATTTCAGTTTACAATGATGTATAATACTGTGCAAGTATTTTAAGACTTGGATGCAGTTGATCCAAACAGTTTGTGACTCTAATCAGAAGGTCAAGGTTGTGCACGCAGAGTGTTAATACAAACTATAGAGGGATTTTGTCTCCATTAATCAAATTTTGGTCCACCTGAGTCTGTTACTACTCAATGATATCTGTTACAGATGCAGAGGTCAAACTACACAGAGTGACACCTATTGGGATTTAAACCCAGTCAATGCTGCTGGGGGAAGAAGAGAAACCCTGTCAATGTTGCGAAGAAAAACTTTTGTTATTTCTTCGGAGGCGCCACCTTGGTAAACCCCTTCAGCGAAACATCACCTGTCTACAAATGCCCTTTTGTCTGTAGCCTGTGTGAGTTATGGTAGAGCCTTTTCTGTCTCTCAGTCTTTCTGGAGTTGCAACAGCCGGGAGCTGATTTGCTGCAGGAGATGAGGTATGACCCCGTTCTCCACCAAGAGTTTGAGAGACTGTGATATTTCAATACCTGCAGTTTCATATCAGTGTCACTGCTCCATCGGGATACTAAACTTTTTTAGTGTATTCTGGGCTACACATAGATTTTATAACTTGATTTTTTGGGGGGGTAATGGCTGCAGCTGGGAAACCTTTAATTTCAACCTGCGGCCTATTTTTTTATTTATTTTTGTTCTGTAGTAATACATATTAGCTTGCTAAAAAGAGAAGAGAGTTGGGTAAAATGTGTTATTTTCTAAAGTATTTACAGAGATTTTCTGATATTTCTGCTGTTTTTTCAGGGTGAGGTAGCTTTTAAAACACCTGTGTTAGAGCTTGCTTTTCCAAGATGTTATAGATCGTATAGAATGTAGAACAATCTATTGTTTTTTTCTTTCTCCTGAGCAGTTACTCATATTAAACTTTGGGTTTATTTCTTCTTTCATGTCAAAAACCACTTCCTCTTGAAACCTGTTCCGTGTAACAGACAAAGATTTAGCACCATGCGTCTGCTCCCTGTTTCTTTATTTCTGCCGTCGTGTTTCCCACTGTTCCACTACTCCTTTCATCTACCACTTGTTCCAGGAGTGGTGGCTGCTCTCAGCAGGGCGTCCATTTTGTTAAATGCCTGCAGGAGTTTGTGGAGTGGCAGTTCTGCTAGCAGAGCTTCAGAATGAAATGTGGGAACAGAAAAGAGGCAATAGTAAGAAACGGGAAGAATTTATGGATATGACATGAAGATGGAGAAAACGCAAAGGGACAATGCAAAGAAGGAGGACGAAGACTGGGACGTCATATTAGTTAAAAGAAGAAAAAATTAAAGGGCTTTTTTAAACTGACATCAACTTGTGCTAAATGGGTCAAAGCCTGCAAAATAATTTAGCAAATCTCTTTATACCAAATTATTTGTCCTATTTAAAACATAAAATATTTGTGCATGCTTTTTCCCTGTCCTATTTTTTTTAAAGACTGAAGTCTACAGTGTTTGATCACATCTTTATTTCTTTTTTTCTGTAAGACAGCCAGTACACAACTAAAAAGTGTCTACTTATTGCCCTTATTTGTCATTCATACATATACCCCTGCTTCTCTTGCCTCATTCATATCATACTTCAAATAATTTTTGCAATCAGGCCTCCGGGGAAAGGGGAGGTGGGGGCATAGCAGACACGGTAGGAAATATAGCCCTGCATTTCAGCTGTTTAGTAATTATTTCTTGGGCCAAAGCGAGAGAGCCCAGAGGCTGATGAAAGGCCAGTGGATCTTGGGAATCCTCTGAGAGCAAGAGCGCTCTGTGAGAAGAGCTCCATTAATGCGAACACCAGGGGAAATCTTGCTCTTGGTGCCCGAATGTGATCACCAAGAGCTCTTAATGTTGCTTTTTTAGTTCCTATCAAAGCTCAGAACCTTTAAAATAAACCTTTGAGCAAGCATAAGAAGATCTTGTACTCGTATTGCGGAATATGGTAGAAAACAGTAGAAAAGCATCATTCCTATGGAACTAGTATATTTATTGCAGTTGCGTTGGCAAGACGAGACAGGAAGCACCGTATGCCCTGACCCACAACATGCTATACTAGCATCAGTATTGCGTAGCATAAAACAGTGGCTCTGCTGCAATTTCAATACATGCAGCAGAAGCATTAGCAACACAGAAGGTCTCAGTTTTACCATAAAGCCCAACGACGCTTTATGATGTCCAAAACTACACATATTTTCTGTAGTTGATTCGAACCGCACCGGAGTTTGTTTGGAAGCAGACCAAGACCACCTCAAAAAGTTGGTTTTGATCCAGTATTTTGTTTCGCTTGACTGGATTCACACCTGAGCAGAAAGTCTGGACCAACAGGGGAAACAAACTCTGGCCTGTTTAAAGTGGACTAAATGTGTTTTCACTTGATGTGAAAACACATTTCCGGTCTGTAGAACTAAAGGAACTATGTAAAACTATGCCATAAATAATGTATAATGTTAGTGATAAATTAACAAGAATTTCTCGTGTAGAACGGATGCTCCCTGAAAAGTATCTTTTATTCTGGACAAGAACAGCCTTAAGCTCATGAGGTTATTTTTTTTTTTACTTTTCTTTTTTTTGCTGAGTATTTTCGCATCGCTATTTAACGGTCCGCTTGCCGGCACCATCTGTTAGAACCCACTATTATCAAGACATCCATCACAATAGGCTCGAGAGGAAGGTGCCATGAGACAAGATTGATAGATTCAGCTGAATGATACAGCTCTTTAATCCTTCTCTAATGAAGCCATTTCACATGGCTCATATTTCAACAGTTTGCTTGGTTTTTCTGATTTTATTTGATTTTTTTTTTCAGTTTTCATATTCATATTTTATCCTTGACCAAGTCTTCCGGAGCTATTATAAGCAGCTCAAAGACTGAGTTGCTCTGTCACAAGGTTCTCTGCACCGCTAAGACATTAGCTGTATGCCAGGACATGCTTCCTGTCTGATTACCAGTTTTCAGACAGATCAACTTCACATCTGTTTAATTCGTATTTGATTAGAGTCTGCGTAGCAACATTCTAATGGCTTAATCATGAGTTCTTTTGTGACATAAGCAGAGACAATCTTCCAATGTTTACTTTTTTTGTGACCAGAATATAAAGTGGCCTAAGCAGGATGTGGGGTCTACCTAATTAGAGGTCGATATAAGGTTTTGAGAAATTAATTTGGATTAAAACATTTGTAAACTCCACCAAGGACAGAATGGAAAGAGTAACTAGTTAACTAGTTTCACATTTTGGTTTCACAAGTCTGCGTTGGATAAGGTAAAAATATATATATATATATATATATATATATATATATATATATATATATATATATATATATATATATATATATATAAACCACATTGTTTGTTTAACTTGCGTATTAGTTATTTTTTCCTTCTGGGTCTGAGGCTATAATTGACTGCTTACAACATACAAGTAATCAAAAAAAAAAAAAAAAAAGATAATATGGAAAAATCGTTCAATTTTCTGAGAAATTCAAATCAAAGCCTATCTGGTTGTGATCTATATAGACCTGGAAGCAATTGCATCATATTCGTAAAGTTTACCAGCAGCATCCTAAACCGAAAACTCTTCAAGGAAGCAGATAACATGAAACCATTTTGGCATAAAAGCCATCAACTCAAGTGGAGTCAGAATTCAGATGCTGACCGCTGCCTCATCTCAAGCGTTTAACTCACATTTTTATCTCTCAAATTCCCTCTATCTCTTCAACAGCGATTAATGTAAAAAAAAAAATAAATAAATAAAATAAAATAAAATAAAATAAGGAACTACGCCAAAGGTTTCAAAACAAAATACCAATTTTCATTTTGCTTTTGGGAGAGGTCAGGACAAACTCCACTTTCCAGCCTAAAGAGGACTTTCACACCCACTGTTCTGCAGACGAAAGAGGCGCGAGCCGACTGTCTTACTGTGACTCCCATTCAACAGCACGTATTACCATAAAACAGCCTTTGAAGCCTTAAAATGCAAAAAACATGAGGTTTGAAGAGGAGTCCCTCAGTGGAGAAATAATTGGATGTTTTCGACAATTTCAAGTATGTAAACATACTGTTAAGAAATCCTGTTGCTCCAATGGAAAGTAAAATGAGCCAGGATGGTAACTTCTACGAAAAATATCTTAAATTACATCCAGCACAAACTTTTTAGACATTTCCTTTAGATAGTTTTATAGAAACCTTTAAGACTAGTTGAAGCACAGGACCTTTAAGTTCATTTTAATCTACTAAATGTAGAAATATTGTTGATCAACGCTCTTATAAACCTAACATTTCACGTTATGAGAAATAAAATAATCTGCTATACTACTGGGTTGTTTCTTTGGAGTGCATTTCAAGTTTTTTCTTGTACGTACACTAAAGAAGTGTGATGTGAAAAGCAGATGGCATCTGAGATTTATGCAGTCTTTAAGCAAATGCATGTTAAAAATGCGCTTCCAAGAGAAACGGAGCACTTTATGTTGTGCCCACCGGCTTTTTACAGCTGTCGTTATTACATATCGCGGTAATGTAAGCCAATGTGTTTGGATCAGCCTGCATGAGAGGAAAATACATTGGGGGATCAGTAGCGGTCAGTCTATCCCCCACGCAGTCCCAGTAAAAGGACGATACCAACCCTTTGTTTAAACTATTAAATGATGACGATAGTAGCAAATTTGAGGGTTATATCTTATATTTCCTTTCATTAATACAAAAAAAAGTCTCTGTTCAAGAAGATATCTTCTGTGTAGAAAATGAGTTGTAAGATCCACAGTGCTAGAGCACACAACTGTCCTGAGTGAGACACTGAATCCTCAACATTACTGTTCAAAATGTGACTATGAATAGAAGTGGAACATAAACAACATGGATAAATGTTAATCAGATCCAAAGCACTTTGGGGAGAAGCAGCTGTGTCCGAAGAACTTACCTGGGAAATCAGTGCAAGTTCCTTCTGATGTGCAACTCTTTGGTCAGCAATGTCTGTTCAATAGGCTGAGCTAAGTCTCCATGACAGCTGACTGCTGGATGCATTGTGTGTGTACTTAACGGAGGGACTTAAACATCATGTGAATAAAATCATCCTTTTATCCAAGGAACAAACATTATCATGAAAAAGCAACGGTGTAGCAGTTTGAGGCAGGGTAACTCTAACCCACAGCTCTCCTGCCCAACCTTGGCGTCCTCCTTTACTTTTTGTTCATTCTCACTTGGGCAGCTAGGCCAGCTGGCTGCCTCCTTAGTAGCTCGTCACATAATTTGTCCTCCATAAAAAGCTGCTCTACATCATCAAAACTGAGACTTATCTCCAAAGAGAAAGCCCTGCTCATGCACATTGCATCAGTCTAAAAATAAACATACTTTCCACTGAACAAGCACTGTGATATAAGCACCTAGGAGAAATGGCATGATTTGAAACTGTGGACCAGAGATGGGTATGTATACTTCAGGCCAGACATTTGGAAGCTATGTTGACGTTCATGCCTTTTTAAAGAAAAAAAAAAAGATCATGAGTTCTATAAATTTTGTGCTGTGCTTCCTGACAGATTAGACTTTTATTTATTATGCACCATTTCAATTCACCCATAGGTGTGAATTGTATGCTACGCTCTTAGAGCTGAATACGTTACCAAAAGACATGAAAAGCAAGGGTGCCTTACTTTAGTGTTAGCTAAAACCAAATCACAGCTATCAGATCATTTATGCCAAGTCAGAGGAAATTTCTTAAAAGAAAAAGAAAAACAATGTCCCAACAAGAAAAGCCTGCATATCCAATAATGATAGAGCTGTTCAAAAATTGGTTGAACAAGACAAAAATTAAGCCTTTAGATACTTTAGGTGGACATAATTAGTAGCACCTAACAGAAGTGTTAAGGACTCGGGTTGTAAGCTCAGGTTCTTGTATCATGTATCTATCTGGCACATTGAAAGTTTATCTTACACATAATGCAGAAAAGCCCAGTGCGATCATGTATCCTGATGCACCCATTTGTCCCAACACTGGGTCACTGTGGTATCACTAAACCCCACAGGGGACGGGTATTTTCACTCTGCAAACTTTTGTGTTTGCACAAAAAGACAACATGACGCCAACAAAACTCTCTCAGGTTCTCGTCAGGCTGTTAATGGAGCCAAAAGGCATTTAGGAGTCGGGATTCACTAGTTTGAGTGAAGCTGGGATCGGCTTTTAACACAGCGATGCACTCTTGATTCTATCACTTGTGTTCTTTGAAGTCCGTTCGAGAGGTGCCACCACCTTGCTTGCAGAATATTTAGACACCCACTCACTGGCTCCTTCAACCAGTCCATGTAAATCAGAGAATGGAAATATAAGATATGCACAACTTAGTCATGGTTCAAAGGTACCGATGTAATAGCAGGTGATACACAACACATAGAGTAATGGAGTCCTCCAGGCTTCTGTAAATTGCAGAAGGATGCACTGAAAGTGTACTCTCAGTGCCACATATGCACATTTGTTCAGATGCTTGTTGGCACACACATTAAATCGGCCAAACACTTAAGTGTAAGTGGTCGCTTGTGTCAGACGGACTGGTCTGTATATTTCAGAATCTTCTGATCTGTGGAAAACAGGAGGGGGAAAAAAATC
Organism: Poeciliopsis turneri; assembly: GCA_922788865.1. Classification (NCBI taxonomy): domain Eukaryota; kingdom Metazoa; phylum Chordata; class Actinopteri; order Cyprinodontiformes; family Poeciliidae; genus Poeciliopsis; species Poeciliopsis turneri. The sequence goes on along the minus strand of CAKLNU010001117.1, from coordinate 1,366,497 downwards.
TAGTGAGCAGGAGTTGCATTGACAAACAGGTAGACTGATGTCAGGCGATGGGCAGCAATAGTTCAAATATCTGTTTCTTACACCCAGGGTAGTCATAGAATGAACTATGAATGTACAACACGTCGCACCTTGAAACAATGGACCACCTGTGGCGCCCTATCTGTCCTGGAAAATGAAAACATTTAGGGTAAGAATTTGTCAGAATGTGTTTAATGGGCACTCTCTGGGTTCTTTAGTACTAGGTTGAATGTCAGTGCCCACCCCTTTAAGATCTCATTGGCTCCATCTTCTGATGATGACAAAATGAAAGTGTGCAATGTCCAAAAGACCAAATCATGGATCTATCTTTTTTTTTTTGTCAACAAGGCAATGGATTCACTGTGCTGCTGTGCCATTTATGAAGTCAGTTCAGAAAAAGAGAAACCTTACTGACACCTTCTTGTACATATGCCAGACAGTTCTGAAAGCAAAATGGGGCCAAATACTGTGAATATGTTACTTTCAGTTGTTTTTACACAATACATCAATGAAAAATAAGATTCTTCATGGTATTTATGAAAAGCGTCTCCTAAACTGACTGACTACAGCAGGAAAAAGTTTGTCCTCTGTCAGACCGAGGCGAGCTAAGACGGAGTCAGTGTTTTACTGCAGCAAACTCATCCCTATGCATGTATGCTGTCAGTTTTGTAGTGCCGGCTGAAGAACAATTCTGATTTCATCTGGAAAACAGAGAGACATAAAACGCACCCGTACAGATTTAGCTCTGCGGAAATTCTCCAAAAGGTAGACCTGACTGTGGTTGACCTCATGCAGACGTTAAAGGAGGACAGAAGAAGATGACGTCCGGTTTTTAGCTGAGAGCTTTGTCGTGTCTTCCTGAGTGCGACCGGGTGGTACGCTTCCTAAGGGGAAGACTGGGAATACCTTCTGTGTCTATTCAGGATCAGCCTCAAGGATTGCCCCCAGCCTCAGACGCACAGCATGATGCCAGTCCTTTAAGTTCTTCTCGGAACACCAGAAGGTGAGGAGCAACAGACATGCGTGTTGAATTCTGACTCTGCTGTCTTTCTTTTCTTTTCTCTTTTTTTGAAATTATTTTTTTATTTTCTTTTTTTCTTTTTCTTTTTTTGTTTATCAGAGTGTTCTAGAGATGCTGCAGAATGAGTAAGCTAGGAGGATAAACAAGAGTATCAAAGCCCAGATGATGCAAAAGGCTTTCCGGACAGAGATTTCCGATTAGAGTTCCACTGATGTTTCATCTGCCTGCAGCCTTGGGAACACATGACACTGCAGATAATCTGCTCAAATAGCTCACAATAATTAAAATATCCATGTGCCAACATGGATACATCACAGACGAATCCAATACACCAGCTCCAGCCTGGTAATTAGGCACCAGTAGCATAAGGAGATTTGAAGTCCATTTTAAGCTACTGCTTTTTTTCTCCCCCCCCTCTCCCTTCTTCTTTATTTTGTTAATGAGAAAAGCAGATGTGCTGTACATGTGCTTCAGATAACAAAACGCTCCTAATCCTTAGTAAAGGAGGCCTTTCTTCAACTCACTTCAGGCAAAATGACTTCGCCTGCCAGGCGAGATGCATTACATAAAGACGTGAAACACTCCTTTCAGTCCTAAGTCACAGTTGGCTCTAATTAGGTCCAGTCATGTCAGATAAAGCCTTGCTGCTGTTTGTTACCATCCCATACTGTATGATTTCACTCAATAGTCCCTGGAGGTGAGTTGAGAATAGATTTAATTTGTACGGAACAAATGAAGTTGTAGACTGTTTATTGTTGTGGGAGAAACGCAGGGCGTGAGACAGGAAAACCCAACCTGGCTATTTTGTGTATTTAATATTGAGTGATGATATTATGAGGGATATGCTGTTACAACCAGGGGCAGAAAATGCCTGGCAGGACGTGTAATGAGCGAACAATTTAGACGCTTTGGGGAAAACGGCTCGAATCACTTATGAACACGGCTGTGAAACCACAACGCTACTTGATAGAAGAGAACCAGAAATATGCAGACACATGGGACAGTGCATATGATAAACCCGACTCGCATAAGGTGATCTAAATTTGATTATTTTCCATCATAATTAAGATTCTTATTGCAATCTTTTTAGATCAAATCTCAGACAAAGTAATTTACAATATCATTCCATTTATCTCTTTGGAAAATATTCTATTCTGAAGTTCAAAACTATATTATTATATTATCTCTACAATTTTATCATTGACTATCAGAGTAGACTGAAAAAGCTCACTTCATATATATGTTGTTGGAGTGTGTCTGTGTGTGTCTGTGCTATATGTCTGCTGCACCCACTGACGTAGAAGTTTGTTTTCTCTCACAATCTAGGCGTTTTTCATTCTACACAATTGTGTTTGCAATGGAAGAGAGACCGTACTGGCTGCTGGATCTTCCTATCAGCCCGTGACAGTATTTGGTTAAGGGAGAGCTGTCGAGAGAGCAGTTCAACCAGCCGATGTCTAATCAGTCAACCCGAGTCTACTAATGTAAGCGACTGTTCTACACCTCTAAAGAAAAAAAAAATCGGTTTCAGTATGGAGTAGATAATTCAAAAGAAAATGAGTGTTTTAGACGACTGAATTTTACAACTAATTAAATTTCAATCATGTCCATGGCATTGATGTTCATGAAGCATTGAAATGGAACCACTGCCGATTGTTTAATGGGTCAGATCAGTATTATGGCTGAGATACCCAGAATACAGAATCCTTTCTCTGACTTGGCTTTTACATCAGATTCTTATCTGGTCAGTAAGCTAGATCTATTTATTACAGTGGCTAAGGCGAACCTTCTGAAATGCATATTAATAATAAATCTAGTGAAGTAAACTTTATCGGAAAATTATACACCATCCCCGCCCAACTTATGATTGGATCCTCTAATGATGCATTTGTTTGGGTTCTGTCTGGATCTCATACACGCAGTCTGCTGCACAAACTACATTAATATGGACGAACCAGCAAGAAAACAAAGTAAACATGGGCACATGTTGCTAGTGGTTCAGTTCAGTGTCTCGGCATGTGTACAATAGGAGTTGTTGGCAGGTTTATTTCACCGACGGACAGAAGTAGAGTTAAAAAATGTTTTTTTCCTGTCATTTCAGTAACAGTAGAGATGATGGGTTTTTTCCGTCTGAATACAATCTGGTCTTGAAATATGCAAAATAGCTTAATAAATGTAAAAAAAATGTAAGTTTTTTTCAAAACATCATTGGCTGTTTTTTTTTTTTCTGTCCTTCCATGGAGTAAGATTCACAATCATCTATCATGGCTCGCTTGTTTTTTTTTTATTCTTTTATTTTTCAGTGCTTTTTCACTTCTTTTCTATCTAGTCTTAGTATTTCTGATCAATTTTATGCCTTGGTTGTGAATCGGTGGATTGGACCCATCTCTCTTTATTCACAAAATACGTGTCATTAATTTGTACCAAACCGCAGCAGGATTTCAGACAGTGAATTAAATGTGAATAAAGCAGAAACCGAAGAACAAAATAACCAGCCCCACAAAATTCAGAAATTAGGGGAAAACATCCAACAAAAATATGAATGAGTGCCGCAAGAAGCAGCAAAGATTATCCGGCTCATTGATCCTTTTTATGAGGGAGGGAAGGAAATTGGAAGCGGAGGAGTGAAAAACGCTTTGATGGAACCATAAGATTTCATTTTAAATGAAAGGAGGATCCCATTTATGAGACAGAATAATCGTAGTTTCTGAAGGTTCAAGAGTAAAATTTTGGACAGAATGTGTTTCCGTAAGTGTACAAATTAAGTGTTTTTCTTTCATAGCCCTTTAACCACATTAACAAAAAGAAAATAAAAGATAAAACCACCCATGTAAAAATATTTTAAATTGTTTACAGGCAGCGGGCTGGTACTGATGAGCCTGAAGACATTTTTGTTTCACTCTGTCGATTGAATTACGCACAGATTATTTTGAAACTGATTTTGAAGATGATTCACCACTTTAGCTCGGCCTCACACATAAAATCCAAGGTAAACAAATTAAAGTCGGCACTGTTACTGTGACACAACCCGGGAAAGTTGGGATATGATTCGTAAAACTCTCTGACAGAGCTAAAATTAGGAGAGGCAAAAGGTGTGCTGAAAATAGAGAACCAAATTTGTGACTTTATCACAGATTTATCAGGTACTTCCACAGAATGACCCCTGTGGTGATGGTGATATAATAGCGTTTTTACGGTCAGACAGATTTGTAGATGTCTTAATGAAATTTGGCAGAGCTACCTTCTTCTCTTCACACATGATTTTCTTCAAAGAGCAACTAACCGTCTGCGAGGCATCTTTCTTGGGAGCTTAGCACAGGCTCTCTATTTCCAGAACTCAACCCTCCAACCAAACGGCTGGAGTAAACAACGTCGGATGTATGTATGCGTCTACGGCGCGCGCTGCAGAGCTCGGCGTCAGTCATGCAGCCAAACATTAAAGTCACCCAGGATTTCAATCACAACCCAGATCTGCACATCTGAACTATCTCCACTGTGCTATCAGGCTTCGAGTTGAGTCTACTTTTTGATACACACAAGTTTTTTTTTTTTTCTTTCTTTTACCCCCTCTCTGTCTCAAAGTAATTCTGTTTACACTGTCCATCTGTCCCCAATTCAAAAATGTGTGTCCCCCCAAATAACAAAATACCCAAAACCATGTTTTTGGCTAAAATTAACATAAAGAAGGCTAAGAAATCTCAAAAATAATTCTTATCTAAATAAGTCTAAGAACAAATGAGAAAATACGTTGTGAAAATATGAAACCGTGGCACACCATCCCATTAGTAGTCGGCCTACCAAAGTTACTCCAAGAGCACAACGCCAACAGGTTGAAAATGTCCGAATAGAATCCAGTAAAATATTATGGAGCCAAATTTTGAGAATTTTGTCAGCGATGGGTCAGAAAAAAGTTGTTTCTCAACAAGAACCATCTTATGTTAAGCTACATCAAGACACATTTTAAACCGTAAGTCCTTCTCAATTTATGTACAAATGGCAAAGTTTCACACAATGTCAATATGCGACAATATACCCAAGATACGAATACAAAGTATATTTAACTCGCTCAGTTGTGGTGTGAGTTTGTAAACAGTAAATTCCCTGTTCCAAAACCAATGCAGCCCAGAAGAACACAAAAAGCCTGTCTGAATAATTCTTGATTGTTCACAATATTTAAAGGAAAGTTTTCTGAAAGGACTGGCGAGACCAAAGTGGAATTTATTTAAACCAACATCTCTCATAACAACCTGCATAATATATTCAAACATGGCGGTGGTCTGATGTTTCGGGATGCTTTGCTGCTTCAGGACCCAGAATACTTTCCGGCCATCTTTTCATAACCTTGATATTCAATGCTCTTGCGTTATGCCACAAGTCTACCTCTGAATACTTCTAGAAAAAAAAAAAAACAAACAGAAAATTAAGGTTTTAGAGGAGCTTTGTCAAAGTCTAGACTAAAGCCCAATTGACCTTTAACAAGCTGTTCATCCTCGACATTCTTGTAGTATAATTAATTTAATTTAAAACAACTTTGCAAAGAATACAGTGCCAGAATTAATTCGCTGTTATTTAAAGTATGCATTGGCACTTGTTTCATTCAGTGCCATCTTAAGGAATCATTAGATGTAACAGATCATTTCTTTTTCACATGGGTATAAGTTGTCCAAAGTAGCTTTTCTTCTATTGTTGCAGTTTGTATTTATCGAGGTTCTATTCATTTCATACAAAAAGTCATTGAAGTGTGTGAAATATTTAAAAATGAATAAATAGCAAACAGAGAAATCTGTAAGGGGCGGATATGTTTCCATGGCTCTTTGCGTGAAGCTTTTTGCTGCTCACTCTCATCTTCACACCATTCGTCCTCACCCTTACGTTGAGTTGGTGGCAGCAGAGAAAAGCTGTGTTCTTCTCACTACATGCCTGCATCTAATTCACACCACGAATGGTGGCGCAGCATAGGCCGGTCGTGGGAATGCTGCAGCTGCAAAAGAAAGCCGCTTCCCCGTCACCGTCTCTGCATCCGTTTCCAGCAAGGATCGGCGTGCCGCTGTTCGTAGGGAAAATCTGAAACATGCCAGGAGCTCCAGCTGCTACGCGACTCACCAAGCAGGAAGACAGCAAGACAGCTGACACAGAAGCCCCTTATTGGATTGTCCCAACCATTCAGGGAAAACGTGAGCTAGAAATAAGCCTTTGGTAGTTCCCGGATATAAAAAAAAAAAAAAAGCAACTCCTTCCTTGACCACGTTTTTAGCTTTTGTTCAGACATTTCAAGAGAACAAAACCAGCGTAACGATCCCCTTCCCTGCCTGTTTTAGCCAGGCTACAGTTACCAAATTAATGAACAGCAAAAGACTCTGTTCTCCCTCTTCTCACTCCCACGCTGCCTGAAGAGAAGGCCTCCAACACGTTGTGTATGATGTGACATGATGTAACACTCTCTCTCAACTCAGTTCATATCTCTTTGTTGAGGTGCCTTTTTTTTTCTTCTTACTAATGGGGGTGTGCATTAGTATACTCAGGGCTCCCCCAGCATGTCTGATAACATTACTGACAAAATGTTTCATGCACAGATAAAATCTGAATGCACAGCGATGACTGACTGTGTGGAGGCTTTATTCAGAAATCCAAAAGTAATTCTCTGATTTGTAGTAAATATATTTTTTGCCCTCACCACGTCGGGGCGCACAAAATAAAATATGCAGCACCACTGCATTTACTTGTCAACTTGACATTTAAAAATATGTTTTCTTCATTTATTTGAGTGAGAGGGCAGCGTGGCGCTTTACTTCAAATCACTTTTCATCTCAGTATTGCCAGAGAAACAATAGAGAGGAGCACAGCACTGATTACCAGGTGGAGGGTCAATCGTAGAATCACCATGTATTTGGAAGACGATTAATAAAATCCCCACATCTCAAGGTGGCTGAACTGAGCCTGCCACATTGTAATTTGTTTATTTTTTATTTTTTTGCTCCTCAGTTTCCAGAAAAAAAAAAATTCTAATTGTTTTAGAGCTGTGACTCAACCATATCACTTTTAGCGGTAACACTTTATTTGACGGGTTGTGAATAAGACTGTCATGACGCCGTCATAATCATGACATAACATCTGTCATGAACATGAATAAGTCTTCATAAATATGTATGATTGTTGTCATAAAGTGTCATTTGGTAAATCATGACACTTTTAATACAAGCTTGACATTAATCAAAATGTCTTTGTTATGACAACTTAACATTAACCAAGAAATCATGATCTCACATAAATTTGTTCTAAAAGTATTATTGATTAGACTTTTAAAATGATGAAGCTTTATGTTATTAAAAAACTTTAGGTGGATTTAAATGAGATTAAACAAATAATATTTGGGGAAACATCAGGTCCTGCCATGTCTTTTATGATACACTAGTAATATTTACTTGAAATGAGTTGTGTGATATTCTCAGTGTTCTGCTGCATCGTGACCAAGTTACCTTGAAGGTGATGTTTTGCTGTGTTTATAAAAGAATCAACATGTTCTGTCATTGGTCAGACAAGTAGTTTACCTGTTTTCAATAATTATTAGTTGAATACTTATTTATATAGTGGGCAGCTTGCTTGTGTGGTTATTAGATTATATTTTCTATAGTTTTAAATGCGTATGAAAGTCCTACTGTTCTACTGAATTCTCGTTTTTTAAAAACTGTTTGAAATAAATAAATTAAGTACATTTCTAGGAAAGTGGTGCCTTTGACGATGTGTCTTCCAGGAATCATGAAAAAGATAAGCAGGCATGCATATTTTCTCTGTCACCCTGTTTTGCTTCTAGCGAGTAACGCGGCTGCCACATGATTTCAAAATGTCGAAGGCTCTTTCGAATTCAGGAAGGACAAAAAAAAAGTTTATTCAGCTCTGCCATTACAACTCGAGAACAATTTCCTTCATAAGTGTCCCAGACACAAATGAAAACATGTCGAACTTTAAAGCACTGACCTTCTTGGGTCATAAAAATATGAGTTATTTCATTTTTTAAAAATACGGTTGTTGTTCGCAGTTAAAAAACTTCTTTGGCTGCCAGACTTTGACGAAGAAAAATATTTTTTTGTTTTATTATCGTTAGAATTCACACAACCATTGGTGTGAACATGCAGTTCATTTCTTGCAGATTTGCACAAATCTTACCAGGAATGTCAGTAGTTGTGAAGGACGCTACTGTTTAAGAGCTTTAGAAGATCTGGGAGTTTGGAACGAGTTGTGTGTACTCTTTTGTTTTCATACGCAACTCCTCAAGAATATCCATCCATCCATCCATCCATTTTCTGATCACCTTTCTCCCTAACGGGGTCGGGAGTTGCTGGTGCCTATCTCCAGCTGCGTTCCGGGCGAGAGGCGGGGTTCACCCTGGACAGGTCGCCAGTCTGTCGCAGGGCAACACAGAGAGACAAACAGGACAAACAACCATGCACACACACACGTAGGGAGAATTTGGGAAGGCCAATAAACCTGACAGTCATGTTTTTGGACTGTGGGAGGAAGCCGGAGAACCCGGAGAGAACCAACGCATGCAAACATGCAAACTCCGTGCAGAAAGACCCCGGGCCGGGAATCGAACCCAGGACCTTCTTGCTGCAAGGCAACAGCGCTACCCACTGCGCCACTGTGCAGCCCCTCCTCAAGAATATCTCAAGCAAAATTTCCAAACATCTCAAGGATAAAATCAATAAGGTATTTGAAAGACTGCGCCAACGGTTTTACCCTCTGTTTTGTATTTATCTTGGTCCAGGCTGCTGAATTTCAAAGTACCTTACACTGTTTCCTATTAATGTGGAATGTCTTCAAGCAAGACTTTCACTTGTACGTATATTTTCAGTCGACGTGCTGGTGCGCTTACTCAAGCGTGACATATCTTCCTGACCGTCGGGATGAGCCTCCGTGGTTGTTTTGATAATATATGCAGCTTTGCGCTCTATTTGTAATCAAAATGCAAAATGGTGCAAATTAATTTTGAGACTTTTTCTTGCTGTTGTTGTTTTTCCTATCTCAATTCAAGTGCAACAGAGCAGACCACAGGCACAAATGAAAAGGGCAGGCACATATCTACTCACCTTTTATGTTGTTTTCATGCACATCTTCAGTTTTCACATTTTGTAAAAAGTGCAAAACAATAGAATAAAAAAAAAAGGTATTTCAGCTTAGTCTTTGGAAGAAAAATGAAGTGTTCCTTGTTGCAAAACTAGGATTTTCTTACGTCTTTCGACAATATCCTGCACAAGACCTCTGGCCTGCTTTTGCAAAGAAAGCACGGCGGCCATCTTTGACGGTACACGTTATTACCTGCCAAGTCGAACTCGAAGTGGGCGTGTGACACTTTAATGTCATCCGCAGCCCAGAGCCTTAACTCTAATACTTTCTATCGCTTCATTAGCAGGGACAGCATGTATGTATGTGTCTGTGAGTGGGTGTGGGGTAGAGAATAAGGAGAGAAGAGCAGCACTGATGCTGTAACTCGGTTGCCATAATGGCTCAAGCAACCCACGCAGAGGCAGACAGAGTGGAAGAAAAACCATTATTAATATTTCCCCTCTGAAATGAGCCTGAGAAGAAGTCGTCGCCTGCTGCTAGTGAAGTCCCGTCCCTCACACCCCTGCACCGTCCATTTTATTTTATTTTTTATTTTTTTACTCTTTTGGACATGAAAGCTGACACAATGATTTATATTACTGCGCTTTATCAGGCGCTTACCTGGGAGGCTAGCACTGGTAATTCTCTCTTTTTTTTGGAGTTAAAGTTTTTTTTTTTTTCTTTTCAGTAAAAAGCTGACGCAAAGCTTATGAGTGAATAAAAAAAAAAAAAAAAAGGAGTGGATCCATTAGTTTCAGATTGGTCTTTCAGTCATATCCGCATCAGAAATCCACTTCTTTTTTTTCTACGATACTCTTAGCTCTTGGACTCTGATCAGTGGGATTAAAATATGCAGTAATTTGTAAGTAAGCTAGAAAGGAAACAAACCTCGCAAAGGTGCAACTGTGACAAAATTTTGCTTCTCTTCCAAGGCTTGAGAAGAACAGAGATAGCTTCCACCTGGATTAAACGTGGTGTTTAAGCCATAATTTGCTCATTTCTCAGTGTTTACATTGTGAAAGTGAATTTGAATCACTTAGTCAGTGGGAGATGGTAAAATTTGCAGAAATTGAATAAAGCCTGAGAAACAGAAAAAATGCCTAATTTCTTAAAAAATTAGGCATTTTTTAAGAAATTAGGCAAGATCCCCGGATGTTGCCTGTTTTGTGCCTCAGTGCAAAACTGTTGACTTTATTTAGAGAAATTCTGAATCTCTTATTGTTGAAATTAAGAAAACACAGAGGGAATCAGACAGAACACAGAAGGATGGGGAAGGGCTAAAAATAGCCTGAGAAAATCACCCCAGTTCCTGGAAGAGAGTCTCATGCTGGACACACGACGTAATATATTTCACAAAACTTAAAAAAAACATAAAACAAAATCCTCAACCTCTTAATTGCTTGACGAAATTAGTTTCATTCAGGCTATTGCCAAATTGCATTCCAGGCTTTATACTGGCGGGTGACTCTGCTGCTTCCCCCCCTCCAGGCTAACCTGAATGTAAGGATGAAGGGATTTGTTTGCTAATACCAGTCCTGTTCCTGGGTTTTCTCTCTTGCCTTTCTGAAGTGAAGCTTCATCTTGACCCCTGGAGGACTTGGACTCATTGCCACTGTGATTTTTAATCATGTTCATCCGCGTAGGCTCGGATGCTCCCCGAGTGTTGCTTAGACTGCGAGCCGGCCGGAGAGAGTAAGGCAAAGATTAGGTCCGCTCATTCTCACAGGGATTTAATGCCGCATAAACCCGCGAACTCGCTTGCCAGGACATGCCCACTGCGCAGTCAAGCAGACCACGATAAAATGTAATGACATGGACCGCCGAGTGCCCCGCTGTGATTGAAATGGAGACACAAAGCTGTGGGAAAATGGAAGAGAAACGCCAGAGCTCAGTCTTATTCTGTTCAGACTGTGACATGCCACATGGTTCGTCTACTTGTTAAAAGCCTTTGTTGCGACTCGAAACCGTTATTTGAGCGCTCTTCCACAAAGAAAACAATGGCGGAAAACTTTTTAGCACATGTGTTGATGCAGATTGCTTTGCAGTAAATCTATCTGTGGAGAGCAGATTATCCCCAGGACAACTTGGCAGAGCTGTGGATTCTTTTTTTTATTTATTTACGTGTTTGTAATTACTGGCCCAGTTTCTGCCTGTACCTGTCTCTCTCTCCTCTACTGGGGGTAAGTCTGTGAGTGCAGAACTCCTGAGGCGAGAAGCGGGTTTGCTGCGAGCCAAGCGGATCGCCATCATTTTGGTGTTGGCCCGTAAATGAAGCCTGGCGTCTGCCGCTGCTGCTGCAAAGGATGTGTCGGCAATTAACAGAGTTTATGACTGTCACAGATTAGGGCAAACTGCTAATGTCCTACAACACTTTTTGCTGCTCGCCTTAATAGTATTTTGCGATCCTCATTCATTCGACAGAGGATTTCATCGCTGATTGGGAGTCCTGGAGCACAGCAGCATCGACACAATAGAGTAGAATAGTGGGAGCAATAACAGTAAAAACACACTTTAGTCACAGAGAGTTATTGCTGTCTTCCTGAGGATGGCATGCACAATCCCTCAACCAAAAAAGCTCACATAAAGAATTTGGTAACACTTTATTTGAAGGGATTTGCATGAGACTGACATGACATGAATGGTTATGGCTGTTGTCATGAAGTGTCATTCGGTAAATAATCACACTTTTAATGCAAAAGTGTGCTAAAGATTGCACTGAAAGTCCATCAAAACTGTCAACTTTGCATTAAAAATGTCATTATTTACCGAACGACACTTCATGACAACAGTCATAACGTTCATGGAGGCTCCTTCATATTCCTCAGTGGTGTTATGTTGTGTTTATGACGATATTATGTCAGTCTTATGTACACCCCTTCAAATAAAATGTTACCCAGAATTTTAATAGACGTCTTTTAATGTTTAACTCCCTTTCACCTACTGAGAAATATTTTGGTCATTCTTCATTCTCCCTGATTCCCAATGATTTTCCTACACAATTTCTGCTCCCAAACTGTCAGTAAAAGAGACAGAAAAAAGAAAAAGAAAAAAAAAAAACCCAACAAAAATAACCTCCCTTCGTCCAGAGTGAGTTCTCACTTCCTCTTCCTTTGCCACTCCTTCAGCTCCTACTCAACCCACCTCCAGGGACTGTGTATTTGTTATTCCTCCCCCTAGAGTAAACCCTCTGCTGGCCGCCAGCTTTTATATTCCACACCATTAAGAACTTGACAAAAAGAGTTAGCTTGAGTGGCATGTTTATTGCTCTCTGTAGTGGGTGCTGCTAATGAGGCCTTTGCACTGTGCTGGGCCAGCAGGATTAGCCCAGCATCACAGGAACAAGCCAAAACACGAGTCACTGTCACTGGCCATCTCCTTGCGTGTCCAGATTCACTCGCAAAATCAAACGTCAGGCTTGCGGTACCGTGACACAGAACTGCACTGAACCTTAGATCCATTTCTCTGTAGCAAATGCAAATTGCTTTAAAGTAATTTAATCACAGCTGCAATATCTGCGGTCAAGTGGTGCCGGAAATTAAGAGAGAGAGAAAAAAGAAAATTAGCATTGTGCACGTAGTTGATGCTTTAGTAATTTGTTAACTTTGAAAGGAGATTTAGCTAAGCAGTAGTGGGACGGCACAAAGCTTTCTAAAGTAAGTCATTAATTAGTGGGGAAATAGCTGAGTACGTGGCATTAGGTTGAGAGGCCTGGTTGGCTCCGTTTACATTCTTCTATGCTTTCTATTCCATTCCATTAAAGCTGACCTGAACAAAAATGTTCTCGGCAAGTGGAATATGATGATGGAACAGTGGCAAGTCACAAATGGAAAAAAGATGGCAAGCCGTAGCCATGGCTACGGCTTTCCTTTAATGATGCTAAAGGTCATTAACATTTAAAGTTAATGACCTTTAAATGTCATTAACTTAAAGTCAACAGGAGGATGATGAAACTGATTTTGAGGTTGACGTTCACCACCCCTTAAAAAATGGATTTAGGAAATGGTCACCGATTCTCGTCCGTCTGCATTAAGTTTTCAATGACAAGTTTTGTGCTTCTGGCACACGAATTAATTTAGTTTTTCTTTTCTGCTTCGACAACTGAAAGGTGCACACTTTATAATTTCACTCCCCTGCATGCAAGGTCTCATTTTTCAGCTTTTCAACCAAATTCTGTCAAAATCAACAGCCCCCAGTGATGTTTTTTCTCAGTTATTGGCAGTTCCCACTAGAAATATCAAATAAAACAAAAAATAAATAAAAAAAACTTGGTCCATGTAGTTATGGGGCTTAGCAAGTCTAAATCAATATTATTTTTACACGGTTTGAGAGGCTATCAAAAACCAATCCACTAAATAAATTTCTTAGGCGTCTGCACTTTATCTGATACAGACGAGTGTCAGATTCGATATTTTGGTGATTGCTTATGCATGCTGTAAGCCATCTTACTTGTATGTCAGGTGATTGACTTTGAACTCGACAGTTATTTATACTGTCAGCCACTATTATCTGCCACATACGGTAACACCAACTATGACCTTCCCATGCAAAACACATTTGACAAAACAGAACATGGCGTTTCCAGTTAGTTCAACACCATTTTACTTTTCTGGTGTTAACTTTTCGTTCATTTTTGCAACATCCTTTGTGTCAAAACTCATGTAATGAAATATAAATAATTATTAGTTTATTAGTAGTAGTGGATCCTGGCTGGATCTGACATCGATCCAGATGGGAACCCTCCCCAGCACTTCTTTTTGGGGATCTTGACGCATGTCAAGAATGACAGATGTTTATTTTTGGCTTAAGCACCTAATACTATAATGAAGTTAATGTATAATATAATATAAATACCTTGTTAATCTCTTGGTGAGTTTACTAAAGTGTTAATCTTTTACCATCGCATTGATGTTATGTAAAATAAGGGGAAATAAGTTCTGCCTACCTTAATGACATATTTCAGCAAATGTTCTGCACCTGCTTCCTGTCCAGAGCCTTTACATTTAAGCATATGTCCTTCTGTTCAGAGACGCACCAGGATGCCTATAAAATGGCCCCCCAGTGACTCAACACGATGGAACCCACAGCGCCGTTTCAAATTGAGAGCTCGCTGACTGTGACATTGCCTTTTTAATGCCGTTCTTAGACATTCATTATCATTAAGATGTTGCTTTCCATACCTGCTTAAGTAAGCATTTATCCCAAAGCTGTTAGATCCCCTGTACCTCATACTTGCTCTCTCTCCTACTGCGGGACAATTTGCAACCCAGCTTTGCATCAGCAGTTACAAAAGGATGCTCTTTATCTCATACTTTTCCCAGCATGTCCAAAAAAAAAAAAAAAAATGCTGTACACATTCAAGTTTTTTGACTGATGGACATAGAGTATGTGTGTAAAACTTGTATATAGATTCTGTATAGATTCACTAGAAATACTTGGTTGGGCATGAATTACTGCATTAACATATGATCATGCACTGTGACATGGAGGTGACTAACTTCTGGCACCGCTGAGGGGTGATGGATGACCAAGTTGCTGCACTGTTTAGGTCCGGTGTCTGTCGTCTTCCTCTACAGGACTCAGGTCAGGTCAGTTTGCTGGCCAGTCGATCATAGTAACATCATGGTAACTGAACCAGCTTTTGGTGGAGATGGCAGTGTGAGCAGGTCCCAATTACAGACGAAAAATGAAACATGCAACTCCACGAATCCGGTCAGCAGTGGGAAGTAATTGCTCTAACTTACTGGACCAAGACCAGTGTGTGGAAACTTCAGTCTGGACTTCTCTAAGTGATGTGGATTCTCCAATCCTTCTTCAGATTCTGGGACCTTGACTTCCAAATAAAATGCAAACTTTTTTTATACATATCTGAAAAGGAAAAATTGCACTACTGAACAAAAACCTACTTCCTGAAACGAGTGACAAAAGCATCTTGAACTTTTTCACAATATTTTGACATTTTTCGGTCATTTTTGTGGATGTTGTGTTCTGTGAATGTGAGTTGAGTTTAGGTTGATGTTTGGGATAGGTATTACCTGTTAATGGTTGCATGATCAGTTACTCGTAGGGTTGTGTGAATGGATAGAGATAAATAAAGATTGGTGTAAACGTGTTTGTTTGTATGCATCTCTGTGTGTTTGAATACTTGCAATCCTCCTTCAAATTTCTGATCCACGTCTAGTGAACAAAGTAAAGATATTTTGCTCGTGCTCTCTCCGCATTTGTGTAATGACATGCATATTTCTGCAGTCTCCAAAATCCATTTCCATGTTAATCTCATTTGCATCAATTGGAAACAGGATGTGTTTGGTTTTTATTTTAGTGTCTGTCAATTTCTGATCTTAATGTACTTTTCAAGTTGCTTAATGCTATTCGAGCGGCTGTAGAGTTTTGCCTGCATACAATATGTAAGATGCTTACTTGTGGAAGTAATTAATGTTAGGTTTAATTGCCCACCACATGTCTCCTTCTACTGGAATCCCCCAGGATCCCTTTTGTACAACCCCAAAGTCTAATTAGGCCACATGGGTCACCCAGACATGGCAGTCTTATAATTAGTCTCCAAACATGGCCTCACACACACAGGGAAGTCAAGGTCCACCTTCTACAGTAGCACACTCTTGCAGTGTTGGACAACGTTGTTTTGTGAAGGACATCCATTGAGTTGCAATTGGTGAAGACAGTGGAGTTTGCTACTTTACAGATGTTGCAAATTGAAATGGCTGCCCTTTTCAAGCAAAGCCCAGCAGCTGTGGTCGATAGCCCAAGAAGAGACAAGACTACAAACATGAAATATTCAAAGACTGGGAACACCACAGACCAAGACAAGATCACCCATGACCATATAGAAAATGATACAACCGAAGATAAAATGTTGCAATAAAGTCAAAGACCCAAGTACCACACTGTACATGTAATGTTTTGTGGCTACTGTAGTACATCACTGTTCAAGTTGGGACTAAAAAGTCCCTCTTGTTTCAAGGAAGCAGGTGCACACGAAGAGAAAAGCGAAGCAAAATACATGAAGGCAAACATGACCAAAGGACAAGACTGAAGATAAGTTAACCAATTTTCAAGTTGGAAAAAATACAACCACTGTCGACAAAGTATTTTGAGTTTCCTATGTATATTGTAGAGCATAACCTATGACACTGATTTTGATGATTAGTAATTACACAAAAAACGGTTCCTGAACTGTTGGCTGAGGTCTTCCATGTGGAATTTCTGACTTTTTGTGTTCATCTAAGCTCTGTGTTTTAAATAATGCAACGTTGGTAGGGTTTTTTTCCACCTCTGTCGTTGTGTCCTTGAGGAAGACACTTTACCCACCTTGCCTCCTGATGGTGGTCAGAGGGCACAGGGGCAGGGAAGCCTCACTTCTGTCATCCTGCCCCAAGGCAGCTGTGGCTGCTATCCAGTAGTTTGTTACCGTCAGCGTGGGATTGTGAGCTTAGATGGGTGAGTGACTGAATGGAGTATGAAGCACTGTGGGGTCTTCTGCACTTGATAAAGTACTATACAAGCACAAGCATTTACCGTGGAAGCTGATCACTTTGGCACCTTTGGTAGATTTGATTGATTTGTACCATCTGCCACAGGCCGTTTCACACTGGCTATCAGGTATGATGGTTTTGTACTGACTTTGAAAACCAAAAACTTTGTGTAATTTTCTTTGATCTCCATAGTTTTCTGCAAAAGATATGTGATTATATGACTTATTAATATAGAATAAACCAGCAAAATGGAGCTGAATGTGAAAATCTTAATCTATTCCACACATTTGCATAAGAAGAATCAGAACTACAGTTAGTGTAAAAAAAATAGTGTATGACTAACTTCACAGTTCATAAACATTCTTAACACGGATAATACTTGAGAAAATAAAGCAAAGATTTGTCTGTGAGTACACAGCAAAAAAAAAAAAAAAAAGGAAGTAGGAATAGATGAAAATGCAACACGTGTTAACAAAATGGGGACTGTTTGAAGAAACATGTTCCCTCAAAACATCGGAACCGGGCCGCCGCCGAGACGGAGCCATTCTGTTGCGCTGGACTGGAAATTCCACTTGGAAAATGATGTGTGGCACCTTATGAGAGAAATTGACCGAGGACCTTCTTCTGCATTGATTCTTGATCCATCCACAATGTTTTTTGATTCGCGAAATCAAAACTGGTTAAAGAAAACAGATGGATTCACACTGGCCAGGAAATAAATAAATAAATAGAAAAATCCTCCCACCGTCAATTGCCCTTTTCTCATGCACATTATAAATCAGCTCGGTGTGACATCTCCAAAAGGCCACGCCATATATCCCTGTCCGCATTTACTGCGTGCCAATAAGAAATGGAAGTGGCTCCAACACTTGTGAGGAGCTCTAAGTGAAATATATCTGTATCAATTCTGGAGGAGGAGATTATTGACAGAACAGCTTTTGCCTTTTACAGCAGTGAGTGATATCCCTTGCCGCCGTTGCTGCATTCAGGAATCTATCAACGGCTAATAATTATGTGTACATTTACCAAAGGGGGCGCGGGTATAATAGATCGATTCACACACACTCCTATTCCCATTCTGCACATGGATTTCCTGTCATTTTCATGAAGGATTCTGCTTCAGAAGACTGCTCTCTCTCTCTCTTTTTCTCTCTCTCCCTCCTTGTTCTCCCAAGCACCATTCCTGATGAATAATGTTGCTCTCTAATTCATTAATGCTTTTTAATAAATCATGACCCGAAGCATGTTAATGTTTTTCCATTTTGTCTTGCTGTATTTGCCTCTGTGAAATAGCTGGCGATTGTTCATACATGACAGAACTGCTGAGGCTGCTGATGACGAGTCCTCAGTCTGATGTTTGCACATCACAGTTTGCTGGTGGCATGTTTGTGTATTAGCAGCGGTGTGACATATGAATGTATAAACCTGTACATCGCTATTAATCATCCGGACTGTTTTAAGGAGTTAAACCTAAATAGTTCCTAGATTCCTGCCAGAATTTTGCTTGCGTGTAAAAATTGAGTAATTAATGTAAATTTTTGGAAATTATAATTAGGAAAATCGTCTAAATGTTTAATTTATTTGTAAAGCAGAACTCTGTATTCACTTGCAAAACCTTTTGAAAACTAGCACCGAGCTAAAGCAGGGAATTATGACTATCGCTAAAGTCTGCTGTTCAGAAACATTACGGTTTTGCTAAAGAGTTTTGACGAGACAGATATGAATTTAAATATTTACTCTATGGTATTTTGTAGCTTTAAATTCAATAATACCATGACAACAACACCTTTTCTAAATATTTCGTACAAATACAAATTGACCCAGCCTGTCATGTTTTACTTAACACATCAAATTTCCTGAACCTCTCCTCTGAGTGCAAATTTAAGGTCATTAAAGTTTACTCAGTTGCTCTGCGCTTGAGTAAACTTTACAGATATCTAGAGGTCGATTTTAGTCTCCTGTTTAAACCTTAAGGTGATGAATTAAGTTGCAAGACGCATGGAAAATGTGATTGGGATATTCGCTTGAATTTGGCAACTCTATTTAAAGTCTTACATATTTACCTCCATAAAGTCAATTTGTTCCAAATAATGTACTCAGTGAGTCAATGTTGACCTTTTAAGGTGCTACTTTAGAGTTGAACTGCCTAATAAAGTTTTTTTTTTTTTTTTTTTAGAAATTTACAACTTGCAACTTTAATCCTGAAAGTTATGAACTGGGATTACTCTCATTAATTAATGAGCCAAACACCATGAAGGACTGATTTTAGGGTGGTGGCCATTACTATTTTTACAAAATATTCCGATTAAATTTCAACTCAAATTCAACTATGCGTCAGTCATGTTTTCTGAGACGCTGCGAACAGTTTGATAAAATCACAATCAGCACTTTACAGCAATCACTTTGGCACTAAATGTCACATAAAAACACAATTCAAGCGTGTGGCATGATTACTTGAGTGAGTTTGGATAAATAATAAATAAGCCTCAGGCAAAAGGTCGTTGCTAATTAACATGTAGTTTAAAAAGGTCAGCTTGTGACGTTATTATTGAAAAAGAAACAAAATATCCAGCGATGTTTTCTGTTTCCATAAACTTAGCTGAACTGTGTTCTGCTGCTTTATTTGCAGTAATAAAATAATTGCACCATAAGTGCTCCAGGTAAATGCTCTTCGACCCTGACATTTGATCAGTAAATATGGCAAATATTCAAAATAAGTTAAAACTCAGTTTATCTGCAATATTAAATTATCTACTTGTAGTGGATTTCAAACCCCTAGCAAAATGACAGATTTTTATGACACATAAACTAGTTCATTATAATTTTTTATTTCAAATGTCAACTCTTTTTTTTTTTTTTTTTCTTGCCTTGGAAGGTATTATGCCAAGCAAGTCAACTGAAAAAAAATTATAGAGGGAGCAGCAGAAAAAGAAGTGAGGGCAATACGTCTTTTTACCTTAGATGATTCAGCAATAAGATATACTGAAAATATAAAATGTTCAAGACAAGTTCTTTGCTTCAAATGCAATAAGTGATTTGCTTTTTTCTCCCCCAAAAAACTAAAAACTAAAAAACATTTTCAGTATCGAAATAAAGATCAAGAAATCGATCTTAGAGAAGCTGCAGTTTTTGTCCACCAAGCTCTGAAAGAAATACTCATCTCCTAAAGTTCGAGATCCTTTCTAAGCTCTCAATGATCTTTAACTTTAGGGTACAGATGAACAAATGCAAACAAAATCATTCTAGAACACATAATAATGATTTTGTCACTCCAAAACTGTTATTTTAGGCCCGTGCACATTTATGCAACCAGCATTTATAGCCCCCCCCCCTCAAACAGTTTTGCTTGTTTTTTTTTCTGTTGTATAACACAGGATCCATGTTATATATTAAAGGTGTTTTATAAAAAAGTTGAAATTATTTATAGCACTGTATTTTTTGCATCACAGAAAGACATTACATATGAATTTGACAAAGACCTGTTGTTGGTCTTTGCCAGTGTTTAGTATTTGGAGAAAACGCCATTAAATGTGCATTCGTCCCTAGCTTCCCACTAGGTGTTCGCAGAGGGAGAAATGAATACGCCGGCACTTCACTTCTCTTGACTCCATGCTTTTATCTGAACAGGGAGCTGGTGTTTTTCCTCTGCAGAGCTTGCCGACGAGCGCGGCAAACAAACACCGCGGCTCAGAATCTGGAGGACTTGTTGACTTTGTGAGCCTTTAGTTCTAAATTCACGCTGCGCTGTGTCAGATTGCCTCTGATTCATTGTGTATATGCATATTTTGAAATTATCTCTTCTTTTGTTGGAACTCTCAGAGGAATTTGCATTCCAGTGAGTCATCTCAGTCTTATTATGTCTTTCTAAAGTGGGGGGAGAATACACTTGAGGGGCCGCAGTAGAAGCTGCAGCTGAAATCTGTGTTTTGCAGTAGTTCACGTTGATGTGGATCGGATTCTTTCTGCCTGAAAAACGATGGAATCCTTTGTCCTGGTGGCCAAGACTTACGTAAGGGAATTACAGCCTGTCTGTCACTCCACCGAGGCTGGCATTCACTTACAAAACCAGCCTGTTTTCCTGACTTTACACTAACTGTACCTTTTAGCCGATTATAGTGTTTTCTACAAAAACTACCACTTTGACATGCACCACCACCACTTTTCTTTTGGGAATCATTGTGCACTTAAAGAATTAAGAATTAAATAATGAAGTTATTCTTTGCCTAATCTCTGGGCAAAAGAGATTAGGCTTGTGTGATTCTACAGTCCTGTGGTTTAAAAGCCACAGAGACACAATCTGTAGCTTGAAAGAAAAATCCCACTTTATGGGCTCAGCATTGTAGAATCTTAATATGTTTCACTGTGAGGTGTAAATGACCGACTGTGGTTTCACAGCAGAATCACTTCCTAAACATGTAACAGAGACATTCGTCCAACAATGAATGGAAAGAAAGTTCTGCCTTAGCTCATTTGTTTCCCCATTAACAGTCAAAGAGAGGAGATTAGGGATGAAGGACAGATGGATGAGTTCATTGCTAGAAAAACACAACCATCTTTAGTAAATGTTAAGCCATGTCAATTAGATCAGTGCTACTACATGATATTTTTATTTTTAGAAAACTTTTATAATCTTTGGACATTAAATAGCTAAATCAAATGTCTGTAACTGAATAAATACAGCTAAAAGACGGAAACCCAAAAGAACATTTAGAAGATTCTTGTCTTCAGCAGCTGACAATGTGTGAACCCAGTTCTAGATGATCTGCATGCCGTCTAGTGGAACAGGATCTTAGCTTAAGTCATCAAAATATTTTCAGTGAAATAATTACAGGATACTATTAAGACAGTTGGCTAATGAAATCTAGTTTTTTCTTTGTCACGTCTCCCTCTAGCCAGTCCATGTCCGGTTCGGTTCTACCACAGTCGAACCAATGTTGTCAGGCAGGTAACGGAGCGTCTCACGGTCGGACACTAAAACGAGAACTCACCGAACATGGTTGACACATGCAACGCAATTAACAGCACTTAACAAAGTTTAGCAGGTTAATAGATGATGCTATATTGTGCAACATTGCACCACAGAGGATGACTGTGGTGCTATATGGGGCTCACATGTCTTCAGCTCCCAATAATGGGTCCCCATGACAAATCTGACATTTCATTTTTAGTGCTTGACCTAAAAATATACTTCATTTGTAGAACTGTAGGCGTGACAGCAGTTTTTCGTACAGATGATAATAAAGTTCACCTAGTGATTATTGAAAATAGACACCAGCCCTCTGTCACACTGCACTGACAAGTGGATGGAGAGGGAGATGAATTACTACACCACTTGTTTTGCTTTTAAATCGCAATAGCACACAGTGCAGGCTGAAATGACCGACTTCATACACGATCCTCTTTGTGCTTCATTCTCACAAACAAAGGGAAAGAAGATCTTAGTTCATGCAAAATCTAGTTTTCAAATGAGATTATATAAAGATTAAATAAAGTTATCCTAACCAAACTGCATTTTTATGAAATAATGTATTGCTCCACCCCCGCCTTCTTAATTATTAACTTAGCAGTGATTAGCAGTGATCAACCATATTTTTCGTGTGCAAAACGAGTTTGCAGAGCTCTGCCTAAGGCTGCATCCTGCCAGAATGAAATTAGTTGGGTTCAAACCTGTCTGAAAAACACAAAGTAGGCTTAAATTAAAACACTCCCTGCTTCTTTCTAAATAAAAGCAAAGCTGGTTAAGAAATACCGTCTTATCTCTGTCTCACTGTGGTTACGATGCCCTTCCTAAAGCTCTCGGTTTTCATTGAAAGTCAGAGAGAGCGTGCATTGGCAAAACGACTTAAACAAGAGTATGGATGAAAGCAAATAGCACATAAAAAAAAAAGGTTAATTCAGGCTGTCTTTTATAGGTTCTGGTCAGTGGATCTTGTTGCTGTTAGTGTCCAATATTTTTTTTTTTACATTTCTTTCACAAAGTGTTAAGTTGTGGATTATGTGCCAAGGATTTGAATCACTTACCCTCTGTTTTATGACGCTGTAACTCTGTGAGGCTTCCTGACCAAAAATAATTTAGAATTATAACGAAGAAGAAAAGAATGAAGTGGTTGTTACGTCTAGAATGTACCCAACAATTCATAAAAAAAATAATAATAATATTTAGACTGACAATCATGCTAAGAAAGCTTGGTTTTGCACCTAAAATTTTAGAAATGATTGAAAGGCCACCAACAAGTTCACTTCTGAATAGCTCAGGAAGAAAATAATGTTTTTTTTTTTATTGGCGTAATAATAAAGGAGATGGCGTGGCATAACCTTTAACGGGGAGCTCATGCTGAAAAATGCTCTCACTGAATTAAAGCAACAGTGGGCCAAAATTATGGCCCGTTACAATAGTATAGTTGTAAAAAAAATTATTGCACAGGCTCAATGGAGGTTTTTCCTGTCAACGGTGGAACCAACAGTTAGGATGTTAGTGGATAATTGATTTTTCATGGAACGTGGGTTAGACTGGATAGCTTTTTTTCCTCTTTAGTAAGTTATTCCACAACTGCTAATCAATGTCTAATTTTTGTTTTGTACTGCTGAGCTAAAGTATAAAAGGAAAACTGGTTAAATACTTTACAGTGATGCATACATCGAGCTTTTAAAGACTACGGTATTGATCAGAATGTCCGCATGCGCCAGCGAACGTGGTATTGTTAAAAATGATACCCAAGGACTCAGGTCCTGTTTTGATCAACTGTTGCAAGCATGAATTTGTCTCTCACTCACTCAAGCATTCACGCTGTTGTAAATCTGTTTCTGTTGCAGTGCCGTCCTTCTGGGGATTGGTAAACTCGGCCTGGAACCTGTGCTCTGTCGGGAAGAGGCAGTCGCCAGTCAACATAGAAACCAGCCACATGATCTTCGACCCCTTCCTCACCCCCATAAAGCTGAACACAGGCGGACGCAAGGTAAACGCGCGGACGGAAAGCCGGGCGTTATCTCCGCTGTCCGTTTGATGAATGCGTTGCCTCCTGCAGCCAGTTGCTCTGTTGTTATTTGTCCTCTCGGACGCGGCGCTCTGCTGTTCTCCAGCCATTGGTGTCGGTTGCCGTTTCACAAGCTATTGTAGTTTGATCAGTTGCGAGGCCCTGATTGATGATCTCGGCTTCTGTTTGTGCTGGCAGACAATCTGAGCTATTTGTGTAAACAGCACTCCCTTTGGAGATAAAGTGCAACACAATTCACCTATTTAAGAGCAGACAGTAGTCGCGCTCCGGTTGAAGAAAAGCTTAAAGTTGATCCTGAGGGCTTTGCAGATAAAATCCTGCAGCCTAACAGCAGATTAGTTGAGAATAGTTCACATTATTTCCTCCTGTATGGTGACACTCCAAAGACAGAAATCTGTTCCACTGTGGGCCATATGACAGAAGCTAATTGGGGAGCCTCCACAGATGGGCTGCCTTCAAAAGTGCACACTTGCATGCTGAGATTAATGCTTCGAGTGGGTTATGTTTGTATTCCAGCACAAGCTTGGCCCTGAGCAACAATGGAATGCATAGCACACATTGCAGATAGCCACCCGTGGCACATTGCAGCTGTAAGTTTGCTTCGCTTAGCAGATCTCCGAACAGACACCCGAAGAATCCTTGGGTTGCTGTTTGAGCGGTCTCATTGAAAATTGTTTGTTTTTTTTAAATTAATTTGAGTAACAAAGTGCCAATTAGAGTAGTAAACAAAGAGTTTCTCATTTACATAATCCAAAAAATGAAACAATTTCCTCCTTTACATTTCTGTGAGAGCAGTGGAAGTGTGTGTTGTCTAGAGCGACGATTTTCTGATTCTTTTGATTTTCCGACTGCACTAGGACAAGGTTGAGCGAGGAGAGTCATTTAATATTTACATCTCAACATAATCACCTTTAAAGTGTCCTCATCAAATTAGATAATTTGATGATTTGCTAAGGATGTCAGCAGGGAAGAACATCTTGGAGCCATTAGAACGGATATTATCGTCTGCAGAGACACAGCAGCAGTGGAGTCACATTTCTAAACTTCATGTTGACTGCAAGTCAAAAATACAAACACAAAAAGTCGTCAAAATGAAAAATGTAACGGTTTAAATGATTACATCTACACTTTGGTATCTTGCGTTGGCTTTGGTTTGTAACTGATTATTTCACTGCCCTTTCCATGTTGTAATGGAAACGGTGATGCACACATACAGAAAGCTGTAACACCTCACCGTTCCCTCTGCTTCTCTTCTCTTCTCCACCATGCAGCCTCAGAACTACTTTTGGTGATGCTATGAGGACGATGCGTAACAATATGTTCTATGAACTGAAACATTTCAATTATTTGTCCCTGCTTTCTGAAAAGAATGCAGAGCACAGCAGAACTCATCTTTAACACTCTTATCTATTCAGGGTCAAAACTAACTTTGAGGAGCTTATTGAACACATTTGTTGATTGCATGGTTGATTGTTTCATTGAGACACAATGCTTTGTGTTACATGTGTGTGTGCAACTTCCTGACTTATTATGACATATAAACATTTAAACCTTTGTTTAAATATGTATATGGTGGAATGATGGACTAAATATAAATAAATGTATGGATTTTTGTGATTTTGGAACTGAAATGGAACGAAAAAAACACATCATTTGATTCAATAAGACAATTCTCCTCATCTGCAAGAAGGCCCTTGAGAATTGTTACCATTTCCCTGGAGACTGGACTTTTTAAAGCTGGATTCAACATATGTTTCATTGGTAAGCTAAGCAACGGGAGGTTCAGAACCACGGGCTCAGGGACCCGGCCCGGTTCGCTTGAAGGTCACACAAAAAGAATCACGTCTAATCAGTCTTCCATTTTTTTTTATTGCTTAAAATAAAAGCAATATAAGAAAATAAGTTATTTTATGTTAATAAATAAAACGTGAGAAATATTATTCTTGTAGAGAGGCTGTAAATCATGCATTTGATTTGAGCATTGTACATTTATTCATCCAAATCGGTGAATTCATCCGATCACATGTGCAGCTGTAAACATTGCATCAAGTTCCAAAACTTTGAAAGATGTTTATGAATAAATTTAGCTAGACAGGAAACCACTTACTTGGAAAAAAAAACATATAACCTACTGCACATGACTGGACGACTACACAAACTTTTACGTACATTACCCGACTTTGTTCCCACAATCAGGACTACAGCCACACCACCAGGAATAATTTTAATATCCCGATTAACTTTCACCCTTTTCAGCAACAACGTTAGTCTGGGTTGGTCTTAGCTTAGCACTACTAGTGGAGCAATCCACGTAAATCCCAGGTCAGTAGATCTCTTTCAGGCTGTTTAATGCATCATCATTATATAGTTTCTCAATACGCAATATAATTATTGGCTAATCTATTCCAATATTAGCCAGTTAGCCACTGGCACATTTTACACTAGTCTTTCTTTAAACAACTGATTCTCAAACTGGATGCGGATGACCTGTCAGGTCGCAGAGCACAGGAGGCACAGATGAGAAAGAGAGGAAAGAAGAAAACACAAATATGTCACAAATTATGTCACCGTAGCAATAATGTATAAAATTTTGCAGCCCTGTTTCTGTGTCGTTACGGCTGGGCATCCTTGCATGACTTTGGTGTGGAGTGCTTTAGAAATTGTGATCTGTCGTGACACAGAATGAATGTGATGATTGTCTGTGACAGATCCAGTCGCACTCTGAGTGAATTCACCAGGCTGTCTGTGCCATCACAGTTTAGCACACACACGTTTAGCCCTCCGTTCTTAACGGTTAATCTGGCCCCTGTCACAATGCATCTCTGACACTGATGTGATGCCCTGTTAGAAAAATATTGCTCTTTGTTGGTCACCGTCACCAGATTTATGTTTCAGCTGAAGGTCATCTGTAAAATATTAATGTGGGTTGTAATAAGCTTCTTGCACATGATGGCTTATTAGGTATCTCTTTTATGGCAGAGGCATGTCAGTTGAATTACAATTCCACCACAAATAACTCGAAACCTTATTATTTACTGTTATCCTGTGGTGCTAAATCAAAGTAGCCTTCAAGAACAACAGCTTACTGTAATGCCCGCACAAACAGATAAAGGCCAAACATCTCAACCTTTCTGCAGGAAAGGTTTCCTTCATTTTAGAAAGCCGGTTTTGGACCGTGTCGTCCTTCCTATTTTCCTTTATCTCCCCCCCACCTCCATTCCCTGCAGTGGCCTAAATGTAATCTGTTGTGTCTCCATCTCTCTGAGCACCTGAGCTGTCAGCCGGCGAACACGAAGCCGGCTTCACCTTGTCAGTGCTGATTCATCTCCGCTCTGTCTCTGGCTGTTTGGCAGCCAGTCAGCCTTGGCCAAACACGCTGCGGAGACCGGTAAAGAGCTTCCGCTCAGGTTCGCGGTGGCTCAGCTCGCCACTTCGACACAGGGAGGGCTTAAGCCCTCTTTTTTTTTTTCTCCAGGGAAGAAGCCTAGGGAAAGATTAACCCTCCCCAGCCCCGTTTTTTTTCCCCCATCATCCGCCAATACGCAACACAATCATGAACACGGCTCAGGGAAGATGAACACTGCTCTTAATGGATTTCTGTGCCGCTCCATATTATGGCTAATGAACAGTTAAAGGGAATTAAATTGACCTCCAAAGAGAAATTTTAATTAACGACATGGAGATACGCGAGACTCCGTGCGACGGATTGAAGAAATCACAGTTATTAAAAAGGCACTATTAATTGAATATTTACTCTGCCATAGATGAGCTGCAATTACTTGAAGAGATTTTAATGAATTTAATCACTCTGAAGCCTCATTGGTGGGAAAGACAAGTTTGGTCCTTTTGAACCGTGGAGTGATTCCACTGAATCTTCATGCCAGTGAAACCAGATCAAGGTTCTGCCCTTTTCCCTCCAAATGCAAAGATGGTCCTTACAGAGGGACAATCTCCAGGTTTGTCTCGAGCACAGAAAGGAGTCTGATCCACCTTTAACTGTCACAACTCCATGTTCAGTCAGGCAGTCATGCCTTTCTTCTCTCTGTGCATTTACTTTTCCTATGCCTGTCTTGTTTAACACATTGTTTTGCTGCCTTGATCAGCCAGATGAGTATATCTCGCCAGCAGACAGTTTGATCCGATGCCTCCCTGCACTATCGTCAGCCACGAGTCTGAATGATTACAGGTACTGTCAGGTTTAACAGCAAACAGCGGGCTCTTTAAAAGGAAGAAAACAGCTGCAGTGTCGAACCGAGGCTCTTGTGTTTTCGCTTCTTGTCAAGATCACCAGAAGCCGGCTAATTGGTTGCCGGAGCACCGTCTGTCATGACTCTAATATCCTGAGTTTGATGGCATGTTTGATACGGCGAGACTGAGGTCAGAGATTGTTGTCAGGTTTGTTCCTTGTTGTTTCAACACTTCCGGAGTGATTTCTGAAACGTGCTTGGCTGCTGCATGCCCTGTAATCTCATCTTTTCAGCCAAACACGAACAGCAGAGCACATGAAACATCTTGTGCTGTTCATGGTTTGGATGGGAAGAATAAAACTTTACACCGGTTTTGGCGACGCAGCATATAAAATGAGCATTTTTCAGAACGTGTACGTATAAATTCATTGAGGTTGTTGATTCACTGCATGAGGTTCACACACCCATGTGAAAACAAGACTGATTATGTAAAAGTTTTACCAAACAGTGAAATTTTGAAGAAGGGGGAAGAAGGCCTTAGTTTCAAATCTATTGGTGGAAATCTTATTGCTTATTTAAATTGCACAAAGTCCTTCAAATGTCCTGTGAGAAAATATATTTGTCAATAACAACTGGAACTTTCAAGATTAAGCAAGTCATTTTCGCACTTTACCATCTACCAAAAGAGAGTTTCATCAGAGTAAACCACAGGTGTCAAACTCCAGTCCTCAAAGGCCGCTGTCCTGCAGTTTTTAGATGTGCCACAGGTACAAAACACTGGAATGAAATGGCTTCATTACATCCTCCTTGTGTAGATGAGTTCTCCAGAGCTTTTCTAGGCCCTGTTTTGCTAGCCCTAGTGTAGCACCCATAACTTTGTTCTATTTGTTCAAGCTGAGAGTGGAAGACTACTCTAGATAAGATATGTCAAAAAACCTTTGATTTCAAGAGCCTTTTTAAGATTCTTTACAACAATGAAGAAGTAGAAGCGTGCAGTAATGAAGCCTTTTTTTTGTATTTGATACAGTGAATGCAACATGGAACGTTGCATTTTACTCAGCAGTATGTGAAATGACATGACGTAGTTTACCATAATCCCCCCCCCTGCAGCCCCACTGCAGAAGCTCTTCTGTGAAAACATGACACTATAAATACATTTTCACTCATAACTCATTTATTATCCAAGACCAATAGGTCTTGGATAATAAGACTCTTCAGTGACTTGTGCAAGTCAACCTGGGGTAACGACACAACTTAACCGCTGCATGACTCGACTCATAAACAGGCTAAAAACACTCACTGAGCTGTATTCGTGATTAAAATCCATTTCTTTTGGAGACTTTTTTTTTTAAATTCTATTCCATTAATGCAAATGTTGTCAAAGATTTTTTTTAGACTGGATGTTACCTGATTTCTTTTGTGACAAATGATGTTTTTGCTTACTCTTCCTCATCTGTCAGCCCTGCTTTGTCAGCCCTGCCTGTAAAGCAATATAAATATGACTGTCCCTGCAGCTTCTGAAATTGTCCTCCTGTTAAAAAAATAAAATAAAAAATTACTGTCAAAATACTTGTCAAAGTTGAAAGGGATGGACGATACGGACAGCCCCCTGCCCCCCTTAGGTAGTGTTGGCAGTTCAGAGATAAAAATCAGTCCTGCAACGCTTTGGCGTGGAGATAAGCTTGAATGTCAAAGAGCATCTCCCCAGGTTATACCACCCACAGCTGAGCTAAAATAATTTGTTTTCCATTTTGCACAGAACCCAACACCTGTGCTTCATCTCATTCAAACGGTTTTATTTATTCCCCTTTGCCTGCGTGAGTCGCTGAATATATTAGCAGGCTGAATACTTCCTGATTTTCTGTTGCAGTGCAGAAAGAAGTTAAAGTTTGTGAGAACTATAATGAGAAAAAACAGAAAAGGATGGGGCATATTTCACTCATTTTTGTACCAGTTAACACCGAACTGTTGAAACATGCTAGTGAAATTATTTATCAGATTATAATTATAACAAATGGTCCATAAGCAACTTCTTCCTAGTTTGATTTTTAGAAGAACTTTTAGGATTTTTAGTCTTTAACTAGTCGATCTCATCTTGCTTGAGGATGACTAAATATTATTTGCATAGCGATTCTCAAATTTTAATGTTGATAGTTGGAACAACACTGAATACAAAAGCTGATCATGTAACCAATGACTTCTCCAGTGGACACTCTGGTGAAGTTTATACAGTAATTCTGATTGGTCTCAGTGACACAAAGCAGCGATCAAACCTGCTAGGAAATTATTAAATGAATCTAGTTTTATAATCACATCCCATTAGTTCTTTAGGCTGACCAACTATCAACCGTCATCAGCATAAAGTATTTTTGTTTTTTAATCATTATTTGTATTATTATTCCAGCTTCATATAATACTTTCCAGGTAATGTTTTTAGTAGCTGATTTGTCTCGTTTTAACTAAACATGTCCACCAAGTGTTTTGTGGAACATGTTGTATTTTCAGGTCAACTGTGTTTTTCTTTCTTCTCTCAAATTTCACATTTCAAACATGAACTTAGAGGTGTGACAAGGTTACATTTTCCCTCCTGCCAGGTACAAATGTTAACTCATGTACACGGAAGAGTCAAAGGCCGGATTAGTCTGCAAACAAAAGCCTATGTCAGCACTAAAAATCCGGAGAGTGAAATGAAATTTTCAGCTATGCAAATTAATATTTAAATTACGGGGACACAAGCATAATTGCGCTGAATGAAAGTGATGCAGCGTTACAGAAGGGAGAGCGGGCCGCCGCACAAGAAGATGTGGCATCACCTGAAGGTTGGCCGTATTGCAATTTCTTCTGACACACGGGCCATTGCAAGCTTAGGGACGCTTCACGTGTCTCTCATTTCACAGCGAGGTGTATGTGGAGTGGTGCTGTTTGAGCCCAACATCCAGAGCAGCCATCCATCTGAATCTTAATTAGCAGAGAGGCTGGAGACCAGGGGAGTTGTGTATGAAGCAGGTCAGGGAAAAGGCTGTTGTTGTTGTGACAAAAAGTAAATACAAATTCTTTTTCCACACATGTGCAAAAATACAGATTTGATGAAGAAAAAAAAAACAGCAACAAAATAAAAAGAATAAGCATTCAGCTGAATAGAGTACCAGTAATCTTTGGAGAGGGTTAAAGTAAACCATTGTCCAATTGCCAAATGAAAGTATGAGATCTTTTCATTGGTTATCAGATATTTGATTTTGTCTGTAAAGTAACAGCCAGAGAGTACAGGATAGTTGAGAACGAGACAAGAACATTACATTTCAATATGTAAACACAACTTGAGGCCAGTAGATCAGTTTTATGAGCAATATTCCTTCACAGATTTTTTGGGGAGATGAAATGTCAGGGAATAGATCTAGATTGCTTCATGGTAGGTTGTAATTTGATTACTCCATAAAGCCTGTGAATCTCATAACTTACGAATGTCCCCATGATTTTTCTCTAAGATAATTAAAGAATAAATCAATCATTAACAAATGTAAGTATTACAACATATTAATAACTACTTTGTAAAATGAAAGCGTGTAAAGGCTTTGAACTGTTAGAGACTGAAGTGTTATGACACTGCAAAAAAAACCAAAACAAACATAAACAGTGCACTGCATAGCAATAGGTGGGGGTGGGTGGGTGAAATTTTGTGCCACGTGTGACCATGATCTCTCCGGTACTTGTTGCCATCACAGTGAATGGATTACAAACCACACCACCAGATCACATGAAATGAAACAAACGTTGCTAAAAAACCCACTAACAAAAAAAAAGGCTTGCTGCATTCACCCAATTAATGACCATTTGACCCTTTATGGAATGCTATGAAGAGCTAAACCTATATAAAGTAAAATTATGCTGAATATGGAGAAACATTTGCATTGGCATCGAATTATCAGTTTGATCCTCTTTGATCTCTTCTCGTTCCCGACATGGAAATTATTTCTGCTTCTCAGTATAATCTTGGACTTGATGTCTAACTCAAGTTCCCATGTATTTTTTCTTTTTTGTGTCTAGTGTTTTCCGCTGCCGCGGTTGGCTTCTTATGGCCTTTCCATTTGTTCCTATTTGCTCAGCCTGGTTACCGGCGCCGGATTAGAGGAGCCTGCTCTCTGTGCTTGTGCTGTCAGGATATTATAGTGGCAGAGAGCGATAGCGAGCAAATACAAGGTGCTAAATGTGCACAGCAGGATGTGCCAAGATGACTCAAAGAGCAGTAGCAGTTGGTCATACTCCACTGTTATCCCGTAATCCTGCAGCATAAATATGAGGGCAGGGGAAGGTGGGTTACACTGAGCTTTGTCTTTGTTATGCACGAAACTTTAGCAGATTGGAAGCAGAAAATCTGGAAGAATGTTTTTTTTACTAAAAAGAATGATTAGGATTTATCTTGTTAACTTCATGTCAGCTTTCATCTCTAACTTTTATTGGTAAAAGACAAACCGAGGGGTGTTTATTGTCTTCATTGTAATCTGACTAATTTTCTTAATAAAGTAGATTATTATGTCCCATTGTCTTGGAAATGGAAATTAATCAAGTTTACGCTTCAATTTTGATTTTTGCTCCAAACAATCACAAAAACATCATCATTGAAAAATATGTTTTAAATACAAAATCATGACCAAAATAACAAGATCCAGGATGAAAGCATTCAAAAGGAACGGTTTCCATAGGGCACAAAGAAGTTGCTTTTACATGGCATGGAAGTTTGTCTATCATCCTGGGAGAAACCAAGTAGACTAAATTGTCCTCTGGATCAAAATTAAACAGGTGGATGATTTCAGCATATTTTGGTGTATATGTAAAGAAAACTCCCAGTGAAAGTTTTCCAGGCATAATTCTGGAGCAGACTCGTCAAATTGACCATATATTCAGTTTGACCTGGAAATGCCAAAGGGATTTCACATTAGGAGCTGAAAAGTGTTGGACTGAAAAGGGATTGGTTTCCCTCCAGGATTTATTGGGGAAAAATGGAAGATGACTTATAAATGAAAAACTCAAATGCAATTGCAAAATTGAAAACCAAGTATGGTGTTAACTCAATTTTCCTTTTAAAGTCACGTGTGTGGATCTGCACCCTACGAATTCCGTCTTCGATTGTTATTTTATGGTGGAAATGATTTCTTCTGCACGTGTTTCACAAAGCAATATCACAATAATAGACTCTGCAGTTATTTTCCTGTCCAAAATAGATGGGCTACGACTAAGATATGCAAAAGTTGCCCTTTAGTTTTAATATCCTAATGTGCCGGTGAGCATAAAAGATGAAAAGCAAGCAGAGTCCACCCTGTGAGGTTTGCATATGTTGGGATGATTAAAGGTAAGAAAAACAGTGAAATATATTTAAAATAGGATATCTGTCTTCATATTAACCTTTCACTTCCAGCTGTAGTTGTCTACTTGTCTGATTTAAGAAATATTTTCAAATTCTCCTCAATCCATTTTCAGTTCCAACGTGCCAGGTCATGTATGAGAAGTTCTGCATTTTCTCTAACCAGGTAAATAAATTTTACCTGGACTTTGTGTACCTTGCACAGAGAGATACAGAAGACATCCAATAGTCTTTTTCTACTCATACTTTGGAAGTGGTTAAGGAAAGGTTGAGCCAGCATTACTGGTTAGGAAATCCCTGCCTTGGTTTGATAAAGTTCTACTGCAGCTTCTGTGCAAATGGTGGATGAAAACTTTTCATTTTGAAGAACCATACAGCTACACCTTTAACTTGACTAGAAAATTTCTCTTAGGAACTTTCTATATTCTTTGTGTGACTGTATCCAACCTAATAGTCTGAAAAAAAAAATGTCTGAAATGTCTGAAAAATGATTTTCTGACTTTTAAAAGCATCATTGATCACTTTTCTTTGCTTTATCAACTGCAGAAGCAACTTCATAATGTAACAGACTGAATTAATAGGGAATGAAAATTCATTTTTTTTTTAGTATTTTTAACAAAAACAAAACCC
This sequence comes from Poeciliopsis turneri, assembly GCA_922788865.1. Taxonomy (NCBI): domain Eukaryota; kingdom Metazoa; phylum Chordata; class Actinopteri; order Cyprinodontiformes; family Poeciliidae; genus Poeciliopsis; species Poeciliopsis turneri. Next base: position 1,332,694 of record CAKLNU010001117.1, on the reverse strand, counting down.
CTACATTGTATCAGTTATCTCTAAGGACTTTCTTAAACAACCCTCACTGTCTTACTGACTCATCCAAATTCTTCCTGTGTCCTGCCTGTAATCTAACCAAGTCAGGTTATGATAATTGATGGAGTCAATCTGCCGCCTGCCAGGACTCTCTGCGCATCTTTGTTGCTGATGAAGACAGATTATTTAACCTAACGGGGTTACTAGACTTCTGAGAAAATGACACAGTGGAAGACTGACAAACCTATCACTCCGACGGTCCCTAGACAAAATAAGAAGCAGATGCTTGAGTAAGTGAACCTTGAATTTCACTTAGGAGATCTGATGGACTGCTTCGACGGGATGAACAATGTCCGCATGAGTTTGTAGATGCAAAGGTAAAAAACTGAGTGAATTATGCCTTGACGTCTTATCCTGTTCATCTGACAAGTACAGGGTCCTCCACTGGTTATTCCGGTACTCAATTCTGTTCTTCTGCTTCTTTATGCTACTTTGATTTTCATTAACCAAAACATGATAACTAGTGTCTACAGTTGAAGCATCCTTCTCCTGGTGACACAACTGGTGTATGCCATTTTTTTAAAAAGTGCTTAATTAAGACTTACAGAATGTGATAAAGATCCTAAGACTTTCCAACTAGACTCTGAGCCTGACCGTGAGATTAGATGGTATTTTTAGGAAAGAAGTGCCAATAAAGTGGCCCTACCCCCGAAAATGAACCAAACAAATTTAATCTATTGCCAATAGGCCACTGTGGATAACTAGTCATTTGGATAGTTGTTCACTAGTTGTGTCAGCTATCCAAAAGACAGTTGTCTTGGCAACTATCCATTTTGGACTACTTGTCCAAATGAACAACTAGTCCCTTGGTAGTTTTTGTCCATTTTATGACTATTCATAATTATTCGGGTTGTGTTCAACATTAGGAAAGTAGACTACAAGGTATATTTAAATATTTAATAGACTAAATGATGTAGCAGTAAAACAGTGTCATAGAAGAGAGTTACCTACCTGGCATCCAACCTGGTGTTTTACAAACAAATTGTAAACTATTTGAGTCCAGAATCATCAAGGTAGCATTAAGTGCTTGGTTTTGTGTCATTTTATGGATTGGTCACACAACTAGGTTGTGCCCGAGTTCTTTGTTTGTAGGATAAGTTTGTTTTGGGCCAGAGCCAAACTATAAACCTCTCCTACTCTGCTAGACCTGAGTTGCTCTCCTGCAGCTCCTCTATCAAAGCCCCTGACAAAGATCCAATAAAGAGTTGTTAGGGTTACATCCTGTCATTGACTATAACCTGCAAGCTAAACCACAAGGAGCAAATGGAAAAGGTCTTTCTTTTTGACCCCACGGGCTACCATTTTGAACCTTTCACTGATTTCCCCAAGAGAAAGAGCTGCAGCGCTGCAATTCCCACAGTTTCTACAGAATAGATGCTGTTTTGCCGGAAGAGTGGGTCCCTGGTGGATGCATGCTCCGGATGGTGTTACTCAATATTGACCATGTAGGAAACCAAACCCATCGAATTGAGTGACTCCAAAGCTGTAAAAGCTACATTATATTGCTGTCTAAAATATTTATGAAAATCTTTAAGTTCTGTTTTCTGCTCTATAAAAATAAAATCACCTCTTTTTTTTCTTTTTGCCGTGTAACATAAATCTCTCCAGGGATATCAAATGTATTTTATACAAAAGACAGTTAGGAAAGCCTTACTGATTAAAATCCTTTACTGTAAAGTTGAGTGAAAATACTTTTGGTTCCTTAGATTTCTTCTGATTTTGCTCTTTTCTCACAATGTTTCAGATCATCAAACAAATTTTAATAAAAGATGAAAAGAACATGCTAAAATACAAAACAAGAAATCTGTGTATTTGGGCCTTTCTTTTTTGGCAGAATCGTTTTCATTCACATTGGGAGTCTCCATGCTGTTATGCCACACCGCTTGGATTCTAAACTTTGATTACCAGACGTGCCCAAAGTGGGTCCTCGAGGGCCGGGATCCTGCATGCTTCAGTTCTCTCCCTGCTGGTAGTAAAAACCTTGTCAGCATGTCAATGTTCTGCTTAGGCCTTCTAAAACAGAACTAAAACACGCAGGATGCCGGTCCTCGAGGACCCACTTTGGACACCCCTGGATTAGACCATTGCACAAGATTATTGTCCTGCTGTAATAATCATTTGTGTAATTCATGACCGGCAGGTTGTTCAGTCTGATAGTAAACTGCAGTCCTTTTAAACATTACTCCAAGGGTAATCCAGAGTTCTTTTGTTTTCCCCTCTTTTCAAGCTGAGCGATTTTTCCCTAGAAGAAACGAGCTAATCAGTCGTTCAAGCTGCTTCTGTTCTCTGCTGACTTTTGATTGCATGTCTGATATTTAACATTTTGTGAACCTTTACAGAGTTATGAGATTGTCAAGTTTGTTGCACACTCATTTTCTGCTTCATTTTACTGACACTTCCGTAATGTTATGGTCTATCAAGCTAGCGTGATAAACACGGCCGTGTGGTAATTCTGGTTCCAAGAAGGAGCGAAACGAAAGGAATGGCCAAGAAAATATATATATTTGCAAATATTCTATTCTCACAAATGCATACATTTTTAGTTTGTTGTTTTTAATACTGCTAAAGACTTGTTTGTCTTCAGCTACTTTGAGGTCGTCTTTTTTTTTTTTACTTCCAAACAAGCTCACTGTGATGTGACATCTTTATAGAAAAGAAAGCCAATTTCCCAATCAAAGCTACATTTCTTAAGTTTTGTTTGATATGTACAGCAGTTTTACAACAACTGAAGGTAATGTAGTTACTTGATTGTGCTATGAAACAGTGCTAAATCCCTGTAAAATACATAATATCTCTCCTTTAAAACATTGTTTTATGACAAACAATGGAACAGGACATTTGTTGGAGAACAAAACTGAGAAATTACATTCATTTTAAGAAAGCACTGGGTTAAACTCAATTTAAAATGAAATCTGTTCTGAAAGCAGTGGAGACTTTGAGCCCTGATCAGAACGGGGGGGAAAGAGTATGTTTGTTTCTTGTGAGCTTAATATGATAGAAATTGTCTGCATTCTGATTTAAACTTTTCTTTATTCAAATGTAGGAATGAAGTCAGGTGTTTCAATTACCTGAAAACATTTTAAGTTGGATCAATGATATGAACATTTTGCATTTGTTGCTTTTGCCTGTAAGTCGTGGGAGAGAAGACGAGTGCGATATCCCAGTTGAGTTCAAGTCGTAAAGATATTTTTTGTGGATATTTTCTGTTTTGCTTTAGTTCGGTGGTGTCTTATAAGCCGAAGCAGCCTAGGTACGACTTAAATAAAATCAATCAATCAAGCAGTAATCACGACTGGCTGTGGTAAGTAAAGCTGAGCCACAACAACATGGCTGAGGATTTGACAAGGAAGACAGGCATGACTTTGAGTAGGACCAGGTTATTTGGGGTAGCTTTTTACTCTTAATAAATCACATTTCAATAGTTTTGTCAATTGAATATGATTATTTGTATTGATAAAAAGCAGTTGGGTCATCTTTTAAACCTCTATGTGTGCCACGAATTAAAAGAAAAACTGTATGAAATACATAAAAGGGGGAAAAAAATGCTTTTTTTGCATAGAACCTGCAAAAGATGTTTGCCTTCTATGTCAGCAAGCATCCATAGCTACTTGCTGACATGGCTTATTTCACCTAAATGTTGCAGATCATACCAACAGGATTTCATAAGCTCCGTCCAGACAAACAGCACTGTGCAGCCTTTGTGTCCCCAGTGCATAGCTGCCGAGAGAAATCTACATGTTTCTCGCAGCTTATCTCTCATCTATCAGAGTAGCTGACAGCCGGCTCAGCGCCCCTCGAGATGATATACTGCTCCATCACCTCTCTCCACCCCTCACACACCCTTCGCTTTTTTTCCCCCTTATTTTGTTGCCCCGTAATCCTGTACATTCCTCAGCCATTAAACAAAGGTCTCAAGAGCCTCATGATGAGTATAGTAATGATAGTCCTGTTTTATGGGCCTGCTCTTTCAGAAGACATTTTTCCCAGAGGCACCTGTTTTTTTTTTCTGTGTTTGAATCTTTTTCTGGGTATTTGTAAAATAGGTGGCATTATAAAACTGATGTAAGCCTGCACTTAGTCCCCTGCTCCAAGATGGATTAATGTCCGTTATGTTCAGGATGAAGAGCTAAAGATGGCACAAAAGGGAGAAGTCTCTGCTACCTTAAGGCGGTGGCGCCTCCTGGTTGAACCTCCAACCCCTGCCGCCTCCTTTCTCGCAGCAGGAAATGAGCAACAAATGAATCATGCGCTTTACATTCGGACGTTTACCGCGACGGATGTCATGTTTCGCAGTTTGCCGAGGCCGTTTGGCATTTTGTAAATGCCGTCGTCGACGGCACAACACGCTTACGGGAAACCAGCTGGGACGCGCGGGTCTGTCTTCGCAGAGAACGCCCTGAGAATTAATTGCACATTTTGTTTTGGTTGCAATAAAATTATGTCACGTCAAAAATGTCCTAATTCCTTCCGAGCCTCTCGGATGGCATTTGCTGAAGATATACCTCTGAGGCGCCAAGCGGCTCTGGTGCATTCATAACGGAGACAATTTACTTTTTTTTTTTTTTTTTTTAAGCGATCAACTGAACAAATCCTCCTGTGCCAAAAGTACACATCTCTGAATGGAAACCTGGAAACTCTGGAAGCTGTGCCAGAACGCAACGTAGGGACTGAGCGACAGTTCAATGAAAAGACATGAACAACCGTTTTAAACTAATATTATTTACTCTGACAGCACACTTTTAATGGAGTTCCTCAGGTGAATGAATCATCATCTCAAGAGCTACCACTGGCTGAAAAGTACTTTTTTTTTTCCATACTAAAAGTCTATAATCTGGTTTTATGAGTAGAGAACCACTCAGATTTTAACAGGAGAGATACAAGGTTGCAGTAGATGAGACTACAGTAAAATATGGTAATATTTAATAAATCTGCCCATTGCATAATCTATCAACAGTCTACTTGGATGATGAAATATGGGAAAGAAGATTCTTTCAGTTTCCAGAACAATATCAGAACCATCCAATATTGTTACGTCTACGGTAAGGGTTGTATTTGTAGTAAAATCAACATAGCATTTCTTAGATAGCACAAAACAACCACAACCCTCACTATAAATGCTTTAATCAAAGCAATTTGGGTTTTCTTGTGCACCATAGAGTTAACAGGATTCACCAGAAGACATTGACAAGATTGCGCAAAGACAACACAGGCTGTTTGATTTTAACATCTTATCACAAAGTATTGAAGGGAGAGCCAGGAGACTGAAAGTAAAATGTGCCTTTTTTCACTGATGGATTCCAAAAAGCTTTTTTAAAATACAGAATTACCCAAATCACTCCAGTTCGTATTTTTCAGATCTGGAAAAGTTTATACTTTGTGTTCCAACATTCAGCAGAAACGGATCGGGGAAAGGGAAGTGCTATAGTACTACATTTTTATAGAAAGATTGTCCCTCTGGAACTGTATTTGGCTTTTCGTGTAAAGAGGATTCAAAACTTGCTGAAGCTTACGTTTTAAAACTGAGGTACAATTTAAAGAAGTGAACTAGCCCAAATCTTAAGAACCAATTTCATTCTCTTATATATTCCTGTGGTATTACAGTGGGATCCTCAAGGGTAAAAATATATGAAGCTTTTGTGCATTTTTATTTATTTATTTTAACAAATTTTAGGAACGCATTGTAGATTTTAGTCAGTCGTAGCTGAAATCCAATACATTCACTTTTTTGCAAAAATACTTCCTCAGCATTTGCTATTTAGGAAGATTGCATTCACAGCTGATGAACAGTCACACAAAGATGAAGATTTTTTTTTTTTAGCATCCCACTGTGCAAAGTGACCTTAAACAAAGTCATCTGCCTCCTACTCGGTATCCATCCACACCCATCCTGTCTTGTAGAGTTGCACTTAGCCACACTGATGACATAATGATGCATTGGGCAACACTATCAGAGCAGTAGGGATGCACTTAAGGGACTGACACAGAGTCAGGAGGGTATTAAATATGAACGCTGCTGTACAGCTAAAAATAATGACATTTCCATTTATAATCTAAGATATCAGCATAGGCTCGGGCCTGGGGAAAGATATGGCTCTTATCGAACTTGTTCCAACTGCTACACATTTTCCATCCTAATTATCCTCAGAATCTGGTAGATCTCAAGGAGTTCAATGTAAAATGTTATTTTCATTGTGTTTGTAACCATTTGTTTCTAACCACCTCCTTTACCTGATTTTTGTGCTCACCTTTTAACTTTTCGGAGTCATCGTTGGGTCTCGGTAGGCTTCCCATGGTTTTCTATCACTCAAGACTTCCTGCGCCGTCTTTTTTTTTTTCTCTCTCTCTTCCTCTCCATGAGATCAACGTTTTCCTATTTTTAAAAGGTTACCACTGCCACAGATTAAAATACACTGAAGCACCTCTCTCAAGCCAATTGTACACGTCCGTCTTTGTCAGCCTTTATCCACGAGCTGAAGAGGGATTGATAATGTTTCGTTCTTTTATCTCTGCCAATGTTTTTGCTAAAAAGCTACGTGCTGCGCATGTCGAAACGCAAATCCATTCAGGTGGTATCTCTCCATGTCTTCCCCTCCAACCCATCTGACTTCCCCCCCTGCTCCCTCAAGGCATGCTCAGCTCCAGGAGTAACAAACTATGTTAAAAGTTGGAGAACTTATTCTGCAGCTGGGATTTTTGACAGTCGGCTCAGTCTCTAACAACATGTCAGGTCTAATATTTACTCAGAAGTGTGAGGTCTGGCATGAAGATCCAGCAGAAGCGCTGATTAACTTTTCCCGCAGATAGACTCTAGTGCTGAATTTGTGCTCCTTTTTGTCGCCTCGCGTCCTTTTTTTTTTTTTTTACCCAGGGCAGGAGAGCAATACTTGACTTGATGAAGATGTAGTTAACTGTCGCACTAATCAGCACTCTGCCTTATAGCCTCCCTCTATTCCGCCTCCTCCTGTGCTCTCACTCCATCTTTGTTCATTCTAATGATGCCCAACCTGAACTCTTCTTTCCTCCCCTTTCATTTGAGCACAGGCCCTAATGGCAGACAGTGAGTTAATGAAGAGCAAATGGGAGCGGAGAATGGTATTAATCATCTTTGGCTCTGCCGTGTGCTCGATTATCATTCGGTTGCTTTCATCTGTGTCTAACCTCTCTCCCATCTCCCCATCTCCTGCTCACTTCCTGGTGCCTGTGAGCGCTTTAAGGCTCCCGCTGGTCATATAATATTTCTGGAACATTTAAAAGCCTTTGAAGGTGACAGTCACTGAATCTGATATGGGCATGGGCACTCGCAGAATTTTCCTTTGGTTTTTACAAAGAAATTTATTGTGACAAAAAAAAGAGTTTTTAGACTTTGCTTTGAATCTAACACTGCAGTCACACCGGTTACTGTCTCGCTATTTCGGAAAGAAAAAAAAAGCTTTATGTGGACTTGAATATAAGTTCCATCGTCTCTCTAATGTATTTGTATCCCATTTAATTCACACAAGCTTTGAATAGTGTGTCCATAATGGGATCAGAGATGTGGAATTCACTGTTCTTCCACATAATGTTGTTTTGCATCACTTTTGCTGTGGCGTCATCATCTTTTCTTATTTATTTTAAAATAACAAATGGTGTTTATAGATCATCTGCATAGCATAGAATAACATTCAAGAGATTTTCAAGTCACAGTTGCAATTCTTCTAAGCAGTAGTCCTTATGTTTGTTATGCTTACACAGCATGCAAATATCTGTCGGGAAGAAACGATGATAGCGTGTCATAGCTGGTGATCCATTTGTGTCTAAACTGTTGCTACGGGATACCATAATTCCTATGGTACCAGATATTCCAATCTGGTACCTTAAGGAAAAAGCTGAACGGCAGTAGATATAAAGATATAAAAGAGAACTTTTACTACAGGTTTTATCTGGTATATACCAGATAAAACAGATCAAACAGAAAAACGCAGGCAGGTATTTAAAAAAAAAATTCTTTTGATGAGTGAAGGTAAATGATTTGTCAATCTCTTTTGAAATTTAAAACATAATCCACCTAACAAAATGTTTAACCTGAATCTGAAATGTCTCCTCTGTAAAACGATGATACAAACAAAAAGTAATCATATTGTGTTATCATATAAACACAACTTACTCTTTACCTCTACTGTCTAAGCCAATGGTTATTTTCCACTCTGCTGGATGAAGATATCTCATGTGTATTTTCAGCAGCCATTTTGACGTTTCCTTGGTGATGAGTGAAAAAAAAAATTAATATCTGCAGCTACTGATTTTGTGTCCTGGCATTTGGCACAATTTACTTCATTTTTTATTTTTTGGTCAAATTGAATTTACTGAACTGACATCTGTTGGCAAAACGTGAGATAAACACCTTATCCAAGAGTTAAACACAAATGTTTTAAACCTTTCCATATTCCATCCAAATTCCATGTGGATTTTATGGAATCCAAAGGAAGCAGTGGGAAACACACATTGACTTTTTAAATATTCTGTTTAGTCTATGTAGTCATGAGCAGTTTAAAGTTGTTTCTTTTTCTCTTTGAGGATTTGATTTTGAAAAGTTAACAGCCTAAATTCTTCACCGAGGTGTACTGCCGTGTGCTTCTTTTTAAGCCTTTGCAACCGTTAGAATTAATGTTAAACAAGGCAGCTGTTAATTTGGGGAAGGTAAATAAATCTTAAGATGTTGACAAGAAAAGCGTACGTAAGAGGATTACATTATTCTTTTTTTTAAATCCCCTCCAAATCCGACAACTTCTCTTTGGAGATTTTTACATCATTCTAATCTTACTTGAGAAAATTGCGCAGAACAAAGAAACCCAATCATTGCATGGTGCAATTCAGAGCTTTATGGATAAACTTTACATTAATATAACAGCACCCTAAAGCAGGCTTCCAATCAATAGTCAAGGATCTTGCCTGTCTGGAAGGGCTGCCCTCTCTCCGTCTACCAAGGTCTTCCGTGGCTGAATTTAATGCTCCTCCTTCAGTGTGTGTCTGTGCAGATGTTCCAAAGCTCTTGTGTGCGTGGAAAGCTGCTAGCCCACCAGCTCTCCATTTCAAGGCTCAGGAGGTGAAGGACGGGGTCGGAGAAAGAGCGAGGGGCCTCGGGCCGAATGTGATCCCACTGTTAATGACGGGTGGGTGGACCAGTCCCACAGCTACAGTCCTGTCGATCATCATCTCTTGTCCTTTCTTGGCCTACACTCAAACCACCCACAAATGTTCTTTTTTTGTTGTTGTTGTTGTTTTCCTGGCATCACCTTCTATGTTTAACTCTCAAATAAGTCCTTCTATTTACACAACCCTAAAGGGCATTTACTTCAGAACAACCCATAGGTTCGTGGCATAGCAGAGAGTCTATTTTGGGCGTTTTTTTACTCGTAACATACAGTCAGAGGTCAACGTAAACCCTCCTGTGATTTTGGTGCGATACTCGGGAGGAGTTCGGCTCTGTCATGATGGGACAGAGGCGAAGTGGGAGAGATGTACAGTCAGAGCATCAGTTCCCAAAACGACACAAAAACATAACGTTTAAAAGCGCAAGCAGGCTCAGTGCAACCCCACAGGGTATAAAGCTTGCAGGGTCCAGTTCACCCAGTCTCTTAAGACCGTGGAAAGGTTAATGTCGTTTCTGACCTAATAGACATAAGAGGACACAATAACAACACACTAGAGATGAACCAGCTGGTAACCGGAATCGGATGGTTTTGTTTTAGCTCGATTGGCTCTGACCTGTTACTGCTCAGATGGAATTTTATAAATTAATTATTTTCCATATCGGTGGATTAACTATAGCAGAACGCTTTCATTTTATGTTAACTCCCTTTAGCGTGGCTGCTGACGCTGAATGAAGAAGACTGAAATGTTGCTAAATCTCACAGTTTTCATGTTATTTTAATTTCTTGAATAGGGTGAAGTGTTTAGTGCAAACACTGCACCATTTATAGCCTTTGCTCATTTGCAATTCACTCCCCCAAAACGGCAAACTGTTCTTCATGCCCTGAGGAAAATAAACATGGAGATTATTGTCTTTGTAGTGCTGGCAATTTTTAACATCCTTATAGCTAAGATGATGTGTTACATATCATTTAAAATGTCAGCTGTAATAATTTGGTCATAGTTTAAAACTATGACCATTTAAGGCAACACCTTAAATAGGCATATAGTGTAGATTTGCCTACACTATATGTACTTGACCACTTGCTGAAGAAGAGTAGAAAAATAAAGTGAACAATGCTGTATGCTACCTTCTTGGCTCTAGAAAAAGTAAAATGGGCAAAACTTGAGATTGTAAATGATCTACTAAATTGCAAAGGCACATCTTCATATAACACCACGAGACACTTTAAGATGCCATTAGATAATCGTTGATTTTCTTGGATTTTTTGCTTCTTTCTGTAGCGGGTTCAGATTGCCTTTATTTTGAGCATAAAAGGCAATCTGAACCTGTTTCTTCCAGCTCACCTCTACAACCAGAAGTTGTTTTGAGATAGACTTTCACCTGCAGTTCAGTCAGTAGAGTTGTTCTCCTGCAATCAAAAGGAGGTGGGATTGAGTCTTGCTTTCTCCCCCACCGTACTGGGATGGCCTTGAAGAATCCATTAAACCCCAAGCTGCTTGTTTGAGTAGTGCTACACAGACCCACCATTACTCTACTTGTTAAATTGGGGGATAAAATAGGCTCCAAATATTGCATTTCACCATTCCGTATGTATTAGATTTGAAAATGTGTTGGGGGGGTTTTTTCACTCATATGGTGTTTATCACCTCTTTTTTTTTTTTTTTTTATTTTTAAATAAATATATAAAAGCTTGTTAAAGCTGTTGAGGTGGTGTGTGCACGTACTACTGTTTCTCTGATCAGACGCACGATATCTTCTGCAGGAATACAAAATATTTATTTTGTTTATAGGAGAAGCCACAACCTCCAAGGAAGCATATGGTAGAGTGAAAACAGACTGTTAAGTTGAACTGAAGAAAGCATAATGTGTGGTGGGTGGGTAATGCGCATGGAAAGCTGCAGTTAGGAACATCATCAGTTTTATCATCTGTCTTTCAAACCACTGGAAAGTGGCCATGATGACGGAATTCTAGAACTTAATTAGATAAAAAGCCTTTGAAAAATTCAGATTTAATAATGGTAAAATCTATATTTCCCACAAAATGCAATCGCTAGATAAAGTACTTGGTTTGGTTTGACACTGTATGGTGAATGGGCATCACTGCAATTTTCAATTGTGTTCTTGAGTGCCTTGTGCTTTTTGTTTGTTTTTTTTTTCTTTGCTTTTTTTCCCCCCAACATTTCTTGATTCTGGTCATGGAAATGAATGTGTAAATTCCAAAAGCTATAAACCTGAACGTAATTAAACATGGAAGTCTGTCAAAGTGGCATTCAATTGTTTTATGTGCGAAATGAAAGGGATTAGGGACAAAACAGCTATGGTGGGGACCATAGCTGTTTTGACTTATGCAAACACAAAAGTCAAAAAAATTGGCAACAAATAAATAAAATAAGAGTTAGTCATCTCCAAGTCCAAATTTTGCTTTATTTGGCTTGGCTGACATATGCCGCTGTCACAGTAATCTACTTTGGTACATTCATATATTGAAGCCCTTAAACCAAATATTAAACTTATTTGTGTTTTTGAAAAAAAAAAAAAATACATTTACTGTTGTGCTCCATTTATGTCTCACTTATCATTGTTTTTTTCTTTTGAAAACCAGCAGGCTTGAAGATTCAGCCATTTTTTTAAATGCCTCCAAATGTCAGGTGTGTTTGTGGAAGCGCATCGAGATGCACCTGCTCTCCATGTTCGACTCAATTTTCCACATATTTCAAAAGAACATTTGGCCGGGCCGCACCGCTGTCATTTTGTTGAGAGTATTTGTGGCCCCGGCAGCAGACAAACACGTGCACTGAGATAAATACAGCTCGTGCACACGACGCAAAGAACCGTGGAGCAAATATGGTTGACACGTAGCTTGAGCCAGAGGTTTATTTATGTTTACTACCACCAGCTGGGATCAGAAAGTATCTGAGGCAGTCATCTCCTTTGCTGAAGAGATGCTGGGTGAAATAAATGCAAACCTGGACAAATGTAGGACAGGATGCTGCTGTCTCCTTGTCTTCCTCCCCTCCTTAACACCTTGAATCTCCCTCGACAGAACAGGGCGTACTTTCTTTCATACCGCCTTCCAATCATATCTCCCTTTGGAGTGCAATGGAAAGTGGATTACTGGCTCCAAGAGTGCCAAGCAGCTATAAGAAGCAGACGTATATATTCTGGTGGCGAGGATTCATTTTACATGTAAGAAAAATGTGACTAAATAAAACGCCATAATGCTGGCATTAGGCAAATGCAAGAACACTGTGTCTCTGTTTGGCTTTCTGTGCTGGTAACTTCCTGTATAGGCAGCATATGAGGTGTCAGCAGTTTGCAGAATATAAAGTGCCCCTCTGTAATGAAAGGCTTGAAGATCATAGGGAGTTTTTTTTTTCTTTTGCTTTTTAATATTTGCTTAGTTCTGCTTCCCCCAAAATGCCCCCCTCTTTTTACTTTCACAGTAATAAAGCTGGCTGCATTCACACCGTTTACTGCAGTCTGTTTTTCTCTTTTTGCAGTTTGACTTTGCTGTGAAATACAACTATGTAGTTTTGCTTTAAAATGCAATGAGATGTAAATCTCACTGACTACAGTTTCCCACTAATTTCTCAAACTGTGTCCCTCTTTCGCTGTAATTCTTAAAGAACGCTGATGCATCCATGATTGTCATTATATCACCGTACTGTGTTGTCTAGAAAGATTGAGTTTTCTTTACCACACCCCATTATTTACCACACCGAGATCTCCTTAGTTTTTGCCTTTTTGACGCACTTAAATCTTTATGGTGAGCAAAAAAATAAATAAAATAAAATAAAAAATCCACATATAGCCTGACTAAATATTTTAACACATTTGATCAAATCGTTCCCCAATATAGGTAATTTAGGAAAAAGCTTGAAATCTGTTTGTTATGAAGTTGTTTCAAAGGCCTACAAATTATCTTAAACTATAGCTGGACAAAAACTAAATGAAAAAAATTGGGATGGTCAACCTACCAGTTACTGTAAAAGTACTGACTTGGGGTTAGTCTTGACTAAGTCCAAGCCTTAGTCCAAGTGTTGGACTGAGTCATTATTTATGACAGCTCAATGTTGTGGGATGACATAACTTTTATCCCCAGAGTACTAAAGGATGGACTCAGTCCTACACATACTTATATAGCATTAAAAAGATAACTAAAACCTGCCATAACCGGTCAGACACAATGACTCATACTTAGTTACATTTGATCTCATGATTCATTATAAAATTTTCAACTGAGACATATAAATCAAATATCATTTGGCCTGACATATCACAGTTGTTCATTCTGCTGTTTTACTTTAGGAAGATGTGGTTGGTTCCTTACCTTGTGGACTTTGAATCTCAAAAGTGTGTGTTCTCATGAGTTTTCGTTAGATATTGAGATTTTCTTCAAAAGACCCACAGCATGCAATGTTTGTGTGAGCAGCCATTCTAGGAATGGGCATTTTATGCGCGTGCTGTTTGTTGATGATTTGATTTAGTTCTCTCTGGGAGATCGTTGCTTTCAGAGACTCCTTTCACCCAACTTTCCAAATTGATTTTCCTAATCATCTCATCCTTTACTTTTAAAGATTCTGAGTATCAACTCAAGGCATTGTTTAAAACAATAGTCGGTTTCTCACCTTTCACCAGTCTCCCCACAGTGTGTGCAAACACAGTGGAAGCCTCTGGATATTGAATGAATTCTCGGTTCAATTTGATCCAAATATAAAACTAGTTTTGTATCTTCTGAAGTCTTATCAAGTGTTTTCATGGACACATGTGCAGTGAAGCAGCAAATACCTTCATATTTTCCCTAATGATTTATTTCAAGTACTTGCGCATGTTCTCTTTTTTATGTTTTCTTTTCTTTTTTTTGGTGTGTTATTGGAATAAATCCAGGCTGAACATTTTGGCTTTGATGTTGCAAGACTGAAACTGAAATCAGGAATATCGCTGGGGTTCTCAGACGTTGAACGCACAGTAAGAAATTCTTGCCTACTTTAGCTTATGGCATCATAAAAGCAACGAAAAACAGTTTGATGCTCTGCACACTTGATATTTCTTAGAGGGGGTTTGACACTTGAGCAATAAAAAATGGACTAAAGGGCGGGAAAAAGAGCGTGACATGCATTCTTCCACTGCTTTTAGCCATTTAGGCGGATTATCTGCAGTGGGGAACACAGATAGCAGACGCATTCTGTCTATGCTGTGCCGTGTTGCCTCGCTTACACCGAAAGCTGGAGTCAGCTGTGAAGCATTCAGCTTGCTTCCCAATTATCTCGAACTGAAGTGTGCGTGTGTGTGTCGGTGTGTCGGTGTGTGTGGTTTTGTACTTCTGCAGTCATGGAGGCCTGCTGTACTTATGGAGCCCATAAGCTTTGAGGAGGGCCGGCTGGGCGGATAGTCGGAGAGGCTATGTTTTGGTAATGGGATTCTACAAAGAGAAAAAATAAATAAATAAAACAAGTGTGCGAGAGGAAATTCAAAGGGATTTTAACATGCTGATTTGAGGCATCTGTTTCACTGCTTTGGCCGGGACTTATTAAATCAGAGTATGCTACAGCATGTGTACTCTTTCCACCTTGACTTGTTTATTTATGGTCTTTTTTGCAGCAACATCTGTCAGAGTTGTCGGCCATCCTACAGAGCTATACAGACATTCTTCTTTTCCGCAGATGGAGATGTCTTATAATCTATAGTTATTTTTTCTCATCCATTCAAAGCGTCATGGAGTCCATCTTGCCATGGTCTACACTTAAATCATCCTTACATTAAGTGCTTAGATTAAAGATATATAAAATCACTATTAGGCTGTTTAACACATATCAGGAGTAACTATCTCATCAGCTTTGACGCTTCTTTAAAGGAAATTGTTTATCTTTCCATTTCTTTACTCTCCACTGTGCAGAACTAATGAGAGACACAAGGGGGGTAAAGTCACAGCACGAAGGCAGGCAAATGTGACCTTTACCAGCATCCCGTCTCCTTACCATCTTCCTCCCTCTCCATTTTTGGCTCTTGATCTCTGAATATCTCTGGAAACTTCCTTTGCAAGCTGTGCTCTTAAGGGGGTTAGCAGGTTGGGGGGTTAAACACGCAGGATGGGAGAGGTGTAAGGAAATGCTACGCTAAAGGTCACAGACCCCTCCGCGCACATCTCTATGCACAGGAGAAAAAGTTGTCTTTTTCTCCTGTGCTAAACAAACAAAAGGCTTGTTTGTTTAGCACTTAATATAATCTAATAATAGAAGTTGAACTGCTATATTCATTTATGTACATACATCATATAAAAAGAGATTGGAGCTTTGTGACAGTCACTCCCAAGCATTTTCTTTATCGAGTCATTCTGTGATTAATTTAGCCGTTGGATGTATAGTTGTTCTCAATTTGGAGAACCTATTCTTAAGCAGGTTCCAGTTTTCTGGTCGATGTCTTAAAAAGTTGAAAACAGTTTTTTTTTCTCTTGTTGAGATCCCATTGAAATTGAGAAGCACACCAGTAACTCTGAAAGCAAAATGCTCACATCATGACGCTGCCACCTCTTTACGTTATGTGCGCTGTAGGGTTTTCAAACTGTATTTCTCCTCCAAATGTAAGGATGTAATTTTTATTAAAGCAAAATATTTCTCACCTCTCATTCTAAGAAGCCACATGTTCACAGTCTTCCTGCACAAATGTTTGCAAATCCCACCACTGATAATCGATCTATTTGTGTGAGTGCATTGTTTATTTTTATTTAATTTTTTATTCTTTGCCAAGCTGAGTATCTCATTAGTGGTCTCATGTTGAAGGGTCAAACCCGGCATTTGACCTTTGACCAATCGGTCAACCTCTCTAGTTTTCCAGTTAACTCCGGGCTCCTGACCCCTGTGCTAACAAGCTGAACTCCCTGCAGCAATGACAGACCTGTCCTCTGCTCATCAGTAAAGGAAAGATTCAGTCGTCGCCACGGGGGCCTCCAAGCCCACAACCCCTCCTTCTGCACTTTACTTTTTTAATTACCTCATCTGTGCCCAGAGAACTTCCCACTTTGCCATCTACTGTGGTTTGATATTACTCAATTCAAATATGGATGCTTTAAGATTTTCATGGGCTATATATATATTTATGTCCTCAGCTGCAAAGATTCTTTAAAGGAAATTGTTTATCTAGATGCAGACGTCTTCAGATTCCAGTTTTGTAGGGGAGCAAAACTTTCTCAGACTTTCTCCATCAGTGAAAGTCTCCTGTAAATTGTAAATGTTTTATTGGATGAGCAGCTCCATCAGGCAGGCTAAGACATGTGTCACTGTAGATTTCACAGATGGCCCCTTCCAGAACTGTGGGACCAACACGCACCACCCTGGAGTGTGACTTGGACGAGTTTCTCTTTTCCAGGAAAAGGCTGAGGGGCTGCCTTGTTTGAGTTTGCTACACGGGATTTGTTGGTCGCAAAGATGCTCAGATTCAGTTGAGCTTCAAACCTTATTTCCTGTTAAAATAATAAAAAGGCAAGGGAGATGAAAATCTGAAAATGTTTGACATTTGGATTGATTAGAACATTCTGGATTCGTATGGATCCTTTTGCCTCAAAACATTGTTACACATTGTGGGGGTGGTCCTATATTTTATTGGGATAGATCAACATAAGGTAGGACCTAACTGTGAAGTGAAAGAAAGGGATAGATAGTTAAAAAAAAAAAAAAAAAAAAAAATGAAAATCTGAAAAGTGTGCTATGGATTTAGCCAAGATAAAAAAATAAAAAAAAAACCCTGGAAGATTTAGGTTTAGAGTAGTATTTCATTTTGCCAGTCTTGGTTCTCCTGACTGGAAGCAGTTCAGCGTTGAATCAGCCATTTTTGAATCCAACAGAGAAACTGTGCAGCTGGACAAATTTTAAGATGATGGCATGGAAACCTTTTAACCTCAAAGAACTGGAGCTCAAAGTTGATCTATTGGGCTCAGAGACCATTGTATTCTTTGTACATGTAGATGCCGCACATGCATTCAATACTTTTAGCACTTGTGTACCTCACTAAACTAGCTTCTGCCATTGAAATAAATAAGCCACTGATTCAATGCATTTAAATGTCATCATTTCCAACATATGGTCATTGTAAAGTCAAGGTGGACATCTCCCAAGCAGTTGGCTTTTACCCTTCAGTAGGACACTAATGGGTTGAGATGGGCAGAAATTATTTATCTGCTGTTAAATGATTAATATATGGAGATTGTGTATTGTTTTTCTAATCATATCAATTGTTTTATGAGCTTTTGGCCAACAAGGGACATTGACTTATCCATATACAGAGATGTAGAGTTCAGGATCTAGGACACGATTAGAGAAACTGTAATTCAACCAGCAAACTTCAGCTCTCTACTGTCCTTCCCCATGGACACATTATGAGTTTAAAAGCTTACTTTCTGTGCGGGTATTAAGGGCGTCCCTTGAAAATACTGTCTTTCCACAAAGAAACCATTTCAACCATAAGAGGCGGACACACAACTTCAGCTCATTAGTGTCTTTCTGTTTGTGTTTTGTCCAGTATCTTGGTTTTCAATGCTTTGTTTGCAGTTCCGTACTCGAGCTCTGTGGTCTCTTCATTTGTCACACTTAGAAGTGAAACCTTGAGTGCACCACGCTTTGGGAGCCAAACAGAAATCACACACACAAGCACACGCACACAGACACGTACACAAACGCTTAGCAAAGATTGATGACTGGATTGCAAAGAAACAGAGTAAAATAGAAGATTTCTGTTGGAGTCGGATGCTGTCGTGATGTTGGATCTGAGTTTCCTGTTGCTACTGTTGGCTATTTTGAGAGGGTAAAAACACAAGACTTATATTCTCCAAGAAACAAAGTTTCAGTTTTCCAAAGCTTTGGACACTTTAAAAGCTTCATTTTCCTGCTCGCATCACAACCTCAAGTCGGAGCCAGAAAGCTGAACCCCGCTCTAATCTCTGGCTCTTTTTTCTGTGAAATGTTGATGGAAGTTGAATTGGCCAAGTTTCATTTCTGCCCACCTTTATCCTTCCCTTTCCTCCCCGTTTCTTTCCCCACTACCGTCGTTAATTGCCTCCCCCTCCACCTGCCCGCGCTTGATTTCCACCTGTCTCATTGTGCGAAGTGATTAAAATGTAAAACGCAACAGCGGATGGGGCCGCTCGCGCTCTCGGCTCCTCCATCATGCCTTATTGCGCTGGGCCATGACTGTTTTGCAGGCAGTGCTGAGGGAGTGCGCAGGGGAAGATTGAATAGGTCTGTGGTTTAGCGTGCTATTTGCTCTAATGCACGGCGGGCATGAAGGCTATCGGGGAGATTAATACCGTTTTGGGCTGTTTGTATCACTGGCATTTATTCTCTCCACAGTCCCAGCCACTGGAGGGTACTTCCTTATTCCGGCATGCCAGGCCTGTTTACCTGCCAGCTATATTCTGCTCTTGGCAGTAATCCATTTTTTCCCCCTCTCCACCTCTATGTATGGTTTTCTCCATCTTCTCCTCCATATGTCCATACTTTTATATCCTTTAATCATGTCCTCTCTGTCTCATGTCTTTCCTCTTTTTTTTCGGAGCCTGAAGCACCAATCCACTCTGATCTTTGAGAAATGTACAAAAAATAGAGGAAAGGCCAGAGAAAGGCAAAGAAATGAAAACGCAAGCAAATTTGCCATTGCAGATGTAGTAGAAGCTAACAGGAAAATATATATATATGTTATATATATATTTACTTTGTCACCTCTTTTTCAGCTTACTCCATAGAGAGGAATATACCCAATCAAAAATTGGCTCGACTGCCTCCTTCATCTACACATTGCTTTGATAGCATTAAGGATGGCAGCCAACTCTGAGCAGGTAAACAGTGCAGAGACACGCGGCTCCGAGATTTAATTCACACTGCTGAGATAAATAAACTTGTCAGCCACATAAGAGAGCGCCTGTGGATGCTGGTGGGGCCAAGAGTTTGTGCAGATTTACTCCCGCGCCAACCTAAAAACATCAAATGGTTTCATTCATTTTCATTTCTCACCGTACACCCAGAGCCTTTTCCTTTCTGCAAAGCAAGCATTCTACAAATAGCCCGCCATCCTTGCCCACTTCCCTGTTTCAAAAATACATTTTGGGTATACTTCTAGGGTATCGCATATGAACCTCCCCCTCCCCTCAACGCCCCACCGCCTCCTTTGGTTTCAATTTACGGTCATATTTCCGTGGGTCCTGCGAAACGGAGCGGATTTGGTGCTCGGGGTGCAATAGAAGAAGCATTAAATCCCCTGCAGTTTTCTCATCAATCACGTGTTTGGGTCCTGCCAAGGCGGGACATGTTAACGGATTTCACACTAAAACTCATTCAATATTGCTGTACGTTCCCAGGGCTACGTGGACACACACAGACACACAGACATGCACAACACACTTAAACGGCTTGAAACCAGGTATGCACATAGTCTGTATAAGAAGTAATGGTATCACTTTATTTGCAGGGGTGTGCATAAGACTGACATAATACTATCATAAACATGATATAACAGTTGTTATAGCATGACAAGTATTACATGAAGGAGTCTTTCTGAATGTCTGACTGTTGTCATGAAGTGTCGTTCGACAAATGACATTTTTAATGGACTTTTAATGCAACCTTTAGTACAACTTTGTATTAATATTGTCATTATTTACTATGGTGATTACTATTATTTCCTAACAGTCATACCATTAATGAAGACTCTTTCATATTCATAGCATGTGCTGTGTCATGTTTATGATAGTGTCATGTCAGTCTTATGCAAAACCCGTCAAGTAAAGTGTTACCAAAGAAACATTAGCTTTTGTCTTTTTTTGTCTATTATCTCGGCGGTTCCCAGATATTATGTGGGCCCCCACACTTTGGGAACCACTGCATTATCTGATGCTAAATAAAATAAATTTTCTTGTTTTAATATTATTTTTGGATGACAATGTTTTTCTTGTTTTTTTTTTTTGTTTTTTTTTATTAAATGGTAAATTAAATACTGAAATGATTATGATTTTTTCACAAACTTCCTTCAAATTTTGTCATTTGGAAATTCTAAAGTTTTCTGGTATCATTGCACAAACTTCTCCTAATGGTTTGCTGAAATTCGGGCTTGTTCTTTCAAACAGATTCGACTGATTCATTTGGATTTTCCCAAAACGTCGCTCAGCAAAACGATGTGCTCCAGTTGCGTCCTTTAAAATAGATCCACGTTTTCAATGAACTCATTCAAATGTTGTGACGTCACCAATGAAAAGGCCACAAATCTTTCAATATTCAGGAATTTCGCAAATAAGAAAAATATTGTGGTAGTTTCAGCTGACCTAAACCTGGGAGTACTTTCTGATTTTATCAGCAGACACCAAGAAAAAAAAAAAAAACAATTTTTATGAAGCATAGGTGAATATCTTTTTCTGCAATATGTTTATTCCAAGTGTGAAAAAAAAATCTAGTTCTTAATTGAAGTGTGCAATTCTTGTCATATTTTGCCAAAGAGTCTCTCTCTCTCTATCTGTTTCTCTGTTTCTCTCTCTCTGAAGGATGCAGGTGAGCACGCCAGTAAAAACACATTCTGCTCTTGCAGTCTTATCTCCACTTCTACTGATGTGTTTCTCAAAGATGGCAGGCCCGTGAAGTACATTTGGGAACACTTTTTTTTTTTTTTTGCCTACACTTTTCGGATGACACTTCATGCATCTTTAAAGCACCCGACCGGTAAACGGTACACAAACACCTTCAGCAATTTCCTGTCTTCCGATCAGATCTCAGCGCAGTTTGTGGGTCCCCAGTCCTCCTGAAGGTCTTTGCTTCTGACTTCCAGCGTAGGTGGGCTTGACTTTATTGGAGAGCTGAGTAAATCCGACTGTGTATGAGTGTGTGTGTGTGTGTATGTGAAGGGGGGTGGGTGGGAATCAGAAAGTTGAACAGATGGATGATAATGAAAACCCCCTCATAAAAAGGTTAATGTGAAGGATAACCTTAGAAATATTTAGACAGTCATCATCCGCCTTTCGCTGAAAGACGCCATGTACGCAGCATTGAGCTTGGGTTATGAGACAAACATAATACTTCAAGGACTTGTGCCTTCTATTGGAGATTAGACGGAGTGAGTGATGGCAGTCGCTCTGATCACAAGTGGTTGTAGCTTCTCCTTCCGTTTCTTCTCCGATGGGTCACGGCTCCGGTGATTCTGCCCAGGCCACACAACATTCACCTGGCAGCGTCTTTTCTTTAAGTTCTACTTCCTTGATCGGAACCAAGGTTTCTGCAGCGACAAGGATTAATAGCCCTCATTGAACTAAAAGTAGATTTTACACTTCTTTATGTTGCAGGCTAACTGAAAGGATGAGGGGTTTTTTTCTGTTAATGAAGGCATGCAAGGTTATCTTTCGCAATATCTCCGATTGTATAAAAGCTGGTGAGAACCAGCACATGATAGATTTATTAGTGATAAAATTAATTAAATTGATTTGCTCTCTTCCAAATGGATGTTAATCAAACTGTTTTACAAGTTTTCAACCCTTTAAAAACAGTTGAAAACAGCTTTTTAACCCTTGATGACCTCAGTTTCAAATGTCCGCCTGGATGTTTTTGCTCATTTTTATTCAACTCAGTTCTTTAAATGTCCTGTGAGTGAATACATATTGACTATTTATCCATAACAACTGGAACTTTCAATATTCAGCAAGTTATTTCCACAATTTACCATCTACTGAAAGAGTCGCCCCTGAGACCAATTTCACTCCCTGCCACGGTGGGGGTGAGATTACCGTAATAACCTGATTTTGATTGGAAAGCACAACGTCTCCCCTTTCAGAAACCGTTGGAATTTTTCAGACAGCGCAAAGTGGGGTGGTATTACAGTACTGCAAAGGTCAGA
The DNA here is from genome assembly GCA_922788865.1 of Poeciliopsis turneri. NCBI lineage: Eukaryota > Metazoa > Chordata > Actinopteri > Cyprinodontiformes > Poeciliidae > Poeciliopsis > Poeciliopsis turneri. Next base: position 1,310,643 of record CAKLNU010001117.1, on the reverse strand, counting down.
TTGTCAGCACTCTTTTCAGTCTGGAAGGGTTAACTCAACTGTTTATTAATTTTTTTCCCTTCTATCTAATGCCTGCTCGTGTTGAGGTTTTTGATTGCTATATAAAAAAAAGTGTTACTGATTTGTCTTTAGTCAAATCCTGTTTTAAACCCCATCTCTCTCTGTGTATTGTTGTCTCATATATTTTCTCATATATATATATATATATATATATATATATATATATATATATATATATATATATATATATATATATATTATTAAAAATAAAGTGGTGACACAAGAAGCATGTCCAGCTTGAAGGCAGCAACTGCTGCAAATAGACTGACATGCTGTGTTGACAGTCCGGCTGCTAACTGTCTCTAAGATTGACAGCAGAACTGGGACAGGACTGGAGGAGGTGGAAGGAAAATAATATTTACAGTCCAAGTGTGCGTCTGGGACACATAAAATTAGAACACGCAGTTCGGGATCCGCTTCAAAGCGCACGAGGTTTGCAGAGCCCAGGTATGGCTCAGAGTAAGTAAAAGCTGGAACAAGAGAGGAGGGAAGAGGGGCCTCTGACAGAGTTTGCCCTTCACCTCCTCAGTCTGGATCGCTAGAGGCCATCACTCCACTGCCTTTGATCTCCTTTCTCTCTTCAGCCCTACTGATCAATGACAGTGATAGTGATATTTTGTGAAAATGTGGCTTTTTTCTTTCTCTCTCTCGCCTTCTCACTCTCTCTCTCTCGTCCCCAAAACCACCTCCTTCAAGTGTTCAAAGTTTAACTAAAATTGTAAGAAAAAAGCCATATGCTTATTCCTTTCCTAGATTAAGAGAGAGCGAGAGAGAGAGAGAGAATTGTTGCATTTAAAATGTAAAGGTAAACTAAGAACTGGGCTCAAATCTGACATTAACACCCTGAAAGACATTTCTTTCTTTTTCTTTTGGAAAACTGGCACTCTGTATTTCTCCCGCTTCTTTGCCCTCAACTTTTTCCCTCATAGTTCAAAATTATCTTAATCAAATTTATATTATTTCCTCCTGTGTCCCACAAATTTGCATCACCGCCCCTGCAACTATATGGTGCAACTCAAATGTTGCAGTAATGGCTAAACAAAAACAATTTTTCAGCCCATGCGGAAACAAATATGGGAAATATTCGTAGAACAAGAGAAAATGGTTGCACCCAACGGCGTGTAAAATGACGCATCTTGGCACCAAAACCTTTTCCGAAAGAATGAATCACTTACAGGACAAAGTCTCAATTTTGGCAATATTTTTTTGGCATGCCGTGTGACAGGACACTTTTTATACTGGAAAAATATAAATAGGTCAAAAAGAAGTTTGCAAGAATGAAACAGTCATTTTCTGAAAGTGTAATTACTACAACACTCAAAAGAAAATGTGTGACTATACATAATAGATGAGCCACCCACTAGATTACAGATATTCCCAAAAAGCCTTTTATGTGAAACTATTCCCATGGTTGGTTTCTGTGTTGAGTTGTTTGCCATTTATCATTCCCTGTAAAGTGACTTTCTCCTGCGTGGCAGTAATACAAGCTGTTGTCGTTTTACCATCCGACAATTGTAGATTAGTAATACAAAGCGGGGAAAAAACGTTCACCTTGTAGCCCCTTTTTAGGCTTTTATCTCGTATTTGGTATGAAAGCGCGTTCAATAATCCGGTGAACTGTGAAAGCCTTTTTTTTTTTTCCACCGGACGCATGACTGATACCTTGCTGACGGCTCATTGAGCAGCAAGCTGAGCAAATTTATGGACCTCCTGAGACGGTTTACAAAACACAAACTGGACTCAAAAGGAGGATTGATATCAGGGCCGGTTCATTTTATGACGCACTTTCCCTGGAAAATTTGGAAAAGAGCAAATTCCTCAACCTTGGATTCATCTTTTTTTTCTATTTTTTTTTTTTGCTGCTTTTTCTGCTTTTACAGAATTAGCTGGAAAGGTTGCATGTTTTGTGTGCAGGGGAGTGGCACAGATAAATGGATGGTCTTTCTGGTGGCTGGCCTGGGCGTGGAAGGCTGCAAGTAAGGATGACATTTGGAGCTGTGATTGCCTGGCAGGCCATCTGACACTTGGAAGTGCTGCAATCCCAACTGGGTACGTGACAAAGACAGAGTGAAGCTTGCAGGATCACACACACCACACGCACTCACGTGCACGCATACGGTGTGTCACACTGAGCGACCGAGGCGCTCCATCCATGACCAATCTTGGGTGTGATTCTGGGAAGATCCAGCCAGGGAAGCTTGTCTAGGCTGTTATATCCCTGCTGCTTTATCCTCCTGCCTAACCTCGTCAACCTACAATCTCACCGCGGCCCAGAGGGAATTGCAGCTCATCACCGCACAAATCTAAGTAATGCAATATACTGCAGCGGAGGGGTCAAACTGGACCAGGGTAAGCCACGGGGGACACTCTCCACCCGAATGAGCGCCCTTTTGAGGTAAATCTGAGAAGACATTGTGTATGAGCTCATTTTTTAACTCGCTAAAAAGGTTTTCTGAATAAAATACATAAACAACGGAAGCTCCGGTAAACGGTTTAGCTATGTGTGCTGGAGATCCATTCCCTTATCCGAGGTTGAAGGACTGATTTGGATTTGATGACTTTCACTGGCTTTCCGTCGCTTTGTTTCTCTCCATCATGCTGGTTTGGCCTGGGTGTGATCAAATGATTATGGAGAGCGCGCGCAATTTAGACTCGACTATAAAATATGATCTCAGTCAAACTGCAGCAATAACGGCCGCGCGAGAAAAGATAGTGGTTCCAAAAACGAAAGTATATTTTTTCTTTTCCAAGACATTTTCAAATATTTTCAAATATTTTCTAAGGCACAAGTTGCAATTCCCTGCAAATCAGAAACACAACATCATACATGTGATATTGGTTCCCCTTGAACTTTTCCAATTTGCCAAAGTAACAGCCACGAACATCAGTGTGATTCAGAAAAAGCTTCAACTTATTTTGCTATAGTTTTTTAAATGAGCCTCTAAAATGTGAGTTACCTATTTGTATTTAGCTTGCCGAGTCAACTCTTTCGAGAAACTAATTTCCGTGCAGTTACGAAAATTAGCTGTCATATCTTAAACATTTCTAACAGGAAATTGGTTTTATCATGTTTTCTTGGAAAGATAGATTTATCAACTCACTCCAATGGTTCTCAAGGTTTTTTTAGGTCTCAATTTTTCAAAGAAAGGAACAGATCGTTTTTCCTAATAGAGCTTTGGTGCATGACTAGAATGTTAGATAGGACACAATCAAATCAAAAAAATTTGTCACCACCAGCATTTCAAACAACTGTTTTCAAAGACGCTCGAGATTCTGGCTTATTTTGAATCCAAATCCAGCGTTAAGAGATCCTTGAGGAGGTTCAGGAGATCAAGTATGGGAGATGCGGTCGGAAATTAATGAATGTTGGTTGAAGGGTACCCAAACCTACATTGGAAGGTTGCAACAAATACCCTGCTTATATTTTTCCCTCCTTTTATTCAGCTGATAAAATCTCGTCTAAGGAGAGATTTACAGGCAGTGGTGCAAATCGCAGGACATTTACAGTCTGCATCCACCAAAACTGCAGCGACTCCAGCCTGCCACCGTCCTCCCATCTGTCAGCGACTAAGAACAAAACTTTCAACAAACAGACGTTTTTACACGCAGCCATAAAACCACTTTCATCAAAAAGGATGAAACTTTTATCGGCCGGCAGGTGTTGAGCAACAATGCCTCGCTTTATTTCCCCCAGCAGCCGAGCCTGCGAGTGGAGACGATGTTGCATTGCAGAGCGGTGGGTAAGAGCCGCTTAATAATTCATTTGCATCCTATTTGATGAGCTGTTCGTGGGCCAGCAGAACCCTGGACCACGAAGTCTTGCAGCATTTTAACAGACAGAGCATGTGCAGCGTCTATCTGCATCTCCACTTTCTATGTAAATCATTTAAACAAAACTTTCTCCATCTCGAGCTGGATGTCCTATTCTCTTTCTGAGCACATGTGGCGCTCCAACCTAGAGCTCATTAAAAGTCTAACATAGTTTTCCCAATTGGCCTTGGAAGCTAACCCAATGCATCATTCATTATTTGCCTTTTTTCCTGTGCATTATAATATAATTTAGCTTTCCGTTCGTTTTATTATTGTGCCATCTGCATGTTGTTTAAGAACCCCGTTCTCTCTATGCATTAATAGTAATGAATTCTAGAACTGATGAAGCAGCTCTGACAAAATCAAGCTGTTGTCAACACAACTCCCACGGCAACATGGAATCATGTTGTTCTTCGTCTTCACATTTATCTCAAGTTTTTCAGTTCACTTGACATTAGCCCTGCAAAATAAAGACGTTTCAACGCTGCTCTTTGTGTTGCCCTTCATCAATAAAATAATATGCCAGTTACAGCTGACACTGTACAATAAAAAATAAAAACTTGATCATCGATCTGTTTCTTTAGAGTAACTCGTAGACAGTTAAATAAATTTGTTTAGTTTGATTTCATGGTTGTGTTGGTGTTTTGGTTGTGTTCTTTGACTGGTTTACTGGTTTGTTTTTTGGCTGGTTGTATAACGGATTGGTTTTTTGGCTTTAAACACATGATAAATAATTGTAGAAAGTGTTCAATTTCTTCCATTTTTTGCCACACTTGTCTGAAAATATTGTCTTTTTTTGGTGCTTAAAATACTCATTTGGGTGAGTCTTTTAAAATAATCCTGACTCTTCATAAAACAAAAACAACCACATTGTCTTTCAATAGACTTTGAATAGGCCACTAGTTTTATTGTCAAAGTGGATTTGAGACATCCACGTTTCTGGACGGCAGCAGATGTCTTATGCTTCCAGCTCTAAATTAAATGAAACAACCAAAATGTCAAAGGTAAGACATGGTGAACATATTTAAAATCATCAGCTTTAGTGTTTCAAGCCAAGTGGATAAATATTGAAACTGCATATCCGTCTAAAGCTCTTAATTTCATTTCTTCCGTCTCAATCAGCAGGAAAGCCCTTGAACTGCTCTAATTTGGTGATGTCACGCACAACCAAATTAACTTATACTAAAATCTTAATAGGGTTGTACTAGAGGACATTTTGAGTTCATTTAAAATCACCTCAGTGCATTAATGCACATTCTCCAGCTTTGGAATGAAGACATTATTAATAAATTAGTGCTCAGGAAGCAGGTTAGGGTGTGTGCGTGATTTAGTAGTGTTGATGTAAGACTCTGAAAGGGACCTCACGGCATTAGCTAGGAATGGGAAAGCAATCGGTTGAAGTGCATGCACTCGGGCCACGTGGACGTTTTCCGCTGCTGCCTGCACGTTCAAATTAATTTGTTTACTGTGACTGGATCTGTCTGCGCGTGGGCTAGAGGTACAAGGCCACCAACAGGAAGAGAGGCTGACTAACAAAGAGAAGCAAACATACTAACGCAAAGCGAGAATTATATGGACTGCAGCTCTGCCTGCAGCCTTGCAGTGTGATGCCTCTCTTATTGACTTCCAGAGCACAAACTGAATAAGTAACAAAAACATCAATGTTTTACATTAAAGTTATATCTGATCTAAATAAAATCCACAAAATTGCATCTGCAGAGAGTTCTGCTCATCTTGGATTCAGGACATCACAGTAGAATGCGTTGCAATGTATAAGCATACTTATAAGGGTCTTATTCATGCTTCAATGTGTCTTTGGAGAACTGCACTGAAGGGAATATTTTGGCTGTTATACACACTTGATATCTGTTAGTAAAATCTATTGGATTTAGTTGGACAGATCTGAATATTCTTTAATTCTTTTTTTTTTCTGATAAAAAAAAAGAACTTTTTTTTTATCAGATTTGATAAATCTGATCAAAGATTTAGATGTCGTGTCGTTATAGATTATGTTAGAATACAAAATCCTGCACAATAATGGTAAATAATGAGCAAAAATAATACAATAACACAGCTATGGGAATCCAACTGGGAAAAGAGAGTGACAATAATTCAGATGTAAAGTAATAAAAGCGTAGATTACTGCCTCTAGGTGGCGCCTCGATTGAAGGAAACCACCATCCCGACACACCATTCAAATTTCAGGCTGGAGTCCATTTTCACCACCAGATTTAAAAATCATAACCTTAAAACGGCAGAGTTATGTTTTAAAGGATGTAGACTTGATAGTCATCCGCATATAAGATAAATAGGATGCCATCCTTTTTTTAGAAATAGAACCGGGCGGTAGCAGATAAAGCAAGAACAAGAGAGGACCAAGAATAAAGTATCAGAGGTAAAATAATCAATCGTCATGCTCTGCATGCTCTGCATGAATGCATTCATGCAGAGCAGGAAGTGTTTATATCCAGGAAAGCCTTCATCTTGGTGCAAGCAACCATATGCAATATTTTTGGATAGAAACAGTAACCTGGAGATTGGCCTAAAGGTTGACGTGGAAGGCATATCAAGACCCAGATTTTTTTCAACAATGGTTGCACCGCAGCATGCCTAAAATTGATTGGCACCACACTAAAGATCAAATTACTGTTGGTAGCATTAAGAACAAATGGGTCGGCAGGAGCCGATTTGTCCACATAGGAAAGGGGAAATGGGCTCTGACTGATCAAATACAGCAGGGCAGGGAAACAAGGATGGAAGAGAAATACAAGCTCTACCGTTTCTCCATCAAATCTGTGAAGACCGATTGTGGGTTTTTTTGGCAATTCATTCTCAATTCTACAAAATACACTTATCACAATATACAAAATATGAGCCTTGCTGATCCTTTCAAAACATAACACACTGTATAAGTTATTACATCTCAGCATTTCTATGGGAAAAAAGAAATAAGCAAAACCATGCCACGCACTAAAAAGAATCCAGGCAATATATTTGTATGGAACATTTGCTAATGCATTTTAAATAAGTTGGTCATTTTTAGCTTCATCTTTGTTGTTATATTTTAAAAAGCAATTTTTTTAATTCTTATTTTGTAAAACACATCTCGCAAAACAAGTAACTTATTCTCACTGTTCTTCAGCAGATCGTCAGTCTCTGGGGAAGGAATCCATCTGAACCAAGGTGGCAACTGAGTTAACATGTCACTTCAATGTCTGTGGTTGTTAGGCAGCTTGCAAAAACATTCAGCATGCTCACTGGTATACTCCTGTATACATGCCACAGAAACAGAGCCTCAACCATCAGAATGCCATTTAAACACTGCATATTTACTAAGTACGTTTTACATTCTCCCTCCCACGGTAATCAAAAAAGTCAACGTCAGCTGATGATCCGTGAAAAAGACAATGATGAGAGCTTTTGTTTCCAGAATACATCATCTGTGATGAGACATGATTTCTTTGCCACAGTTAATTTTACTGTGGCAAAGATTTAATTTAAGTTCTCTTCGCTGCGCTGAGCAGAGGAAAGGATGTCAGAATCCAAGTGCCTTTGTCAATAAGCTAATGAAATACTGCAAAACAAGACATTAATACAGCAAATAACAGCTTTTCATGGGCAACACCCTGACTATGAACTGTAACAAGGCAGCTTTAAGACAGAAATGTAGTGAATCTAACGGCCCGAATCCCATCACAGGGAATATTTCCCGGCCTTTAAAAATAAGAGAAATGCTAGCTGTTTAGTCTAGTGTAACTGGGAAATCACTTTAATAAGTCTAATTATCACCGCTTTTATTACCTCACAATAAAAGTAAGTTATTGGGCGCGAGGTGCGGTGCATCCAGCGCGGCGCTTTCCTCTGGGTATAACTCTGGGCTTTATTAAAGCAAATTCAGACACAGCACGTCGGGCCACGACGCCCATAAAGACGAGGGGAAAACTCTAAGAACAAACGGGACGACTCGTGAATTGATATTTGTGCCACTCTTTCAGTGCCGCCATCATTCACTTTCGCAGGCCTCACGCGCTATATTGTCTCAAGTGGCGAGCGTTGGCACTGTGTTATTGCACGCCACCGGGGCCTCTCTGCACTGATTGATGGCTAAATGCTACTCATACGTCTCAACTTCCGACTGGGATGGGACGGCGGAGGCTGGCTGACTGGCAGTGTCACCTTACAACAACACAGAGAGGATTGGGGCGTGTGTGAGGAACTGAAGGGCTCCCACATTTGATTGATACATACAAGGTAGTCGGGTCTACAAACAGATCATCTTTTCTTTTCTCTTTTTTTTTTTTTCTTTTTTTTTCCTCGTGTCACTGCTTTGTCTCTAGAAATTGTTTTCCTGCTTCTTTCCACTGCTTTGAAATATCTATCTCTAATTTCTTTCCCAATCTTAATATCTGCGTTAAAACCCTTCCACACGTTCACGCAGCAGGCGGTTTATAATAAGGTAATTTATCACCACGGTTTTAATGCATGTGCGTGAGCCTTCCATACAAAAAAAAAGAAACAAAAAAGAGAAGATTTTTAGAGTTTCGATGGTGTCAGTCCCTTGGAAAAGTCACGCCGAAGTACCAGACGCCTCTCCACAACTTTTCTAGGGTTCTAAAGCTATTAAAAGTTGTTTCCTTGTGATGATATCATGAGTGAATTGTGTTGCTTGCGTCTGCCCTCTGGCGAGCTCCCACTCTTTCATCTTTGCCCTGGCACATTCGCCTTCCCATTATTGGCCAGCCGGCAACAATGTTAGTTATGAAACATAATCGGCTTAAAAGACCTCAACTTCTTGCATCAGTTCGATAAGTCACTTTGCTTAGCACACCTCCAGGAAAGATCCAGTTTTCTCTCATCAGTCAATAGAATTTAAAAGAAAAAAAATGTCTTTGGTATGGAGCCCCATAGGGGACATGGAGGGTTTTTTTTTCCTTTGCGTTCTCTCGCAATAATGTTCTGATCAGTTCATGCAGCATAACTGAATACTAAGTCTTTTTTAGGGTGGCCACCGTAGTTTCTGCCGTGATAAGGTTTCGTAATGTCTCGTTTGTACGTTCATGTCTCATTTGTGGGATATCTTTGGGATAGAAATGCACTACAAACCAATGTGCAAAGACAAAAGCCAAACAGGTCCAACATGGGCTTTGCAGCTCTTTCCATACCTTCTAAGATATAAACAGAAACTTTCCCCAGGAAAGAAAAGAAAGTAAAAATACATCCAAACTATTTGGACCATTTCTGAATTACTTGCGCCGGGTAATAAAGTCGTCTGACAGTTGTGACGGTCTCGTTTTTGTGTGTGTAGTTTGAAGAGAAGAGGCAGTTTTTGTGGGCAGTCCTATCTCAACCTCACACAAACAAACATAAACGTTAAGTGAATCAAAAGATATTGCATCAAATAGTTAAGAATGTATAAAAACACGTTTTCACTGAGGCTCTTTAATTTTATTCATGACTGTATGCAAAAATTTACAGCGTGTATTTGCACATTTATTGTGAGGGAATGCAAAAGAGGGCTGCACAGTGGCGCAGTGGGTAGCGCTGTTGCCTTGCAGGCAGAAGGTCCTGGGTTCGATTCCCGGCCCGGGGTCTTTCTGCACGGAGTTTGCATGTTCTCCCTGTGCATGCGTGGGTTCTCTCCGGGTTCTCCGGCTTCCTCCCACAGTCCAAAAAACATGACTGTCAGGTTAATTGGCCTTCCCAAATTCTCCCTAGGTGTGAGTGTGTGTGTGTGGTTGTTTGTCCTGTTTGTTTCTCTGTGTTGCCCTGCGACAGACTGGCGACCTGTCCAGGGTGAACCCCGCCTCTCGCCCGGAACGCAGCTGGAGATAGACACCAGCAACTCCCGACCCCGTTAGGGAGAAGGGTGACGGAAAATGGATGGATGGATGGATGGAATGCAAAAGAAAAAAAAAATTCCCATGCCCCCCAGCAGGGGGCTGCGTACCAAGATGTTTCCAATAAAGGTTCCTTTTTTTTTTTCTTCTTTTTTTGTGAGCAATTGGACTTCTTTTTGCCTTGTGTCTCCTTTTTTATCATTGATTACTCAACACTGATTTTCACTCTACAAGTAAAGTCTGCAAGGCTATAAGCGTTTTTCTTAAGCTCCTTTTGTGACCTGCTTTAAGGACGATTTGGTAACCTTCACCGCCAACCAGTTTTTGAATCAGTTGACAAATCATTCACAATAAAACAAAGCCTCATTTCCCAAACACAATGACAGTTAAAAATTACGTCTCGGCCTCTGTCTTTGATAAGGATGAAGAAAAGAAGAAAGAAACTGATGCCATTATGGCTTATGTATTTGGTTCCTTCCAATGAGACATTCCCACATCACACTTCATTCGTCTAGACAATTGAATCTTTTAGGAAGTCAGTCAGTCAGTCCTCAGACAGCACACTTTGTTGCACTCAATCCAAGAAATTCAAGAAGGCTGGTCGTTATGAATTGCTGTTTGGGACACAGAAGGAAACACATGTCATTCAAAACCTCATTTGTCATCCAAGGGTACAGAGAAACCTCCGTCTCCGAGCACAGATGAATCGTCAGTGGACTTTTGCAACACCTCCTGCAGGAAACGGATCAAACAAAACGGTCGTCTCATGTCCGTCCTCGAATGTTTTGAGGAAAGATTCCCAAAAACTGGATGCATGGCAACAAGAATCCCCACCAGGCCAGGTTGGGACATTAGAATCTCTGGTCCAGAGGAGGAATCATAGTCACTTGCTTTAGTTTATAGAATAGTCTTTAGTCAAGCTCTGTATTGAATCAGTTTGCCAAGAGAGATCCTACCAGTGAACATCATTATTACTAGACCAGCCGAGAAAAAAAAGGACTATTTTCCTGTGTATGAAATTAAAATAATAATGGGAAGCATTGTGTGCTGAGGTGAATGGGAAAACAGCTAGCACACTCAAATACTCAAACAGTGGTTGATGCTCTCGTATTAGGTGCTTATTGAGGTAAATTCAATTTTTTTCCTCAGCCACTCCTCCTGAATAATGCGGGATCATTTTGTTATTTTCCAAATGATTCTCCATTCTGAGAAAATGACTCTGTAGCCTCTTGTGAGAGGTGGATGAGATTATAGAGAAGCCAAAATGATTTGATTAATGCAAGATGGAAAAAAAAAAAAGTCATTATTCAAATCCAAAGCTGTCACTCTTCTCATGACACTGTGGCAACAACAGCTATGAGGCTCGAAAGGATACATTTGTGTTAGCATTTCTCCCAGAGCATCGCAGAAGGTCCTTGATAGCCTTGATCCCGATGCACAGAAATCCCATGAAATTGGAATTGAAATTACCTGAACTGAAAGATACAGAGACAGAAACATCAACATGTCATTCGGCACAAAAAATTCCACCGCAGACTCCTAAATACCTTTAAAATGTCAAAAAGTATAATCTTCCTTCCCCATCACAAAAAGAATGTCTTATTTGGAAGGTAATTTGATTTTAGATTAAAGTTTCATATGTTTGGTGAAATAGAAATTCCGATTTGCGCTTAAAGGTTACAATTTCAAATGCCATTGAACATAGGTGAATGACAAGACAAGAAAGTAATGGGGAACAGACTTTAAGACATCTCTAACGATTAAAGTACATTAGACGTCTTGAACAACCATTACTTTATCACTATCGCTATTTTTATTTTAAAAAATGTTAAAACTTCACACATGTAGAGGACCAGAGTACAACACGTGTTATTGCTGCCATCATGGTTGCATTTACTGAAATTTACGGGACCTTCAGGAAGAATTTTTTAGCATTTCGTCTAGCATTGCTAATGGAATTTGAGTTATATGCTAAATGTTGGCAGCTAAAATAAAAAAGTGGTTGCAGTGAACGCTCTCATTGCATAGTCCATGCGTGGGTTGTACCTTTAAGGTAGGGGTATGATACTCTAGTGTTGAAATATTAGCGTCGTAACAAAAACCACTTGCCCGAAATTCCCAATAGATTTTTCAAAGCTCAAAAATCTTTGATGTTATTGGTCACTGCATTCAGCATGAAATCACTTTTTTGAATTAAAGTTTTACAACATCAGTTTTAAAAACCTGTAGACGTAATGTACAATTTGATCATTTTCCAAATAGGATGAAGTTTTGCTACAAATCTGAAACCATCATCATTAAATCTCTAAGTGTCGAATTGACCAGTAAAGATTTTACAGTGTGTTTTAGAGTTTTGAAGCAATCAACACTCCTTAATCTGTGAAGCCAAGCTTTAACTTCAGCGCAGACGGGAAACTCCAAAGCTAATGCTACACTTTTTGTCATCGTACTTTTACAGTTCTTGCCACTGCTGCACTCTGGCCACACATTGTGGATATTTCATCATGAACTACTGCTCCAAAACCCCTGTTTACTAACGCCATGAAAACAATTTTAGATGCTAAACATCTTAAAGTGTAAGGGCAACCTCTCCGTAGGTGCCTCTACAGAAAATGCATTTAAGGGGTATCGATGTGTTCCTTGCAGTTGTGTTGCACTTTATTTGCTTAATATGGTTAGTATAATACTTAAACTTTTCATAGACCTCCATGTGCAAAGTTTTGTTCCCCCCCCCTGTCATGTTTTCAATTTTAATTCAATTAAGGCCGGAACGAAAGCTATCGATCCGTACTGTTTCCAAACTGCCCTGCTGCAGACACACAAACACACCTAATGGCATTTGTAACTCTATCCGCACACAGAGTGCTCTCCGAATGGCCGGAGACCAACAAAGAGAGGTAGAGACGCAAAGAGTTTCACAACTCACTTACAGCCAGCCTGAGTGATGGCCAGCGGAAGGGAAATCAATAGCAGGAGGGGGAGACACCATCAAAGCTGTCCGCCGACCAGCATCCCGTTGCTGTCGACAGGTTTTAATCCATAAAGCTGGAGTCTCCCCTGCAACAAAGAGAGAGGCAGGAGCCCCCTATCTCAACTCTATTCAGGGCTTTGAATTACAAAGACCTAACATTGTAGTGTTAGCGAGGGCAACATGCAACCAGACTAAAGATCTGAAAGTGTCTTCGCAGCCCTCTGCTGCATGCTAATTTCACCATCCTCTCTGTGGTGAACAATTTCATCTAGTTGTGAGTAAAGATACAACTACCATGACTACCAAAAGAAAAAAAAAAAAAAAAACTAATTATACAAAACGCCCATCTTCAGTGGTGTAGCCTTTCTGACTGACAGCGGAGTGAAGAGGTTTGCCCGTGCCGGAGAGTCTGCGCCCTTCTGACAGCCATACATTTTTTGAATGATGTGATGGACTGGGAAATAGTTCAAATCGCTTGTACCTAAAATAACTGTGATTAGAAAGCTGCCAGCAGGTACAAATCTTTGCCCTGCAGAGGAAAGTATGGATACTGTTTTTTTTTTTTTTTAAAGTAAGGTTTTAACTAAACCTTAGAATCATATTACATATTTCACTGCAATCTTTTATATTTGATATACCTATACATACTTGAACAAAGTTTTAGCCTTAAAATAATGACATCATGTTCAAGACAGGATAGCTAATGAACTCAATTCATAGAAATAGACAATTCAAACTAACAGCAGTAAATCTGGAGGAAAAAACGGTAAGCTGTCACTTTCAGACATGTAGATGAATTGATAATATAAGTAAGCAGCTAACCGATTCTGCACACCTCAGATTCTCACTGAATATTCGAACCTCATGCCGCTTCTTGTTTTGTTTTAGCTCTAGGTACATTAGGTCTACGGTCAGCTAAAGGGCAACTAAAGTCTTTGCAGACCCCACACATCCTGGACACACACTGTTTAAACTTTTACACAGTTCTCAGCAGCCTCTCCACAGTTTAGTACCCCAGACTCTTTGATGAACACAATGATGATCTTAACAGCCAGTCATCTACTCTGCAGATATTTTTATTTAATTACCTCTAAAGTTTATATATTCAAAGACTTTAAACCAAAGTGAATGTATTGGCGTGTTCACCCACTCTTGGCTTATCAGGCTGATTCTAAATTATTCTAAACAAACCTGTGATGATCTGAGGGATCCAGAAGAGTCCTACATAAAGAGGGTTTAGTGACTTGCAAATATTTCCATACCCCTTTAACTTGTTCACACTGTGTCTGTTTTTCTTTGCAAAGTGACTCAGGCCTACTAGGACAGAAAGGAGAACACCTGTGAGCATCAATTTTCCGAGTCTTTCTACATTTTCCCAATTAGATTTGATATACTGGGAGCTGGTTCCTGACTGTGATCATGCAGTGACTCATAAGAGACATTGTAATGCTGTAATCTGAGCAAGCGGGAGATTGTAGATACTGCAAGCAAGTGAGCCAAAGCTGGTGCATTGAAGAACTACATATGTAATCTTGGTGCATGCGAACGTAAAATTACCAGATGGTACCAAGTAACGCTGCTCTGCCAACTAACATTGGAACCAGTTTAGCAGAGCATCAGAAAACCTCACTGACGTTCCCTGTCAACCAGCCAGTTTGCTACACTGAGATCAAGTTAAACCAAAATATATAAAGTTTTAAACTTCAGTAAGACACCAATGCTGTGAACGTTGTATTCATTTTTTCTCTCTGTTTCTTTTTGGATCATTAGTGTTTTGTTTTTGTCTTCTGAGGAAACTTTTTGTGTACATTCCCATCTGTAACTGTCACATCGGAACTAAAACCATTTACAAGTTTACTGCTGACTTTTGTCGTTTTAAAAAGGAGATGGTGGAATAATCAAAAAGAGCTACAGTTCTCAAACTCCATCAGTTTGCAAATGGCTCAAACACAAAAGAGCGTTTATAAAGTTTGGTTCAAAAACCTCGGCTTTATTCTGCTGCACAGTTGAAAGGTCTATTAATGGAAAGTAAACTAAAGAGATCCCAAATTCAACTCTTACATGTTTTTTATTTTTTTTAACATGTCTTGCTTGTGATAAATAGCGGAAGGGCAAAGGGGTGTAATAACTACAAGAACCGAAGAGCCATTGTATTGCTAATCAAAAACATAAACCAGGGAGCACACAAGAAAAATTGTATTGCCAAGACTTCCCGTTGGTGAGTTAAAAAAGAATCCATAAACACAGATGCACAGCGGGTAACACGAGTATCAAGCTCATTTAATTTCAATAAATGTAGATCTTTAATAATTTATCGAATGAAATTCACACTGGATGTCTGTAACAACCCGAGAAAATTCACTCATGCAACTCAGTCAAAGCCAGTCACTCCACAGATGAAGCTATCTAGTCTTACCCACAACTCAAGTGTCATTTTTATTAAATATTTCAAACTACAATATTTGTTTTGGACTTGAACTCTCATCAAATTGTTGGCACGCTGCCTCTGCCAGCAACTGAAAGGAAAAGGTTGCTTCTTTATTAAACCAGTACAAAAACTAACATTAAAAGTTGTTTAAGGAAAAAAAAAAAAAAAAAGCAGTTTAAAAGTCTCACAAAGGCAATGAACCATCATATAATTCAGCTGAAAAATATTACATTTGGCTTATTGTTAGCTTGAGGGAAAAGACGGGGTAATTATTTCATCCAGAAAAACTAAAAATCTTATTCCACATTAAAATAAGGTGATTAGCAAAGAAATAAGCTTAATAATCAACCTTTATGCATATTTTCCTTTAGCATTAAGAGAACCAAACTCTCCAGTAATTTAGCTTTTGTTTACTTTTTTTTTTTTTTTTTTGCACATACAGTTGATTAATATTAATAGAGAATACCAACAATGTTTTTATTATTGTGTAACAAGAGAAATTATTTTTGAAACTTTTCTTTTGTTACATAAAAAAAAAAATACTACTGTGCTTTCAAAAAAAACCACATGAAGGACAGGATGACGATCTAGGTTTAACGCTTCTTCATTCACAACATTTAAGTCAAAATGGAGGCATACACGAGGTTATGTTTGAAACATCTCAGACGAACTGCTTTGTCTTGTGGCTCATCGGGAGAATAAAGACATCAGCCAAAATGTCTATATGTGTCAGGTCCATTATTTAGGGCCATTTCCGAAGATGTGTAGGCGCCATATCCTTCTTTTCAAGTAATGTGCTCCATGCAATTTATCCAGCCGTCCAATTGTTCAGAGAGGAGATATGACATGTTGGTGACAAAACCAGAATGAATGCAAAAGAAGATCTGGAGCTAGTATTATCTTGTTGTTCTAATAAGAACATGAAAACAAAATGTGCGTTAATTAGTAATTGTAAATGAATCATACGATCCGAAATCGGTTCAATTTGTTAAGTCAGGCCTTGTATTGATCGAAGTTTCAGGATATGATGGTGAACAATTTTTTGATGGGTTTGCAACATCTTCTCACGTTTTTGTAAATTTCTGATTGAAAGATTGAATTATTCAAAAATTAAAAACATCTCTTTCAATATTGTGCCGTTTAGGGAAATAGTTCAGGTCATTGTGACTTACACGAAACAGGAACCGTTCTGTCTGATTCATTAAGAATAGTTTTGTGCCTTTTCCACATTTTGGATGAATGTTTGGTATCATTTTTCTAATTTTTTATTTTTACGCTGCCCGTATTACGCTGCCCGTAAAAAATACGTTCCTGACTTTCCATCAGGAACGATGGGAAGTCGTCATTGTTCCTGAACGAAACTGAATCAAAAAATGTTACCAAACACACTGTGGAAAGGTTTTAAAGCGACACCCAGCTCACTTTGGCCATGCATGTGCTCTGCATTATGAATTAAAACTCAGCTGTTGAGTCAGCATTGAGGGCCGTCCATCGACCCGGTACAAAATTCCTCCCGACACCCTCACACTCTCTCAGCTCCCCGCATCTGTCTCGTCCCGCTGGATCCTTGATCTCCCGTTTCCCCCCCTCTGTTCCCACTCCTCCCCACAAACCCGGCCGTCTTCCTCTGCCCTCTGCAGGACGTGGGATAAATGTGTGTGCCGGCTCGAGTTTTCGACTTAATGCATCTGCAGGGGTGTGCATGTGATCTCGCAGCCCGACAGGCTCATGTAATATTCAGCAGACCCCCCGAGCCCCCTGGGTGCCACAGGTCTGTCCTGTGATGGAATGGAAGTCTCTGCCCTCATCTCATCTGAAGATAGGAGTTACCATAACCTTTTTTTTTTTTTCTTCTTCTTCTTCTTGCCTGCCTCCCATCTCTTCTTCCTCCTCCTCCCCCCCCCCCCCCCCCCGGACTGTCTGCTCCCCCTCTCACCAGCTACTCTGTCATCTCTCCCATGTTAGCATCCTGCTGTCACCCGTCTGTCCCCGTCTAACCATATGTTGTCTCCCTACTCTCTTTTCTGCCATTCCTCATATTATCTCGCCCTCTTCACAACTCTTGACGCAATCCTTTCTCCTCTTCTTCTTCCTCATCCTCTGCACCCGTCCCCTCCTCCCTCTTTTCCTGCCACCTCTCCCGGCCTCCAGTCCGCCTGTTTGCTGTCAGCGCAGCGGAATTAGCCCGTCCTCCCTCCACCAGCCCACCACCACCACCCGTTAGCTCCTTCTCTTGATCCTGAGGGAAATAACACTGTTGCAGTCTGCTGCCGTTCTTTTTCACAGATCAAAGAGTTGAAATTGAAACTGGCTGACCGAATAAAGAAAAAAAAGGAAAAAAAAGAATACATATAACAAAAAAAAAAGAAAGGGGGGGAGAAAAATAGCTGGCTCTGTTTGCATCATTCTCTTTCTTCCTGCTGAGCAGGGCGTGGGTCTCTGCAGCCTGTGTGACTGTATGAGCGGACGCGGGCCTGTTCATGAACTGTGTACCCAACAGTTGCTCAGTGCCAACACTCCCCCTGGTGGAAGGGACTGCTGGGAGAAAAAAAAATAAAATATATATATATATATATATATATATATATATATATATATATATATATATATATATATATATATATATATGTGGATGCATGAAGAAGCTGTGGCACAAAGCAACAAGTGTGGCACACTCACTTGTTTTTGCAGAGCCTTTCTGGAAGCATATCTTTTTGGTCTCTAATGTCTATAAGGGGATTGGCCAAAATATGACATCTGCTTCAAGCGCTTCCATCCATCCTCCATCACCCTTTTCCCTAACGGGGTCGGGAGTTGCCGGTGCCTATCTCCAGCTGCGTTCCGGGCGGGAAGGTCGCCAGTCTGTCGCAGGGCAACACAGAGACAAACAACCATGCACACACACACCTAGGGAGAATTTGGGAAGGCCAATTAACCTGACAGTCATGTTTTTGGGCTGTGGGAGGAAGCCGGAGAACCCACGCACGCACAGGGAGAATATGCAAACTCCGTGCAGAAAGACCCCGGGCCGGGAATCGAACCCAGGACCGTCTTGCTGCAAGGCAACAGCGCTACCCACTGCGCCACTGTGCAGCCCGCTTTAAGCGCTTCATGTTTCCTTTTGCACAAAGAGTTCAATAACCAGAACTTGGTTAACTCATATTAAATGAAATAGTGTTAATCTACAATTGTGCCTCTTTGCTATGACAGCCGTTTATAATGCACTGTACTGAGTTAGAAATCAAGATTCAAGATGAGTATTTTTGTAGGGGAACTGACGGCATTTCTTACTGTCCAGCTTGACTTAGACTGTTTAGATCATGTGGGCCCGGCTTCCTTTTTTTTTCCTTTATTCATCTGTGCAGGTTGTAGCAAGAACAGAAAATGAGGCCAGGCCAAATATAACATTCCACATAAATATCAGTGCCATATGATTAATGAATAGCAGTAACTGCTCTGGCTTGAAGGCAATAGAAACAAGATTTCTTTTCATAATTTTTCACACAGGAGCTCTCTCATGGTCCCGTCGCTCTCGGTAGGCCACCTTGTTGTTTCTGAAATCTAAATGAAAGCGCTCACCTCCCTCCATAGTCGATTTCATTTTGGTGTAATTCTTGGATTAGTTTGGTAGAAGCGGTTTTAATGCCGTCGTTGTCCCATGTTACCTTGAGTTGTTGATGGCATTCTGTACCATAATGTGTGTGTATACGCACATGTTTTTGTTCATTATAACATGGAGTTGCTGCTTATGTTTTGGCTGTACATCACTGATCCAAACCTCCCACTCCACCACATCCTAATTATGTTGGCCTTGTTGTCATGTTTGAGAAATAAATGGAATCTTATCTGAGCTACAGATCGTAGCCGTCAGATCATGGAGATACGAGGATTGTAAAAGCAATAGATATACATAGTTTTTTGACCCTGGATATATATTTACATCGAAATCTGACCCCACCATTGAAATTTGAAGGCTAAAATGGAGGTTCTTTCAACCAGAATATGTTTTACTAATCTATTACAATCTGGTTTGGGTGAATCTGACTGAATTATTAACTCAGTCACTTGGTCGTAGCTGGAAAAAGTAGTACTGGGTGTGTTGCTGCTCTGTCCTATCTCCCTCAAGATTTGCTGCAGTGTTCATTCAGAGGTGGCATTTTGCAAACTTTTTGCCTTGTTCAAATTGAGTCATACATACAGATGAGGCCAAAAATAAAAATCCAGTCTAATTGAAGGATCATCATCTCTAAGACAAAGACAAACTCCATTTTGTTTGTGTGCCCTCTTAGCCTCCACTGAATCGTCCGGGACGACCAGCGCACATTTGTCACACAAGACATTTGGACTGTCACAGCAGTGTGTAGGCATATTGAAGAAGGCTGCAATCCACTTAAAGGAGGATGTGGTGTTGTACATGCTGCCTCACTGTCATGGCTTCCAGGCATAGCTAACACAACTGAGCCCTCATTAGTTTCACCTCTGTTTCCCCAACTGCGACAAGTAGAAATGTCACAGAGAAGCTCTTTAGAATCCCACACAGCCGCGTGTGTGAAAGGGAAACCGAATCTGTTGTCTGCATAGTTCCTTATGGTTCACAAATCGTTTGAAGCTGTAATCATACGAGTCAGTTCTGTGATGTACAGGAGCTGATGATTCCACCATTTTGATAATGCCGCCATTATACTATAATCAGCCAGAACATCTGGATGTACGCTGAACGGCGGCCTCCTGCGGAGCAGTGCGCCGACACGGCCGCTTTGATGCAATTTGATTTTTCTGGATCTTAAACTGAAGGGGGAAAAAAGTCCTGGCCTGCGTTCAACTTTCTTTTTTCTTTTCCGTAGCACAGCAGCGAAGGGGGGGAGAGGGAAGCAAACAGTGTGTGATATCCAAACATCTGCCGATGTAAAACGGGAGCAGACAAGAAGGGGTGGGGATGTGTCAAGTGTAGTGGGAGTATCAAGTCAAGTGGGTAATATTCTCACCAGCCGTCTGTGTTTATGTGAGTGTGGAGGTGTTGGGGCTGGGCATGGTGGAGGAGCGATGAGAGAGCATGCTGTGCTTTTTAACATCTGGGCAGCGCTTTTTTTTTTTTTTTTTTTTTTTTTTTGAAGTACCCAGGTGGCTGGTACTGCAACAGCTGCACTGCTTCTCTTCTTTCTGCTCACATAAGATCAAGGGAGTTTGACAGACTCTTGATCTGTAACCCCCCCGCCCCTCCAACGCCCGACCATCACCACCATTCCGGATAAAATGCCGGCCCTTCCCTCATCCTATTCCTGAGTTATACTACAACCACCAACACCACCTACTGCCTAGTCCAGTAGACGTGCAGATGAATTCGCTCCACAACTGGGGACAAGCTGACACCTTCCTTCCCATCAACAGTAATCCCACAGTGGAAGTTGAAACCAGCTGTTCCTTTAGTGCCTCATCCAAAATGTAATAACGGTGTATTTTTGTCAAAAGCTTTAGTAAGGTAAAAAAAGAAAAAGAAAAACGCAAACTGAAAAGCCGTGATACTTTAAATTAGCATCATGACTGTGTTCCAGACCTTCGTTTTTGCACATAAACAGATTCTTGCCATTATTGCTTGTGAGGGAACAGACTCAAACAAGGACAAAAGGTGTTCAGAAAAGTCTCAGTTTAAAACTTCCAAAAAATAGTTAGCAAAGAATAAAGATTCAATGCAAGAATAAATCAAAGGATAAATGACAGATTTGGGCCCAAATTAACTGAGATCAACTGAACACTAACTGAGCACAAACAAAACTGACCTGCAAGCAAAGAACCAAAGGCTGCTTAAATAGGGGTGGGGTAACCTAAATCTACCACATGATGGAGGTACAGCATAACAAAAGAACAAACAAATACAAAATTAACTAAAGCATCCAATGAAACAGGTAAAGCAAAACTAACTTTAACATAGCACAAACAATAATACGTGACAAAACTAACAAATTAAAATCAACTTGAATCAGCGAAGTCTCCCCCCTCCAGTGTTTTAGAAAAACAAATTGAATGCTCCAGGTTTCCTCCTCCAGGCGGTTTGTAGTTGCAGCACCGCAAACAAAACAACTGTGACTAAACCATTCAGACATTCACTAAAGTGTGCACCCATTAGAAAATATATGTCTAAATAAAATAAGTAACTTAAGCATACTATAAGCTGTAACTAATACAAAGAAGTCAATCAACATTCCAACTGCAAATCAAAGAAAGTGAAAACAAAGTCAGATAACAACAAAGCGTAGTATTGATGGAAAAGGTAATCTACTTTTCTAGTACTGCAAGGTGAAAGTTTGCTGCATGATTATATAATCTTGTACGTAGGTAATTCATACATTGCCCTAGAATTGACATTATGACAAAGTGCAGTTAAATGCTACACTATGCGGACGCTTTGTCTGCAACAATAAAAATTACAATGGAATTGACTCGTGTTACTCTTTTTTTTCCACCTGAGGAAGTCGCACAAAACTGGGAATCCCTTTGGACTCCAAGAGGCAGCATGTATATAATTTTGCACAAATCACAGGCAGCAGAAGCAGCTTTTCAGTCTTCAAGTGTAAACAGAAAGCAGATGTTCTTTCGGTCTGAAATATCATTTATTTATAACGTAAAAAATATGTTGATTAGTAGACTCTAATGAACTGCAAGGCACACAACAACTTTGCTTGTATTTAAAGCACTGAATCTATTTGGATGATGTGCATCGGGACCATGTCACGGATTTCAGCCCAGGTGAAATCGCTGAGGTTAAATCCCCTGCAGGTGAGACTGAAAGCCGTAAGCCACTCCCCTTTGATCCAGCAATCCCAGCTACATGTCATCTTATCGGATTGCCTTGCATCATGTAAACAGACAAAGCTTGTGTGTCTGGCGTTACAAGAGAATAGCAGTGCCTGGCACCGCCGGCTAGTTCTTGATGATCTGATTTATATTTGTCTCACATTGTTCAGGTTTGCCTGATTTCGCTCCGAAATTTTTAAGCGACGACAAACGTTTCCACATTTTAACAAGCGAGTCAGATTCGAAAGACATCCAAGAAGCCAATATATGTCACAGATCTTCATTATTCTTCTTTGAAATAAACATCGTAGCTTCTCCACCTCTTAGGAGACTGTCTGGATCTTTGCTCTGGGTTCCAGTGATAAAGTTCTTTTCTCCAGTGAGACGAAACTCGCAGTAGTGTTCGGTCAAGATAAATAAAAAAGGCCGGTGCAAAGTTTTCTTAGAGAGTTAAGGAGTCAGAAGTAATTGCTTATTCATTAAATTTCTCCTGTGTAGTTTACTTTGAACTTTCCTTACAAGTTGTGGTTCTACGGTGTTTCTTTATGCTGCCCAGCAGCATTTTCCACTCCGGCGCTTCGCTACATTGAAATGTTGAAGGGCAACATACAGCAAGCATATTGCACTAATTGCTTTCAGGACCATTAAAGAAGCAACTGTTTTTTTTTTTCTTCTTCTTCTCCTTTCACACTTGTCCATTCAGAAACATAACAGAAAAGCTGATTAAATCTGAGGTTCTGTGTGATGAAATGAAACTGAAATCTCACACCTTTGCAATAGCATTTACGGGCTTGTGCAGAAAGAGTCGAGTAGTTGAGACGAACGGACTAGTCGAAGTGTGCGAGCTTCTAAGAAATGTTATCGAGTTCCTCCTCGGTGGGGCGGGAGGAAGTCTCGAAGCCTTTCTTTCCATTTCCCACGCGCCACAGAGCCTCTATACCCTAATCTAATTTACCAATAAGCCGTCGTAATTATGTCCCAAGATCTGCTCCGCCGTGTGAATTGGGTTCTGTCCTCTACTCGAGTGGTGCGAGTAAAAGCACTGCCCCGTCGCTCCAGATGAAGGCCGCGACGGGGGAGGCGACGTGGCTCAGAGCAGCAGAGTTCCATATGAACGTCTTTAGCAGATTACTCGGTTTGGGGCGGGGGGGGCAAACCTCCAATGTGTGCTTCAGGTAATTAAGGGAGACAATAACGGCAACGCTAATACGGTCTCTATGACGTTTATGAAGTACTATAAAACGGTGATGAGCAGCCCGATTCGGGGTTTTACGGCCTCACGCCGGGGGATTCATAAGACCTGCGTCTTTGGCATTAGTGAAATTTAACTTCTCTGTTTATTTAAAAAAAACAAAACAAAAAAAAACCTCCTGCGATCCTCCTCTGTGCTCAAAACAATAAAGGCTGCGTTACATGTTAAGAGCTCCGTAATGAGCCTTGCAGTGGGCCGGATTACACTAGAAAGCGTCGGAGTTACCAGGCAGCTGCTTTCCTTTTCTCCTCGATATTCACAGCGGGCAGACTGAGCTCACTTGTTTTTTTTTTTGTTTTTGTTTTTATTTCTAATTAATCAGGCCTTTCTGATCACACCATTTCATGTCATGTTTCTTACTGACTAATAATGTTGCAAGTATTTAATTAGCTAACACTCTGGATCTGTGGTTATGTGAGGTCTTTGAAATCTTCTTCCGTTGCGTGGCTCTGCAGAGGAACTTGGTCGTACCAACCAACTCAGCA
Source organism: Poeciliopsis turneri (assembly GCA_922788865.1). Classification (NCBI taxonomy): domain Eukaryota; kingdom Metazoa; phylum Chordata; class Actinopteri; order Cyprinodontiformes; family Poeciliidae; genus Poeciliopsis; species Poeciliopsis turneri. Next base: position 1,287,008 of record CAKLNU010001117.1, on the reverse strand, counting down.
TTAACTTGGGCTGGTAACTTTCTTTTAAAGATTAGCTACATTAGCTGACTCAGCCTTCCTGTTATCCATTTGTGCACCGGTTCTTGGTTTAACTCGGTCTGAGCTTTCATATTCACTTTGCACTCTTGAGAATTAAGTGGTCCATCATACATATGGCTAACGGGGCATAATATATGAATATATATGTATTTTTTTAAAATGTGAAATGAGGTTCCCTGAACAAGGTTCCCACATGAAGAACTAAAGTGATGGTCTGCAACATTTTAGCATCTGCAGTAGCTGCTTTCATGTCAGCTTTCACTTCCATGGACTAGATTGCCTTGAACCATCTTTGTAACAAGGCAACAGTGCCAACCACTGCTTCGCCCCATAATAGGAAACCATATTAGTAACCTTTATACAGTGTATCATATTTTGTTGATTCCTGCATACACCGGATGCATATCATATGACTTAACTTTGCTTGTTGCCGCTCATATGATCTCAGCTTTAGCTAACCTTCTATGAACACGGCAAACAAGAGATAATGCAGTGTGTGGGGTAAAAAACAAATGGCTTTTATTCTATCCAATTAGTTTTGCAGTACTCTGTGGGTAATTACTCTACCACTACCACCAGCCATGACCAAAAATAAATAAGTAAATAATCCACGAGCGTTCCCAGTGAGTGACTCGGTAGTCTTATCGTTATGGCTTCATGACCTTTAACAAAGACGTAGATGGTGCGTCCTAATCTCCATCATCCTCAGTCCGTGGAGGTTATATCAGAGGGGCACAGAAGGCACAGTCTGCATACCCTCACCATCTGATAAGCCTGAGCAGTAATCTACTCTGTCTAACACAAGAACAGGATTTACACTAAGAGTTATAAGGTTGGTGTTTTATTTTATTTATTTTCATTTTTCAAGGAGTTGGGCAAACCTTTAGGACTGTGCTGGGTTCCAAATGCTCTCCCTTCACCGGAGCCTCTGATAAATCCCTGTACGATGAGGAGGTGAAGTTAGACTGGAGATGCAATTTACTTAAGTGTGTTGTGGGTTCATATTTTTAGTTAGGTTCATCTGCCTATTTCTAATGTTTAGTGTCACTGCCCTCATACTTCCAAAATGTTAATGGAGCTAACATGGTTGTTAGGTGATGTAGCCAGTTGTTGCCAGTTCTGAGCTAGCTACCAAATTTATTATTTTTTTTATTTTATTTTTTTCACCAAAGAAACTCTTGCCTGGCTGGACGTCCGCATTAAATCTGTTTTGAATACTCGCGTACCTCCATGAAGTAGAAGAACCCCCGAGTCTGCTGGGGCCTTCCTGTCTGTTGGACAGCTTTCTGTCCAACAGACAGGAAAGCTGTTGGACAGCTTCCTGTCCAAAAACAGGAAGCTGTTTTGGACAGCTTCCTGTCCAACAGACAGGAAGCTGTCTGTTGGACAGACAGCTTCCTGCTGTCTGTCCAACATACGCAACAAATAAATAGACTCTCAAAAAATGATAGAAGAGTGACACGAGACTTTGTATGTGTCTGTTTACTAAATATTGGGTGGTTAGACTGATTGTATTTAATGTTAGGATGTGACTGCTATGAAACAACCTTACATTTCTGCTTTGAGTAAGTTTCCTGGGCTGCCTGCAAAGTACCTACAGAGGCATTGATGACACGTCCTTGAATCCGTTGCATCCTTTCTTATGAAAGATGACTATCTGCTTGTTCGACTTCCCTATTCAGAGACTACACTTTTATTTTTCATGACATCAAGTCCTATATGGACTACCCTAAAGGCTGCGTGTTTTCCCCCTTGCTTTTACTTCTGTTCATGAAAAACTGTGCCATATCCCATTAGGTTAGAGCATAATTTAGTTTGCTGATGATACAGCCTTGCTCTGCCTTCTTCAAAATAATGAGCAGGAACATGCTTCTGTTGTGGATGAGTTTCTAAATGGTGCGACGTGTCTCACCACCAGAGATGCCGACTCATTTTAGAAACAATCAACGTAGCGAAATGCCCGGTCTGAACGTTACTGATGGGCAGCCCGTAGCATTGGCTGCAGAGTATCTCGAAGGTTGTTCTACTCAACGGGTTGAAGTTGGACCCATATAGAGAAGTCAATCAGAAATAGGGAAGTTTTTTCTTAAATTGGTTTAGTCTGATATTGACTAAAATACTGACAATTCTCTGCAGGAAGGAAACTAGCACTTGCTTCCTGTAATCTGCTGCGTAGCCACTTGGATAACTTAGAATACACTCGCGGAGAGACAGTCAAACAAAGCGAAAAATAATTCCAGCTCATTAAAAACATCCATTTCTTAATGCTTTTAAACAGTTATCCCTCAGCTAGAAGGGACTGCAACCCGGCTGATTAAAATACAGGACAAACCCAGAATTTGCCTTGAAACCAAAATGGTTTATAAACAATAATTGAACACAGTTTTGAATTTTTACCCCTTTTTTTTATGATTAGCACGTCTGAACAGTAAAGCCTTTTTTTATGTGTTTTTTATGAGAAGATCTTTGAACATGTCATGCATTTATAATAGCGTTCCTCCATAATGGATAACCCTCAGTGCATTACTGGATTGTACACATGGGATCCATGAACTGCAGAGGAGGCTGCTGTTGTGTCTGCATGTTGGGATGCAGCTGGCGTGTTGTAAGAAGGTGAAAAGGTAACTAATGAGACTGAAACATTGTAAAACTGATATTTGCTGGCAAACAGACTCAAATTTACATTGAACCGAAATGAAAGGATCGGAAAGGTGACTCAAACGCACGGAAAAGAAGCGTGGAAAAAAAAAAAACACAAAAACAAAGAATCAGCAGAGAAACGAAACAACCGCCAGCTGCGAAACGACGCCCGGAGATGCAGAAGGATCGCGTTGACAACCACAGCATGTGATTGTGTTGTCTCCTGCAGTTTCTCTTTGGGTCTCTTGCTGCTGTGTAGGAGTGATCAGGAACCTTTTAGAAGCCTGTTCCCGGGAGCCCGCTGTGTCCCAGTTTGTCTCTGTCACCTTTCAGTGCAAAGAGGATTTCATAATGCTCGGCGCAGTTGATGTGTGGGCCCTCAAAAGTGACTAATCTGAGGGAACTTTTCTCTTCCCTGAGTAGACAAGTGGCATTATTACCAGTCACTTTTATTTACCAGCCATAATTACACACAAGTGGGAGGAATGGCAGATTGTTGGACTGTAAATGTCTTCTTTTTTTTTTTCCTGCAAAAAACAGGTTTTTAAGTCCAAAGGTCACCCTGAGAACAGACTCAATCTTCACCTCAAACAAACCATGACAACTGGCTGCATTTATCTGCTCTAGGGTAATATACTTTACCCAACTAGACATAGAATTTTTCACTGTGGCGAGCTATGAGCTGCTGATTGTTTCTGCCTGTTGATCTCTGACAGGCTGGGCCAGCTCACTGCCTTCTCCCCCCACCCCACTCCTCCTCTATTTATTTTTTGTTTTTTTGCTTTTTATCCCCCCCCCCATTTGTCTCTCTCTGCCCGTCTCATAGCTTCTATCGCGTCAGTTCTGGACTATCACCTCCCTTGCCGTCCAGTTATTTCATCCTCGCTTCTGCATCTGCCTCTCCTCTGCCCTCTCCTCCCCCACTTTTCCCACTCGGCGTCCTTGTCCTTCAACAACTCGTCTCTGCTTTTGCAGCCCACACTGAAGACTTTGACTGACATGCAGCGTTGCCGCGTGAAGAGCGCTCCGTCAGTGAGCCGAGGAGCTAAACAACACTGTATCTCGGAAGACCGTTAAAAATAAATACACATAATCTGCTTTTAAGTTTTCTTCTGTGGTTTTAAGTCGCAACCATGGATGGAGCTCTGCTTTGAAACAGATTTATCTTTAGGAAGCTTTAATCCGTATGACTTTGGATTTTTTTTCATAGGTTTTAAAATGTGTGCTCTTGTCTGACTCCTTGTTATCATTGTTTTCAGCAGCGCTATTTTGCCTGTCCCACAAATACTAAATATTGTAGCTTTTCACAGGAGTGTTATGTAACCACACATTTATCCCTTTGCTGCTCGAAGCAGTATTGCATCTCTAAGGAACCACTGACATTTAAATGAATTTAAATTTCAGAATGTAACTGCCTGTTATTTCTGCATCTCTTAGGTCTGGTTCATGTAATGTCAAATCGGCTTGGGCTTCTATATAGTCCCGAAAAAATAGATGTTTTATTTATTTATTTATTTATTTATTTATTTATTTATTACCTGGTAAAGTCAAATAATATTTCACATTTTCAGTTTTCGTCAACGGAAAGATTCATCCATCGCCTCCACGCTTAATCTTTGCGACCTCACAGATGCATCCTTATCCACTGGTGCCCGTCTTTAGTGGGTTAGCTCCAGGTCAACAGTGCATCACAGGGCTAATGCAGAAATAGTTAGGACTCAATTTATTTATGTATTTTTTTGTCTCGATAAATTTCCAAAAATTTTTGGTAAAACTCGCAAATAAGTCAAGCCTTTATCTTTGGAGTGAATCTACGTGTATTAAAAAATCATAGCACACAGTGACACATGTTTAACAAATGAGCATGCCACTGTAATCGACTTTCAAGCCGGAGAACTAATTACCTTAAAGCTTTGTCACAGATGGTTCCCCTCATCCCAGGAAAGCTCCTACATAGAAGTGGGAGCTAAAGCAGTTTTGTAAACCACAGTTGCCTGAAGACTTCAAACAAAAGAAGTCTTTTGTTTGAAGAATATTGGAAGCATTTAACATGCTTCCAATATTAAAGGACAATATTGGAAGCATCCAGGCAGTGTTAAACAGCTGACAAATATTTATTTGATCCCAAACTCTTATATCTATAGTTTATATTATGATTATTATTATTATTATTATTATTATTATTATTATTATTATTATTATTATTATTATTATTATTATTATTCCAGTGCCATATATGCAGTACAGAGGTAAACAGATAAAAGATCTCCCTTGTCCTATTCCTCGGAGAACTCTGATTGGTTCAGATATGTGTCATGAGTGATGTCATAAGTGAGGTGTCTCCATAAATTGCTACTGCAGACCCCAAAAATGAGTACACCTTCAACCTTTTCTAAGATATTTCATCATATACTTTTATGGGACAACACTACCTGACATTTTGATACAATTTAAAGTAGTCAGTGTGGAGCTTATATAATAATATCTAAACCATTAGCAACAATAGTGAGCACAGCCCTGCAGCAGAAGGGCTCGGATTGAGCCCAATAAGCCGTTTTCCCTCTCTGGTGTGATGTGACTCGTTATGGTTAGAAGGTCTCAGTTGAGATCGGGGAGCAAGTGTGTTATATGTGGTGTTATTGCTCTCATACTGGTCACTAGAAGTTCAATACAGCAAAACCAGCCAGAAAAAAACAGCATTGCTGCTCCACATTGCTGCTCCACTCCTCAATGACCCTCTCATTGAGGAGTGTCTCGCAGGACATTTTTGAAACACAGAGGACAGTTTACTCGCATGGCTCAGATTTACCTGAGGGTGTTGTAGTGAACGCTAATATTTGCATATTTTAAACTGTTATTTAACAATGGTAGGTAAGACTTTTATATGTCATGTTTACAGCTTCTGAAGAGGACAGTGGTATCTTCTTCCATGAGGTCTGGCTGGTCCCAGTGCTCAGAAAAATATACCAAACCACCTCAAATAAGCTCATCCTCTTATTCCCTATAATTAAGTTTTATGGAGGTAATATTTTTTAATTAATGATAACGCCAGAAAGAAAATAAATAACTTCAATTGCAATTCTTTTTGTTTTTTATGTATTCATCATGTTTGTATAGCTGTGGCTCACTTTGTGACGGTTCTGCTGCCTTCCTGGGCTTTTATTTTGGTGTGACACCCCACTAAAAACTTCCTGCTCCCTCCTGCTCAGCAGTCTTAATGAGCCACTTAATATAAACACTAGCATTCAAGAACTATTGCCTCTAGATATTTAAAATATGACTCACTGTGGCTGAGAGACACATTACTAAATATCGCTCTGGATTCAACTCTCCTCTATTTACTGTATTTCCTTATTGTTCTGCTGCAGAAAAATCTCTCCTGGTAGCTGAAGTCAATGAACTCTGCATGTCACTGTAATTCAACGCATTTTTTTTTTTTCTTTTTTGCAAATGCAACATTTGTCACACTCTGCAGCGCTGCGGTTTTCTAGATTTTTCTAAAATGGGGATCAATATATTTGCAAGGTTAGTGGAGGAGCGGTGAACGTGTTTGACGATTTTAAGATTTTCCTGTTGATACGTTGATACTTATATTGATGTGTTTTCACAAACATTGCATAAAGAAGCCAAAGTTTTTTGGATTAGGTGGCGTCAAGTGTGTGTGGAGGCAACCGGGTGAGGAGTACAAAGATGCCTACATTGAAGCATGGTGGTGGGAATTTCATGGTTTGGAAATAGAAGTTCTGTCTCATTACTCCTTACTGTTCCTATGTCTCCTCCCCAGGAAAGGTTTAGCAGGTTTTGATGTCAGACTGGCTAAAAAAAAAAAAAAAAAAATGTGTTTGTTTTTCAAAGGTTGGTTTTAACTGTACCTCTGTTTCCATTCATTATGGAAAATCATAATAACCTTTCAAGAGCTCCAACCATCTAATGGAACTGGCACCATAAGGAATATCTGTGGCTGTAGGAAAAAATAAAAAATAAAACAAATAAAAATTCCAGGTTGTTTCACTGAATATTGCTTTCCTCTATCAACACAAAGGCAAATTAGATGTATAATTTATTTAATGAAAGCCAGAAGCTGTTATAATGGAGGAAATCATAGCAGCAGGTTGATGACTATTAAATGTCTGAGGGAGAAACATTTCTGTGAAAGTGTACCTCAGCCTGATATAAACATGTCTTTTTTTTTCTCTCTTTTTCTTCATATGCTATTATTACTCTTTCCGTGTCCCTGCCTTTTCATAAGGACTAATAAATCTTTGTTTGGGTGCAAACGATATCTTAATGGATTCTGTCTAAATAGATCTTACCCCTCCTCTACAGATATTAGGTTTTTGTTAGATTACAGCTTTGCTGGATCTTCTCTTTTTATCAGGGTGATTTTATTGCAAATCTATCACGGGTGGAGAAGTTCAAACCCATCAGAGGCGGTGAGCAGAGTGACGGCAGACAAGCTTTCTTGATATAGTCCCGCGTTGACAGTGAAAGCCAATATCCTTGGTATTTGTCCAACACAGTTTCTCATTTCGAGGTCAAAATCGTGGTATGGTGCCGTGTGACACCAGGGCATTTATCAAGAATTGGGAAATGAGTGAGATAGGTGCACATCATTGGATCCTCCTCCCAGAGGAAAGCTGTCAGGCTAATGCACAGAAAAGAGGGGGGATGATTTTGGGTAATATCGCTGTCTCTTTAAAAAAATAAAAAATAAAAATACAGCGCCGGAGTTACACACATAGAAGGCACAGACCAACGGTTTCCCCTGCATGAGCCAAAACACCTCTGTCGCGTGTCATGGCACCAGCTCTGTGTCCCTGATTTGAACTCTTTCTGACAGATTTCGATGCTTTCCAACACAGAATGAGGTGAGTGGGTGCATTTGGGATGTTGTGAGTCTTTAAACAGATTAAATTACCTCTGTTGCTCAGGAAACCTTTTTATCTTTATTCCAAAGAAAGGAAACGCAACGCAACACACAAATTGCACGAGGAGGTGATCCGTAGACGTTAGCTTCAACTCACCCCCAAGCCCTGAGGGGTGCACAGGCACCTCGCTTCATGAAGATGTTTAAGAATCACTATGAAGATGCATGCATAAAGTTGAGCTTTTAGCTTTTCATCTGTTGTATTTAGATGTTGTTGCAGAGCTTTTGTGGTCTCCTGGATGAATCGTCAATGGTCTCTTGGTGTAGCTTCAGAGAAATACCAGTTACTCTAAAGCTATTCCAGTTGGGCCAAAATGTGTTACTTTTCAGGGTTAGTAACCTGGATAATGATGGTGTTCTACTTCACTTAATCCGACTTGAGCCACGAGGTTGTTGCCCTCTTGACATCAGACAACCTAACACTTTGGCATGAACAAGCCCCCCTACTGCGGCACCATCCTCTGCAAACACAACGATCACATTTGCCCCATTGTGTGAATGAAGAGCCACATGCTAACACTGCTAACAAGCGGCACGGTTGAGGCGTGTGTCAATTTCATCAAAATTTGTAAGTTTCATCAAAACGGAAACTTTTGAGCTTTGTCTTAAAGGTTGAAAGAGTTTCTTACCCTGAGGAAACATGGAGTTGCTTCTGTAAAAGATGAGTGCGGTAGCTACACCTCTGCCTCCCTTTAGTTTCTTAGAATGCTGTGCTTGGAAAGTATACATTTGAGATGTTTAGGATAAAATGGAGTCTGAAATATTGTTTAAACTCCTCGCCGCGGTACCGTCAGATCACCTTTCATTTTGATTCGGTATTGTAGAGGAGAGATCCGTTTGCCTCCCTGGAGTTAACACACAGCCAACATTCATTGTCAGCTTATGTAAGACAGAGGCCAGCGGGGGAGCAAAGCGGAGAAAAAAAAAAGAAGAAAAAAATAGTGATAAAGCCCGGCGAATATGATTGCATGAGTGAGCGATGGTTGTGTTTGTGAGTGTAATTGGATGCGGGTGTGTTTGTGTACTCTTCTGCCTGTACGTGAAATCCCAGGCGCCTGTGTCCTTCCTTTCACGCTATCAGCGTCTTCATTTTTCCTTCCCTGTTTTCCAATCAGAATAAGATAAGTGGAACTTTTTTGGGAGCCGACGCAGAGGCCAGGCAAGAGTTTGCTCTCCATATTTTCTGGAGGCTACTCCTTTATCTCTAATTATGCAATAAAAAAAAAAAGAAGAAGAACAAACTGATATGCCAAATCCAGGCGAATGTCTTTTGAATCTTGGCTGTATATTGGAAATGTCTGACCATTTATTCACTCTCTAGCTGAGTGCAGCCTCTCTTTAGCATCTGTTCGGTCAGTCTGTTCAGCCGTGGGTTTTTTTGAAAGTTTTTTTCCACCTCTGAGCGGCTTTGAACCCTGAGAGCTGTTGAGTTTTGTGTGATCGTGATGATGTCTGTGCAGTTGGGATCATTAAGAAAATGTGGGCTGGTATAACAGCCATATGTTGTGCTTGTGTTTCAGCCTACTGTACCATATTATAACTTGTTTTACAGCAGAGGTATCATAACAAAATTACTTTTAGCACCTGTACTACCAATGTTTACATTGCAAAGTAAATGTATCTTACGTCTCCAGTGTGTTTTTCATGAAACTGTAACTGAAGAATGTACTAAAGATATTCAGCATGCAGTGCATTTAATCTTTGCTTTATTTGCTACTCTGAAATGGTTCAGATCAGACAAATGTTATCAAATGCACCATAACCGCACATGTAGGTTTAATTGTACTTGCCCAAGCTTCGTCGTGTCTACGAGATCTAGTTGATTTGCCGTAATTAATGGAACCATGAGTTCTGCTCTTTCGCACAAATACTGATGGGAATGTTTGGCCATCAAGGATCCTTAAGTTTGACAGCATAAATATGATCCACAGGATTAAACAAGCCTTTTTGAACAGCTAAATTTCCTCAACAGTAGCCAAGCACTTCAAATCGTACCATAATCCAGTGGTTTCCACAGATTTTCTGCGCCCCCTTATGGATTACAATAAAATCCCCCGCAAAAAAGAAAAGAAAAAAAAAATCAACTGGGCACACACATCGTTCAACCAGACATAAACCTATACTGTACATATATTTTGTTTTCAAACTCCACCAAAGTTTATTTCACACTTCAGGTTGCAACAAATCACACTACAAACAATCTGTACAGTGAAACACTTTTGTGTAACTGTTTTTTTTTATTTTTTTTTTATTATTCATCCATACCATTTCCCCTACACAACGTCCCCCGTCGGGGCCGCGCCTCACACTTTGGGAACCACTGCCACAATCCAACTGTATCTGCACCAGGAAGCAGGTTGTGCCATCTTTGGCATTCTTAGTTTTCTCTCTCAAACTCCCATTTAACATATTCGATCATCGCATGACTATTATTAATAAGAGAAGATGTCACAGTCAGCTGTGAGTTACTGTCAACACCAGTGTGCTCAAGAATACATAGTTGCTACTTTCACGCAGCGGCTATTTACTACTGCATAGCTGTGGAAGCCACACACATTACTATAAGCTGAACAGTGTGACTGTATCACTGTTATCACGATCAAAGTCTGTCAGCTAAGAACTGACAGAAGCGGTCACCCGCATTTAAGTGAAGCCAGTGAATATCATCAGTTCGTGACAGCCTGCTAAGCTAACTTTTTTTTTTTTTCCTATTATAGCTTCCTGTGTTTTGAATCGACTCCTTGCTAAATGGGTTTGCGTTGCACCGCAGAAAGTGCTTTGTGCCTGCGTTCATTTGTAGTTTCAGAAAGCAATTGATGCTGCTCAAATGGGAAGGTGGCTCCATGACAATTTATTCATGCAGAAAATAAAAAAATAAATAAATAAATAAAAAATAAAAAAGCAACTGCCTTCTGTCAGGCCACTATTACAAAGTATTTGATCATAGAGTTTGTGTGGCAGCTGAGCTCATGGGCCTGAAGAGGCAAGCAAATGGAATTGCAATTGGAGTTGTCTCCAAGTTCATAAAAGCACTAAGAAAACTAATTTTCACAGAGCAAAAGTGGCTTAAAGTGATTTACCTGTACTGAACTGCCACGGCACAGACCATTTCATGAATCTGCTGTCAGTTTGCCACCTTACTGTCAAAGTTAGTTTTGTCGTCAAACAGCTATTAATGCCTAAAAACATAATGTCCAATTGTACCAATAATTTGTGGGTTTTTTTGTTGTTGTTTTTTTTGTTTGTTTTTGTAGACTTTTGAACTGGTAGACATTCTGGATGGATAAATTGGTAACACTTTATTTGAAGGGGCGTGCAAAAGACTGACATTTCAATGTCATGAAAATAGCACCTGTCATAAACATGAAGGAATCTTCATGAACATTTATGACTGTTGTGATGAAATGTCATTCAGTAAATAATGACACTTAATGCAAATTTCACTTGTTTAATTGACTTTTAATGTAAGTTTTAATGCAACTGTGTAAAAAAATTTAATTATTTACCAAACAATGCTAACTTGACACTTTTAATGCAACTTAAAATGCGAATTGGCATTAACAGTATTATTATTTACCAAATGACACTTCATGGCAACAGTGATAAATGTTCATGAAGACTCCTCAATGTTCATAGCAGGTGTTATGTTTATGAGAGTGTAATGTCAGTCTAATGTAAAGTATTACCGATAAGTATCAGGTTACCACAGCAACAAACAGTTTTGTCAAAATCAAGGGCTATTATAGCTTCAACTATTTTAAGTCTACCAAATCAGGACTGAGGAACATGCAAATGAAAAGATGACTTCATGCTTTTCCCACATCTTGAATTAGTATTTTAAGTCACACATTTTAGACTAAGGGTTGCAGTAATTATATGTGTAAATTAGGGATTAAAGACAAATGGAATTATTAAAAGAAATAAAGGTCAATGCAGCGGAACAAGTTGCTTTAAATTATTTCTGAATTTAATTATCTCACATGCCACCAACTGTTTGGCACATTTTCGTCTGTTCAAAAGTGAATGCGCATGTGATGCACATGCTGTGACGCATTTAATACTCCCTGAGTCAGTGTGCAAGATACCAAACTCATATGATACCATTCTGCAAGTCTTCCACCATTTGCTTGTACAAAATGACAGTATTAATTGCTTTACTCTGAAAGTAGATGGGGCATTTAATAATCTTTATTAAGGGCTGCTTATATGTATTAGTTCATGTCTCTCATTAATCTAAACTGCCAGATTAGTTTCCACACTTTAGATTCAGGCACGCTTAGATATTGAAACGTTTGCTTCGAAGAAAAGAAATATTGTGCCAGAGACTATTTCACATGTACAATGATAACCCTGCATGGCAGATGAAGCGACTATGCACTGTATGCTTCCAGGCTGGTCACTATTGTCAACTGTTGACATGAAATTGCCCCAAACATCTTACATGTGATTTGTAGACAATCTGACCATGTGTCGAGCAAATTGACTTTAGCCATTTGAGATGCACCACTGACAACACCATCGTATGCCACCAGAAGGACGAGCCCAGACCGGACTAAGAAGTGGGAATCTAAATGATTTAATCAGGAAGGAGGTGGCAAATTGAAAACTGGAACATTTGGAAGTCAAGGCAGCTTCTTTTGAAGTTTTGCAAAGTCCCGGATGATTACAAATCAACTCTGTACAGCTGTTCACGTGTAGCATTCTGCGGTATCTACACTCCCACACTGGTCTGAACATATACTGAAATAGGTTCACATTGGATTATTCTATCTGGCAGCTGAGGTTGGTGGCTTACTGTGTTTGTGACTGAGTCGACTAATGAAGACCTGTCTGACAACACAGTTGCATAAAAATTGAAGGAACCTTGATCACTTTGATATAGCATGAAACATCTGATACAGTTAGCATATGTACTATAAGAGTAAACTCCAGATCAATTTTATTGATTATGTTAGTCTTTTTTGGGAAGTGAGACGGGCAATACATTGTCTACTCAATCTTGACGTATATTTACATTTTTGTGATTTATGAAACTTGTTTCTTATTGATAAATATTCCCAAAAATATGATCCCATTCTCATGAACTCATTATTTTGTATTGTGTCATCTCAAGAATTCATCATTGTGCTCTTAGTTGCCAGAAATGTGCCAAAATAGACAACTTTGGAAAATAGCATTACAAAAAAATGCCAAGAACTCCAATTTGCCCTTTTTGTCAGAAAAGTTTCTTTGATCGGTTTTACCAAATTATTTAATTTTAATAATTTTATTTTTCATTGACAAACTTGGCTGCATTTGTTGTTGTTTGCAGTAATTAGCAGATTGAATCTAAGCAAATTCTTCTTCAATCAGGTCTGTCCACTGCTGCAAGGTCTCTAAATGTCATGAGCACTCACTGCGAAATTGCAATTAAGAACATAATAAATAAGTGATCGAGAAACACTTTGTCTGCGGAGCCTGCATGGACTGAGAGACATCCAACTAATTAAGATTTTATGATCAATTAGAAGCGTTCATGGTGAGGCGGGGGGATCGTTTGGCATAAAGTGACACAGGGAAGTAACGAAGTGGAAAAAGTCGCCTTTTTTTTTCCCTTTTCCTTTTTAATCCAAATATCCAGCACAAGACACGATACTCCTCACTCATCCTCAGACAAACTCGCATAGCTCTCACCTCGAAACAGGTTGGCGTGGGAAAGGGCTGTGAAGTTCATCTGGCAGATTTAAACTGGCTAAAAAAAAAAAAAAAAAAAAAGGTTCACCGCTGTGCCTTTTCTCTTCCTTTCACACAGAACGCAGAAAGTGGAGCTGGATTTATTGTCTGTTCACAGAGGGGCAGAGCGAGAGCGGGCTGAAAGAGGGAAACAAAAAAAAAAAGGGATGGAGGAAGCAAAGAGAGTGAGTCCTCAGAGGCTGCAGCCTGTAATGCGTTTCAGGTTGAAACTAGATCAGACAATTAGAGAAGAAACGGCTGACTTGGTAAACAGTGGTCCTCCGCGGACCCATCTCAGATGGAAACTAATTCGCCTCTGTGTGTCAGAGAGGAAGTGTTTTCTGTTGCTGTCATTAGCAGCAGCAGTTTGGATCCCTTCAAACTCCTGCTTGATTGTTTGAATCATAAAAAAAAAAAAAGAAAGAACATTTCGATCCCATTGTCTTCCTCGGGGAGTCAGGCGCCATCTGACTGTCTTTCTCCACTTTTGGCGCTCGTCTCCTCAGTTGTGGAGTCCAAGTATAAATCAGAAGTGCCTCCTCTTATCCACTTTCGATATCATAAAGAGGGAGATTAGACACAAAAACACAACAGATGTAGGAAGGCAGTAAGAATTTGAGAAATGAGAGCGGGGGAGAGAGAGAGAGAAGGGTAAATTAGGCTGAGAATGAGAGTTTACTGTAATGAGCGTGACAGATTGGCCTCTAAACACACTAATTGTAAAAAGGCATATTCCCTTTTAAAAATAGATGAGGAGTAATGAGGCAGGGACACAGAGGACAATGCTTGAAGTAATGACGTGTGCGAGGCAAGTATCCGTCAGCGGGCGCTTTTGCCATAACCCAACACGGTGGCTGAGGACAGAGAACTGCTTGTGGGGTCCGAGGTTCAGCACTCGAGGGCTTTGGGTCATTTGGCCACTTTTTGTGTTCCTTCTGTTAGAATCAGTGATAAGTGAACAAAAAGAGGAGTGAAGAGGATTAGAGGGGAGAAAGGATTGTATCGGGGATAAGTGGGAGGACAATTGGTTATAAGAAGGGGTGCAGGATGTCCCTTCGGGCTTATTATTTGGATGGAGGGTTACTGACACGTTCAAAATGTCTTCTCACGGCTTTGACAGAATCTTCCTGCAACCAGCAGAAATTCCCTGGAATCACACCACTGAAACGGGAGTTAAAAACCAAAAAGTGCAACTTCTTTTAGTTATGAAAGCAACAATTACTTTGCAGTTGCTAATATTATATTTACGCGGGCCTCAATTGATTCTAATATATAGACACATGGAGAGTGAAACAAAATGGTATTTGCATATTTTTCCTGTGGCGGGTTGAGAGTCTGATGGAAATGATTTGCAAGTAGCATATTTAAAAAACATAAAGGTTAAAAAAAATGATCTCTTACTGAGGAGACAGATGTAGAGATGCCTTTAAAGTCAGACCTTAAATGTCATAAGAAGTACTGCTTAGCAAAATACGGAATAAACACCTGCTTAATTTAGTGGATGTTTTTTAAAGTAAACAAAAAAAAAAGATAACTTAGTAATCCCCTCTAAACATTCAAATAACACTGAAAGTTTAACAAGGTTATATTAGTTGGTTAATTTGCTGGACTGGCATTAAGAATCGACTTAAAACCACTAATTGGCTCCACTTCTTAGTCCACATTAGGGCTTTTTACAATTAGCTGACTTACTGACTTGTGAAGTCTTGTGAGCCGTGTGTAGGAGAGACTGGTACAATGCCAGAACAGGTCAGGGAGGAGCGCTCTGCTTACTCAGTTGGAGGACACAATGTTCACTCCAGAAATGTTATGCATTTAGTTTTTTTTTGTTTGTTTGTTTGTTTTTTTTCCTGGCATCTCACTAAAGTCGTAAATAAAATGTATAACAAGAACGACCTGGTCGACAAGAAGGCAACTTTACACAAAGTACCTTCCCGTTTCACTGCTGTGACGGTAAGAGAGAAACTGGGAACGTAAGGACGAATTGAAAGGTGTGGTTGGAATTAAAAAGAGGCAGAGATTTGTCGGGAGATTAAAGATGTTTCAAGTGGACCATCGTTGGTGATTGCGTCAGAAGAGGCGGTGGCTCAGTGGGGAAACATCGTCATCTTGCAACAGAAATGTTGTGAGATTGATTCCGGTAACCCTTTCCCACAGGCTGATGAGTCCCTGGTCAAATTACTTAACCTCAGTTTGCCTGTTTGTCAATCTGGGTATCGGTGGAGTCATTTGGGCCCACTGGTGAGAGTGGCTGGGTAAATTACCTACATAAATTCAGCTCATGATCTTTTCTGGTGGCGGTCAGATTCATGACTCCCTAGGAAGTATCTTAACCAGATCATACTGAAAAATTCACACCATATCAAAGATTGGTATAAACAGTGAACCTTCGATCTAGAAGGAAGTTTGAGGACCTGCAATCACTCCCTATAAAAACACCTGAATCTAACTGGTTACTTTAATTGTTTAAACATCACATATCACTTAAAATAGATTAAAATGCGCAGTGGGAACCATTTCTCGTTTTAAATGTTACCTTGAGGGTGTCTCTGTGATAAACAAAACATCTTTTGTTCATTGTTATCCGAATTCACCAAGAAAAAGTAACTGAGGCTAAAATACCGCCTTCATGACATTAAAACGTAAATTTAAAGCCTTGTTTTTTTGACAAAACAAAACAGTTTTAATTAAGTGACACTAACAAAAGTACCATGTCTTTCCTCAGGCTTTTTGCTTAGAATAACATCTCTCTAAATGTAACATGTACAGTGGAACGCTGCCCATTGGCAGTTCTGTGTAAGTGGATTCACTTTTTTTCATTTTTCTGTAGTTGAATTATATTGGATGATCAATTCACGATTAAATAAAATGTAACTTGGGAAGCTGAAATGTCAAGTCACGATGCCACTTGATACACTGTTTTGTCTTGGTGTTTGCAAGTTTTTTTTAACGTTAGTGCTAACATGGGTTAATGCATATCGAGATATATAAACCACTGCAATATTTCACAGATTCTTTATTAATTTCCTTTATCTGTTTTATGCTACTGTGTTTTATGCTCTGTCTTATTGTAGAGCGATGTGGCCCAGCAGTTGTGGTTCCATACACAACTGAATGGTTTTATGCAAAAATGTTTCTCATTTTCAGATTTATTTATTTATTTTATCTCTCACATACTGCCCGGAAAAAAACGGAAAAATAAAAAGACAGTGGATTTCAGGCACACTGAAATAAGAGCCGATCCTGGCTTGTATTGGTTAAAAATCAAACATGGATGAGACACGACTGGCTAAGTTGTCACATCTGCAATTTGCTGGCATTAATGTTTGATGACAGCTCCTTCATCTAAACTCATTTGGCACTTCTGCCCTTTCACCCTCAACTTTAACACCTTAAGTAATGAAGCCTCGAGTCGTCTTTTTGCTTGACTGCTTTTCCTTAAAGATGTACTAGACATGAGCCTTGTGTAGTAAGGGGTGAGTAAACTGTCCAGTAAAAGCGGTGTTACTGGAGTAATACTTGGCTGCCGTGAGATGTAAGCAGTTTGTTCTGTTTTCCGCACTCCCACAGAGTAATAGCCCTTCTGCCCATTCAGACGGCATTAGCTCTCCTGTAAGGAATGCTGTGTAAGGGAGGAAAAGGGCTTAATGAGGTGTCAGCCTGGAAGCGCCGGGTGTCACAAGTTATGTCATGCTGCATCATGACATAATGATGCAGCAGACCCATATGGTCTCCCTTGGTGTCACTTCCTGTGTGTTGTGCGGTGCCACTTCCTGGGAATGATGAAGCAAACGAAGGGCTGCTGGTTGCTCGGATCAGAAATGTGCTTTTCCACATTTTGAGCTACGTGGGTTGATTCACAGTTGATGTTTATTTGGCCTCGGTTGGAATATTTGTGACATACAATGTTTATGTGAAATACCGTTTTTGATTGATCGAAACATTTTTTTTAAGATGGCAGTTCTTTCAGCCTTCGTAACACGTTTGGTGTTGATCTCTGAGTAAAAGCAGTCGTTTAGTGTAGTACGTGGTGAATGGGGGGGGGGCAGTTGCATAACATCAGGTTGCAAGGTTACCTGGTGGTTTCCTCCGTCCTTTTAAACTGAGATGTCAAAAGCAGAGAAAAGCCAAACACAAAACAACTTCCACAAGTCATAAATTGAGATGGCTAAGTGAGAGACAATCTCCTTGACCTCTGTAGATTGGGAAAAAATTTTTTTACAGTGGTCAACGGAGGATAGATGAAGTTCAAATAAACAGTAAAAAATGAGAAGTGGTTTGGCAGGAACTCCTTTAAAACCACAACGGCTTTTAGTCTGTTTCTGAGTCCATGGAAACTGATCCAACCACACAGTGATGCGTGCATGGTCTTACTGTCTGAAGAGAAAGCAAGATTTTTAAAATTTTTTATTTTTACCTTCCTTCCAACAGGATTAAAGTTCTGTCACTGTAAACCTGCCAACCAGTGGCATAAATCTTACTCCAGCACCAGTTAGCTGACCTGTTGTTAAACTACCTAATTAACCCAAATTAGCTGACTCTGTTGCGTATGAAGTGAATCATTTTTTTTCAGCTTCTTGTCTGTGTTAAAGTTAGGATAGAAGCTGGCCAAAGCAAAAATAGAAGAAAAAAAAAAGCCCAACTTTTTCATCCGTCATCATTAGATAACTTCATGCATTAAAGGCTGAAGACAAGAACAGAAGGATACAGAGAGCATTAAAAGAATGACAAAATAAATGCTTTCAAAATTTTTCTCTTGCCAACTTGTATCTAGAGAGCTATCTCTCAAACATGAATCGTATGAATATTTTAGGACTGTCGAGGAAAGCTAAGTACCCAGAGAAAATCCCTGCATTCCCAGGGACGGCACGCAAGCTGCCACGGAGAGGAATTTGAATCTTTGCAGAATTTTTTGCGCTTCTACTTTGTGTAGCATCAATGATGCTGTAACGTCATGCAAAAAAGAGACTGAATAAACTTTATCTGTTAAGATGAAACGTATCCAAACCGAGCTGATTTGTTTGGAATTTCATTTTGAAAGACTTGCAAGGTAAAAGCATATGCAGGAGAAGTATTTATCTGGGCAAAGATGTTTCCATGAAACAGTCGTGGAGATCTTTGCCGTCGGAAAGTGAAACGGTATTCCAGATGTACTTACAAAGAAACGAGCTGTTTGTTTGTTTCTTCAATTCAGAAAAGAGTAGAGACAGCACAACCCCCAAACCATCAGGAGTGCCAGTAATAGGACATATTTCTAGAAACTTCCATCATTTATTTTTTTTTTCTTTTAAAGAAACAATGAAAAAAAATCTCAGCGAGAAGAGAAGGTAAAGAGAAGAATACAGGGTGAAAACAAAAACTGAATTAAAAAAACAACCAATTTGCTGTAACAATTAGACAAAGGGGAAATAAAACACATAAAACAATTTATTGCTTGGTTTTACTTATTGGCAGCATGTATTTTTAACTTTGTTCTAAATCAACATCATTGGAATTGCTGACAAATCTGGTATTTTAATGGAAAGAATCTCATTAGACTTTGTGTGACAAACTGTTGTGTTTTAACTTCTGTCCAACAATTAATTTTTTTTTGCTATTCAAATGAAACTTAATCAAGTCACATCTGCTGTTTTCCAAAGGTTTGCCACCAAATTCAAGTCTAAAATCTGGAATTAGACTCTTGGGATTTTGACTAAATGAAGCACAGAAACCTCCAGACATCATCAGTGTGTGTGTGACCAGCAGATTCGCATCCATCAAACCGATGTAAAACCTACGCTATTACCCAACGTCTCAATGGCCCATTCAGATTAAAGCTACAGTTAACAAGGCAGTTATCCATTTCAGGGCTATTGATCTGAAGAGACAATTATCTTCTTTAAACTGAGGGGGTCAAGAAATAGTCAGCAAAGACGGAAACACTGAACTGTCCTGTAATTTGGACAGATGCTTCATGTGAATACTGAAAGCTCAAGCTAGAGCAACGACCTTTCACCTCTGAAAGGCAAAAGAGAGAGCGGCTGGCGGGAGGGGAGGGGCACCTAATCAGGACTGTTCCTCTGTTATTGATCATTTCATACAGAAACAGCCGTTAAGTACATAAAATGCTGACAAGAAGAAAAAAAAAGATTCCCCACATCGTTTTTGCGCCACGGTTCCTCAGTGATCGAAGACGAGTGTTATTTTGTGCCTTTAATTTTTCCAAAACGGTGCAATAGCTGTTCAAAGGTTAAAAAGCATGCCTTCAAAATAACAGTAAACACCAGGTGGTGTTAGCATAACCTGCTATAAATGGTTTATTCAACTCAGGTTTTCCTACACTGCTGCTTTGTATCTAAATTGCAATTGCAAAACAGCGTTAATAAGTTTAAGTGCTGCATGTAAGGCATCTATTTGCAGTTCTAATTAGATAAGTAGTATAATGGCATGTTATTTTATGAAAGTAGTTTAAAAGCAACCCCGGTTAATCATGGAAAATGCTTATTTGAAAAAAAAAAAAAAACATTAGATCCTTTTCTGTGAGATTGAACTGTGGTAGCTGTGTCCTAGAATAACTTCACCCACATATCGACAAAAATAGATACCTCTCAGATCCTTAATGCAACTAAAATCAGCCAGACATTAAAAGAAAGGCCATCTGCCTTGCTGCGGTGAGGCAACACAATGCAAGTCAATTTGATTTTAATGCTTTTGTTAGGATTTTTTTTTTTTCTTTTTTTTTCTTGCGAGGTGCACTGGTGGGCCAAGGTTCAGGGTTTTCCATCAGCTTCCCAGGGCACAGAAAAATGCTGCTGGCACAAGCAGGATCTGTTTACGTTCATAAGAATAAAAAAAAGAAAAGAAAAACAATACTCCATAATGGAAGCAGATTGGGGAGGGAAAATGGGACCTGATTGTGGTCACTAAATTATGTTTGCTTGTGTTTTCCATCTGGTCACGCCATCTCGGAGGGAGCTATTTTCTGCAACGTGTCGGCCAAGGTGTGAGCTGGACCCCCCGCCGAGCCTCTGCTTACGCTCCGAAACGCTCTGCCTTATTTCCTACGCTGCTGACTTGAGTCCCATTCAGGTGGGATTAACGCCGCAGAGGAGGCAGGGAATAACATATTCACTTTCGTCTGCAGTATTTTAAGTCGTAATTTTTGACGGCAGGAAAAATAGACTAAATTCATTCAACGGGAGAGCGCCAAAAAAAAAAAAAAAAAACGACAATAAGAAAGGTGGAGGAGCAGAAACGGGTCTCAAATGAAAGCTCGCACACAGACGTGTTACATCTCTTACATCGTCTCACAAAATCACATTACGACTCAAGTAATCACAGTTACTTCTTTTTCATCCAGATTTCTAAGATGTTGCAACAACTGCAGGTCACATTACTGGTGAAACCTGAGGCATGAGCTATGCTGAAGGAGCAATGAGTAAAGCATATTATATATTAACTAAAACGATCAAGCTGAAACTGGAGTTTCTTCAATGTTAGGTAATCGTAAAGAAAACATTCGTAAGGGGATGTAAGGCATTTTCAGTTAAACCTGAAAGCCCAAAGCAGTTTGAGCTACACGGCGTGAATGAAGTAAATACAAGTTAAGGCAGGTGGTAACTTTCACACCGGAGAGGAAAAAGCCAGAATGTGACGAGCTGCACTGCTGGCTTTGAAACCAATGTAGATGGTACAAAAAACAATTAAGGGCTAGAAGTTTGTATTTCTAATCCAGAGGAGGAAAAATGAAAAACTTTTTAAACTATTTATTTACTTAGTTAGCTACATTCCCAATAGATGACTGATGTTTAAGCAAG
Source organism: Poeciliopsis turneri (assembly GCA_922788865.1). NCBI lineage: Eukaryota > Metazoa > Chordata > Actinopteri > Cyprinodontiformes > Poeciliidae > Poeciliopsis > Poeciliopsis turneri. Next base: position 1,265,894 of record CAKLNU010001117.1, on the reverse strand, counting down.
TTTAAACTGGTTGTCACGCTGCTGTATGTTTAACTAAAACAAATAATGCGCTATTCCATTTTTTTTTAACTTATGGATCGCACATATTTTGTGCTCTTCGTGGCAATTCGTATCATCAGATCTACCATTCATTTCCACTTTTAAGTATGCAAAGAAAATGAGTTGATGAACAAAAAGCAAAACTCACTCCAACAAATACGTCAAGCCAAACACATGGAGACCTTTGGCATGAGCTTATTTTCCTCTGAGCACTTCTATTTTCTCCCCACCCCACTCTCACTGTCCAAATCCATACAGGCTGGGTTGAATGGCAACTCTAAATTGACTACAGAAGTGTGAGTAAATGCAGGTGTCATGTATCCCTCTGTTAGTAGCCTGATGGACTGGTGACCTTGGTGTCCCCCCTCTGCCTTTCAGCTGAGACTTTTTCTAAAGGTAAATCTGTAAAGACGCCTGGGGAATTGCATAATCTAAAAAGCTTCGGATGAACCTTTTCGAAGGGAGAAGAGAAAACATCGACAGAAGTGACAATCATAGCTAAAACTCACTATTCAATAGCTGTAATTTTATTGAGTCATGCATTGTGCAGCGGAAACTGTTATGTAACTGCAAGGTCTCAGGAAAAGCTTCGGAAAAGCACTGTGGGTTTCAAAAGAACAACTGCAAGTTAAAACACAATAGTAACTCTCAGCTTATTTTACCCTGGACTTTCGAAATCCCTGAAGCAAAGTGAAATCACGTCATAAGATCTGACCAAATGAACTTGGAACGTCTTTTTTGTAAATGATGAAAAACAGATTCTTGAGACCTAATGAATTGTCTAGTTTATCAGTCCAACATAAGTGTGAAACTCCTGCATTTATGATGCAACAGGGTGGCAACAATGGAACTGAACTATTTGACTTTTGAAGGCAAAATAGAGATTTTTATAGCTCCAGTCAGGTGGGGGAATCTGTCCGTCACCATAGTGAATAGACAGCGGACTGTCCCATATATCAGCGTGTGTAAAATAAAACCCATAACACCAACGAGGAATCTAAAATATTTTTTTCTTTTATTTTCACGTGGACTCCGTAGTTTGTTCAGAATATTTTTGATCTATGATTTTGGAAGGCTCTACAACGTTGCTTCTCTTTTATCCCACACAAACAAACTACAAACAAAACTATGAGGAAAGTCTTGTTCTGTATTAAATCAATCTTTAATGCAGAAGAAAGAAAAGAAATAGTGGAAGTTAAAGTGCAGATGTAACCCCAAGTCCAGGTAATTTAAGAACAATACCTGCACTGCTGAGATAAAGACGTAAAACACTTCTTAGCCTGCTAGCAGCTTTGAAAATTCATAAAATATGACTTTGAATTAGGACATGTATGGAGTGATACATATGTATATATTTATATACATATTTCTTTTCTTATTTGCTCACACAGGGCCAGAGCAGCATTTGACAATGAAAACATGCTGCAAGTGGCACTGAAACATTTTCCGTCTTTGCGTTCCATCCATCTTCCGCGTCCTCACTGGCTGGCTTTCCCACCATTTGTCCCCCGAAGGCAGAATATTGGAGGAGTCTTTAATCATCTTCACAGCCCACTCCATAATCCCTGTTACGAGACTAATCTATGGTGGGCCACTATGGAGACCAACCTCACCAAGGAAAAGAAATGAGGGGGGGAGGAGAACAGAAACGAACAGCGAAATTCAGCCTTGCTACAAATGTTTAATGTGGCACACAGAGACTTGGATTACAGGAAAAAGGAAAATATGTAAATTCAGAAAGAATTCCAATTTGCAAGTCTAAATTGCATCAAAGATCATATGTGATGTTTGACATCAAATATCAGACATACATGGTCAAAGTTTATTTCATGCTTTGAGATTAATTACACATAGATTTGATATTTTCAAGCCTTTGTTTTTCTTAATGATTTGATGTTAATATATCTAATACCTATACTTTTAGCTAAGGTAGAAGGAAAACTTTCAAATATAGTACCAAGGGAATCATGCTCTGCTGTGTGAGTCTATCATCTTATCTCGATGAGCGGTAAGTACTTTGATTCATACCCCTTAGCTTTCTTTTTTTTTTTTCTTTGCAAAGACATATTTTAGACCTAAACAGACGGGTCTAATTCATTGTTAGACTCGCAAACAGAAATCCTGTCACAGTGAGGACGGTTAAATTGGTCGGACTGCAAGCGATCTAAACCTTATGACATCACATGCCGACAGGTTGCGGCGCGGCTCGTCAGTTAACGGATATTGCAGAAGTGGGCCAATACAGGAAAGATTAACGGACTTCACCCGAGGGCAATCTTATCCAGAAGCTTTGCCGACGCTCCGAGGTTTGAAAGCGAAAAAAAAAAAAGTTTGTCTCTGAGGAAACTATTCTGCTTTGCCGGTTAAATGAATCGTCGTAGCTCGAAACAAAGAAGCGTGGATTGACTGATTGAAGTGTTTGTGTCGTCTCATCTTACAGTATTGATTCCAAGCAGTAGCGTTAATTTGCCTGAGATGTTAGTTTAACATATCAATGTTGCTTTATTTACTGTATTTACTTTTAAGGTCATTTCAACCCTCACAACTAAACACAACTAAGCAAGTTTGTTGGTTTGTTATTATCATTATAGTGCATGTGTGCTTGCTTACTACTTTTAATCTATTCTGTTGTCCAAGAGGGAGTATGTAGTGTTGCTATTGTTTTCTTCATGTTATCGCTAAGCTGTGTTAAGCCAACAGCTTTTCTCCAAGCGCACCACATTTCTTGCGTTAAGACTTCTTCAAAATCAGCTAAAAAAAGAAAGAAAAAAAATAACGATTTTATTCCAGTGCAATACAGATAACTAATTGTAGGATGATCCTACTATGATTTTTGATTATGTTTTTAACTTCTAGCCATTCCTTTGGGTGTAATATCTGGCACTTACAATCATCTGCATTCTTGTCAAGAGGTCGCTGAAAACGAAGCTGCTTAAAAATGAAGATTTTCCCAAAAACTTTTTCAATTAGTTTTTGCATCTCGGTCTGAGTGTGAAGTGATTTGAATCAAAATGAAAATATTGTCTTCACTCGGTGAAGTGGGGGTTTAATACAAACATCCAGTTCTAGTTTAATTATAAATTCAGTGTTTCCGAAAGCACAAGATGATGAGTTCTACTCCAGAATTAAAGTAAAATCAATTTTCACCATGCTCCGGTTGAGTGTAGGAAATTAGATATTCTATCAGCACGGCCTGTCAAAGTGTACTAAGCACAGCTCCACCCATGAGACTCATTATCTATTGAAATTTAATAGAAACCTGCTTCCAGAGCTCCTGATTATTTCCAAAAGAACCAAAAACTCTTAAGCTTTCAACAGGGAATCCATTCAATATTGATCCCAAATTCAAAAGCGGATGTCCTCCTCTGTTCTGTAAAATCATTTCTTCCGGATCAATGAAGAATAAATTGTTCTGTCTGACCAGCTCATTATTTAGACGGTTACAAAGAATAAGGCTGCGACATCTAAGAAATATCTTATCCAGCAGCTTCAATTAGGTGGAGATCGAAGTGCTCAGTGTGAAAACCGCCTCTGTTTGTTTAGTGTTTTTTTCTAAGAATGTGCAACTCTTAAAGGGATATGCTTCTGCTGTCAGTTTGCTGTTGGGCCTTTTATGTTGGAGTAAAACATTGTAACAAAATCATTTTAAGCCAGCAGACAGTACATTACTTTACATTACAAAACCTCCGCGTGCATTTAGCCAAGCAGCGTAAAGCTGGCAGCACAAGATCTCCGCGTCTCACTTCAGGCGTCTCACGCCCTGAAGAGCCCATCTGCTGTACGTGAGGCTCTGCGTATGTTTGGTTGAACACAACTGTCATATTGGAAGGGAAAAGAGCATCATCTGAAGAGCTTTTGGATGTATACCGACACACAAACACTGGCAGGAGAAAGCGTTTGTGTTTGTTTTTGCTTAACTTTATTCCACTGAAATGTCTTAGATCAGGAGTGTCCAAACTTTTTTGCTATTTTGACCAAAATCACCAAGTTGAAAATGCCAATGGGACACACACACACAAAAATTTTTTTTAACAAAATGCAGAAAACAATCATTTGTTTTTTAGCAGTAATCTAAATATGTAGAATTTTATTGAAACAAAATACTATTTTTTTTGTGGAAAGTGTATCTGTACATCATCGTTGAGGCATCCAGCTTCAAATTGTAATTTTTGAAAGTGAAAACTGTATTCTCAGCCATGATAACCAGAAATTGGGTCGCTCTTCATTTGAAAACATTCACTTTTATCAAAATTAAATAAATAAAACGCAGATTTGGTTCTGTGGCTCCAGGTCGGTTTGGCTTTAAAGTTGTTGGATATTTGTGGTCCTCTACTAATCAACGAAGAATCAATCAAAACTTATTATCATTCCGCACTGGTCAGCAACAACTGTCATGGAAGTCCAGCACTTTGAAGTTTCGCTCCTTCGGTGTACCTGGAATTTATATGTTTATATCAGGTAAAGGTAATTTTGCTACAGCGCCATATTTAAGGCCAGGCCTTGTACTGGGAACAAATATATCTTACAGAAGGATGTTATAACCATAATAAACTTTATTTGACAGGGTGTGCATAAGACTGACATGACACTGTCATAAACATGACATTACACACCTTCCAAAAACGTATGTTTTGTCAGTCCAAAAGGCCTTGAGATCATGAAGATGCTCATTGTCAAACAAGACACTGGTCTATTCTGTAATACTCCCAGGATCGCAAATGTCGCCCTTGATAGCCCGTTTTTTTTTTTTTTTACTGTTGAACCATGGAAGCTGACCTCACGTGCAGCGAGTGAGATCTCCAGTGCTTTTGTCTCAGTGACTCTGCTTTTAGCAGAGGTTTTTTCTTTTAAGGTCTTTGAGCCTGCTTCACGTTGTCAGACAGGCTCGGTTGAAAAGTGCCGCCTCGACTCACCGGCTCTGTCGGTGTGTGCCAGAATTTGCGACTAGTGAAACCGAACGTTAAAAAAAAAACCTGCATTAGTGACATAAAAAATAAATTAAAAAAAAACTGAAGGAAACTGAAAGAGGGGAAAGACTTTTTCACAGCACAGCGTAAAGTGTGTCAGGGTATGAATAAAGTGGGACGATGAGTCTGGGGAGGAAATGAAAATATGCTTCCTTGAACAGCCCTGTTTAGCATCAGAAGCACACAGGTGTGTGTGAACTGCAGCTCCCTGAGAACGAATACAAGACATGTTTGAAGATTTAATGTCTTGTGGAGATGCGGTAAAACTTTGGCGCATATGTGTCGCTGTGTTTGAATGCGCGTGTGCGTGTGTGTGTGTGTGTGTGTGTGTGTTTTCTGATGTGCTTGGACAAGTCTTTTGAACTTCTGCCAGAGAAGAAGAGTCAGCCTCAGACCTGTTTGTCTGCGCCTATACGAATGAAAGTAATGATCAGAATCGGCAGGAGAAGAATTCAGTAGTACATCTGGCCCAAAATCCCACCCACCTGCATCCTCCTTCATACTTTCTTTCATTTCCTCTTCTTTTCTTTTCTTTTCTAAACCCACCGATCAGCTCCTCGCTCTGCTGACTCTGTTTACATCTGTATGCGCTCCTGATTTCTAACACGAGCGCAGATGCATATTTTCCCACCTTTCGCTGTCACATTATCACATCTGTCTCTGCGGCTTTGTTTTTGCCGCACAGCAGCAAGCATTAAAGCGGCTACTTTGGAGTGTGTGTGTGTCTGAGCGCTTATTGGCGAGGCACTTACTCTTCCACCTGCCTGCAGTCACTGTCAGACTGTTTTTTTTTTTTTTTGTCTCATAAACACCAAGATGTAGTAGAGGCAGAACAGATGTGCTGCTGCGCGGCGCTCCAGGGGCAGCGGCGGCTGAAATATGGCACACTGGAACTTCAGGGCAAAAGTGCTTTCAATTTAGGCACAAAGATCTATTTATACACAGATGATGCAGCGGCGTGAGTGTGTGTGTAAAACCGGAGACATCGGAGGCTCTGAAGCGTGCGTGTGCATGAAAACAAATGTAATCCCCTTGTTTTTTGGGGGCGGGGGGTTTTCTGCCATTAGCTTTGCCCTGCTATTGCTATTAACGATGTATAATAAGACAGATGGATGCAATTTGAACAGATTTTGTGTCAGATTGCAGTTCTCTCATTAGTAACACAGACAATGGGTGCAATGTTGAATAAAAACACTTTTTTTTTGTTTTCGCTTTTATTTAATTCTCATGGTGCCTGGCACATTTTCAAAATTCTTTTAACAGTGTTGATGCAAATAGGATGTAATTTGGCGAGGTTGTGTGTTTCGGGTGAATTTTACATTTTTATTATTTTTTAGCTCCACTTCTAGTTTCTTTCATTTTCTTTTCATAGAGAAACTGAATTTTCTCTATAAAACTCAAAATCCATTTTTCGAATAAGCTGCTCTGCCAACTGGATTTCTGTGTTGATTTTATTCTTTTTTTTTTTTACTTATGCCATGCTATTTAAACGCTGTCGGTATCTCGTTTGCACGTCAGATTTGACACTTAAGAAAACATGTCAACAATGTACCTTCAGAGGACTGAAGAAAATGAGCTCAAAAATAAAATCTGAAAACAAATATTATCTCATGACTTTTTTCATGACAATCTTTAAAAGAGCTCTGTTGTGTCCTTGGGACCCAGCTGGAGCAACGAATAAAGGAATAAAAACTCCAGAAACTGACTTGATGAGACATCCCTTCCTGTTCTTTCACGGTGTGTGTTCTCCATCTTCTGTCGCGGTTTAGACCAGACTCTAGGCACTTCCTGTTCCATTTGACCAAAACACTCGAGATTCAAACGTTTCGAATCCAGGACTCCTTTTCTGCGCCCATTTTGTGCCGTGACCCAACATAGCTATATATCTATTATTCATTAGGTTTCTTGTTTGCTAAAAAACATCTTCTACCGACACGTATAGCCGACTCCGAGCACGGGATGTGACGGGTGGAAAGGGGCCACTCGATTGTGGTGCCACGCAGCTGCAGCGGTGATTTTATTTATTTTTTTTATTGTTGTTGTTATTAAATGGCATCAGATGATTTGTATGTTTGTTTTTTGTTTTTTGAAACATTGAACACTTTTTGAGGAAGGCAGAAAACAAAAATTTACTCGACTTCTTTATTTTTAAGTCACATAAAACTGCAGCACAGCTAACCTTTTTGTAGCAAGTAAAAAAAAAAAAAACAACTAGGCGTTAATTAATGAACCGCCACACATTCCTTGGCTAAAAAAAAAACAAAAAAAAATCACCATCATAACATGAGATATGCTGCCAGTGATCACCCGAACTGGTCTCCAGTTAAATGGCTTATGACTTTGAAATAGAGCTGCGCTATAAATCAAATCATAGTTGCAATGGACTTCTGGTGGCAATAAGTGCTATGATATAGTGGAAATAATGTTACAATCATATTTTGGGCTTTTTGTACTTTTCCTAATGTGATGCAGTCCTGCTTTGAGCGCTTCACGTTTCTTTTGGAAAGGTGTTCACCCCTTTATTACAGACTCCTAATATAAAAACCATGTTTCAGTTGATTTCTGAGAGAACAAGGGAGAAATAAATGCTGTTTCAGGGCAGTGACGCATATCAGTGAGTCGGTCCAGTGAAAGAAGGCGTTCTGCCGTAATGGAGTTACGAGAGGATAGGAAGAGATGTAAGTTAAACCCTTCAAGAGATCAATTTCTTGTCACTTTGGCTAAATATTAAAGCGGGATGTTTCATTATCTCTTCCAGCCGTAGAGACGGTGACGCCCTTCATTTTGAGCTAACCTCTGCTGTCCTTTAACTGCATTAGGAAATGCTTGCCTTAGATCACGTCTCGTTATGATTGCCTCTTGATTCTGGCAATATGATCTGGCCATTTCCCAGGAACCTTTTGACATCAGTCATCGCTACATTAAAGATATCCCGAGCTTCCCAACCAAATATTCCTATCTGCTCTGCAGTCGGCTTGGCTCGATTGCTGCTATCGATTAGCGCCAGCTCTCTTAGAAGCTCTGGATGCCACCCAGTATTGATCCAGTATTAGCATGGCCGTTAAGAGTTATTGACCCTAATCATCAGAGTGTAAAACATGGATTTGTGGCAACGGGCCCAGGAGGGTGGAGGGCAGAGGGACTGGAGATGCAGTATGAGGGGGTTGCTGATGTTTCAGTTCGCTTTCATTTTAAAGTGACAGTGATATATTTGAGGAAATACATTTGGCGATGAGACCGTTTTGTAATTTGCACATCAATCACGGTGAAAACTTTCTTGGATGCTTTACTTTTTTCCTCTCCCGGAGGAAATTGGTAGGTACACGAAGTTCTGCCAGGTTGTGTGGTTGCGAGTTCCAGATGCCTGAAGATGACACATTTATCTACTCAATCATATGAAACTCTACAGTGCATATTATGGGAATATCCAGCCATCGTGCTGTTCGGGGAGAAGACGGGTTCTTCACTCTGGAAATGAGTACATGCCAATCGCAGAACAGAAGTAAAACATCCAATGAGCGTGCTGGCTGAAGCTCTGAGAGCATCATCATACACTCTAAGTTCTCTTTCAACGTGAGCTTAGATATCACTCAGAGAGGAAGAAGCCACAATTCCAAAAGCATTAACATTTTCTGGTGGACAAAGTTCTTAACCCTTCCAGACCAAACGTTTCTGTCACAATGAACTCATATCAGGTACATATGAAATACGTGGACGGAGCTAAACAGGTGAGCTTAAATGAGACTGCATACAAGAAAAATTATACCAATGCAAAGTCCAACAGATATATCAGCCTTTATTTTGGCACTCACCTAATAAAAGCATTTTTTTTTTTTTTGGTAATCCTAGTTTAGTCAGATTTGACCTATTATAGTTAGTAAAAAGGCAATTCTTGTATGCATAGAATATAACCATCCGGTTTCCACTTGTAAATGAGCATCAGATGATGCTTCCTGTGTCTGACAAACTGCTATCTCATCCGTTGCTGATGTGTGAAAGTGATGCGTCTTCCTCAACGGGACAAGAAGTCTCAGCTTGAGCCATACTCTCTGTGCTGCGTCTACGTTCCGCAGCACATTTGGTATTTAAGCGCAATTAATACCGACCTGTACGGCTACGTATTTCATTAAGCCTTTCTTTTTTACTCGGCTCAGAGTTTTGACTGTCTCTGACACGTTTCAAGAGGGGCCGACCCAGATTTCCGCTTCACCAGTCTGCGGGGTTGTTTAAGGGACGCCTACACATCTCTGTAAATTCATTATATTCCAGAGCCACTGTGGAGGGTTTTTTTTTTTATTATTATTTTTATGTAATAACTAGAAAATAAAAGCCTGCATAACTGAAACCCAGGAATTCATTTGTGTGATTATTCCTGGGTTTTGCCTTTTTTTTTTTTCTTTTTTTTTTTTAAGGATAAAAACATGCAGTGTGTGACTTGCAGAGCCTCAATTCTGCTGCTTTACTCCAAGATTCCTGGCTGTGGCAAAAAAAAAATATCCCAGCCAGTCCACGAGAGGCTGTGTTGAAAAGGAATTACTTATCGTGGACTGGCAAAGACATTGACTGAAACGGTGTTAGAGTAATGAAACGGCAGAGGAAGCGTTCCTTGTCTGCGCTTCAGAACCGATAAATCCTCGTTTCCATCACTGTTTTGTTCTCCGGAGGCTTTCTTAAGGAATCCTCACCGAATGTAGCACACACTGTGCGTCTCCTGCCCAGGTGGTTTCATGGCCCGTGTCTCGCCTTTGTCTTAAGCGGATTGGCACGTCGAGCTTGCCGGCTGAAATCTGCCAGCCATTCATCTGGGGTAAGCAGAAAGTAAAAGGGAAGATGGCAGCACACACCAGGCAGGTCACAAATTTATTCAAACAGAAACTTAGGTCTTTTATGTTTCTTCACTGGGCTAAAAAAGGGGTCGATCTTGACACCTACTTTAATTCTTCCGTACTGCTTCAGGGAGATTGCACATGACAAAACAGTTTCAATAAGTGTCAACCCCAAAGCTTTCTCAAAGAAGAATGTGGTCCTCAATTGGTTTTGGTAATGAACTACTATTAAGCTTTTCGTCTTTTGATTATTCCCCCCGTTGTGTTAAGTTGGTGCTCCTGTTATCAAGGAAGAAAACCACAACGACTGAGCTGCAACACACACTGGAGGAGTTTTTAAGCCACCATCAGTTTACCACAGATTTTTTTTTCACCCTAATTATGTGGATGTTTGGGATAAATAATTGTGTTTTTCTTCTATCTCTTTTCGCTAGTTGAAAAAGCTAAAGCTAAAGGAAATGACATGTTAGGAAATACCCTCAAAGCTGGGGTTAATGGAAATGAGACACTAGGGATCGCCCTCTTTAGGGTGCAGCTTCGATAGAGGCTAAGAAACTACAAACCTTTGCTTGATGCCGTTTTGTCCTGCTAGCTCATAAAGGTGGCATGAGAAATGAACCGGTTGTATTTTATTATTAATAAATGGAAATCATAAATTCTACTCACTGACTCTTCTTCAACCTCATACATCAAGAATTTAGCATGGAGGACGGGCAAATCTCCACATGGGTCAAAATGACGGCTTGAAATGTCTTAAATTAGTTTTTGTTTTAAAAGTAAGTTGACCTTAAATATCACAGGCCTTAACCTTTGTCTTGGCAAGACTATTTCAGCATATATTTTATGTAATTTTTTAACTTTTCCATCAGACATAACACGCAGTCATCCTCACCGCCAGCATTAGCACTAGCTTGTTGGATATTGCCAGTCAACTGGACAAAGTTCCTACATTTCTTTAGAGATTTTGGTTTTAAATTACAGAATGTCCTTAAAAAGTCTTAAAACTGAGTTGGTGAAAGCTGCAGAAACATTGTTCAATCTTAGGTAAATATATATATATAAACTACACTACATACAGTTTCAATAGCAAGTGCAAATTATTATTATTATTATTATTATTATTATTATTATTATTATTATTATTATTATTATTATTGCTGTCTTGCTTTTGTCGTCGGAAGTTTCAGAACCTGCTTCACACAGGAAGGCTTTTGGTGGTTCATATCAAGTTATTGTATATGATTCAATTTGTATACTGAAATTATAAATAAATCTTGTATATCCAGTTATACAGTACCTGATACAGATGGTTTAAAGGTTCATGCATCACCTTCACCATAAACTGCTGTGCCTCTTTTTAAGATTCGACTTCTGCATAAAAGTAAATGTCTACTTTGGTCTTAGCCCCTTTTGGACCCGCCGGGTCCCGCTAATCCGGATTCACACAAATCGAGATGCAAAGAGAGCGATCTATTGTAGATAAGATATCATCACAACTTCACAGAACGATACTTCAAAGCCGCTTTTTCCTGAATATGGTGGAAACCGACGTCTGACTTTGCAAATCAGAATAATATGGCAATGGTCTTGTTAGAATCTCTTTAGCGTTAATTCGATTATTATTGTGGAAACGTTTAGACTCGGTGAAAAACAACAAAAACTAGTTGACCCCTGGCTTAGCTACTCCTGTTTGTTGCTTTAATGAGTTCAGGACTGTAAGACATTTCAACTTCCTACTAACAACTTCAAAACCATAGAAGGACTTTGGTCTTGTTTCGTTTTTTTCCTCCTTGTACATTTCTCACTTTGTTCCAGCCTTTATTTCAGCGGCTGAGTTCGAACTCTTTGATTTCTTCTCCGTGTTCCTGGCTGCGCATCCAGCAGATGAGCAGCCATCCCCGAACCTCATCTTTCATCTCTCCCCCCACACAGTACATAGTCATCTCAGAGGCAGTATGCTCTCTCTCTCTCTCTCTCTCTCCTCCCGTTTCTTCTTGTTGACAGTCTTAACCTTGCCAACCAGCTTGTCTCTTCTGCTGCAGCCCTGAGATGTGAGCACTAACCGTGAATCGGTTACAAATCACTTCTGAAATTTACTGTTTCACATGCTGTGGCGCAGAGCGGGTCCGCGAGGCTTTGCGCGCCTCGAGATCACGACGTTTCTCTGTTCCAGTCCAGTCACGAGGAAAGCAAATTTCAGAGTACAGCATCCAGCCAAGTAGCAGGGTGATAATGATGTGTAAAATTAGAGGTTTAAATTTAGCAGCGCTGCTTCTTTAGCGCATAAATAAAGCCTGAGGGCCAGTCACAGGAGCAAACTGTCTGAGTGGGCGCCCTGCTCCCATTTTGAAGTCACATTGTCTGGATGAAGTTTTTATTCCCGTTTCCTTTAGATATATTTTCTATCTTTGCTGTTTCCTTCTCTCATTATTTTTTTTTCCCCGGTATTTCTCTGGCCCGTCTCTCAGCAACATGCGGTAAGGCAAGCCGATAACTCTTTCTATAATTTGCTATAACTGAAGCTCTCCAGCTGCATGTCAAGCGAAGTCCCAGCCAAGCGCGAGAACAGTGCGTCTCGTCTGCGTCTTTATCTCCTTGCTTTTTATTCTTCCCAGTCGTTAAGTGTGCATCTTCGGGTCGACGGAAAAAAAAAATTTTTTAAATTAAAGGCCGCCTGAGTCGGGATCTCCACAAAAGTTTCTCGCAAGGTCTTTGTTCCCGCCCGATTGCCTGCCGACGCCCGGCCGGGCGGGGTCGCAAATAGCACGGCGCCTTCCGCTTGAAAAATGGCGCCTGGCAGTTCACTACGGTCGTCTGCTATTGGAACTGCTGGAAACGGCGGTAGGAACCGAGATCTTTGCACAGAGATAAGATACAGTATTTCATGCAGGCTGGCGGATACAGATGGCTCTGCGTTTTAACCACCTCGCTGTGATAAGTAGGCCGACAGCAGCTTTGCGAACGGGCTCCGCCGTCTGAATGCCAATGAGGACGCCGCCATGCAATCAGAGCAGCTGCAGCAGAGAGCCCGAACTGGACCAGTTAACTGATTCTTGACTCTCTCACCTCCCCCTGTGTGTGGTGGTGCATGAATAAGAGTCCAGAACTGTCCCGTAACACGGAGACCCACGAGTGTCAAAACGAGACATAATTGGCACGCATGAATCGTTTTGAATGCGACTCATTAAATAATCACATTAAGTCCATACCTAATCGAGCATAACACCATGACCCCTGACAGACGAGGTGGTAAATGCTGACTTTTTCATTTGATTATGGTCTGTGGCAGATTTTGAAATGGACCATTTGGGCAGGGGATCCAGATTAAAGAAAAAAGGAACTTATTTGTTTATTATTATTTTTTAACATGGAAGTAATTCTGTTACTTCCAGACACAACTTTGTCATTTCGTCTCTTTGCTGTTCCATGCTTTTGCTTTTATTTATTTTCCCTTATAATTCATTACCTTTACTTTTATAGGTACAAAAAGGTCCCATATGTTACAGGAGGACTCTTTTTTTTTTTTTTGTAGTGGGGTTTGTAGGAAACTGTTTTCTTTGACTTTTTCGCAAAAATAAAAGAAAGCATTCATGAGAAGTGCCCTGCACTTCAGCTGGAGTGTGACAGCTGGATTTTCTACGAGCCATCTCCCAAAGATTAGTCACCCAGGAAAAAAATATGTAAGTGCCCGAATTTTGACATGTTAAAATAATAAACTATTTTTAGAACAGCTCAAAAGTAAATGTCACAATTTGATGCGCTGTCCCAGATTATAGCGTAAGCTCATTCACGTCCGTTTCACTTTACAGCCTGGTTGGAGGTGATAACGAACCTTACTGCAATGAGAAACAAAAACAAAGAAGAAAGTTTATCGAACGTGTTGGAGGACGAGGCAGCCGGCAGTTGGCTTGTCGGCTGGATAGTCGTATTAACTTTCTGATGGTGGCTTGAGTGCGTGTTGAATGTGCAGCAAAGTTTTCATGTGATCACTGACCTTCAAGCCTTTACAGTGTCACACTGGTGAAATGTTCCCACACCAGTGTCATTGCCGTCTTTGGCTAAAGCGAACAGCAAGGGAACACATTGATTCCCCTCTTTTAGCCATCATGGCAGAAATAGAAAGTCTTTCAGCTTATTTAGCGTCTGAATAGATCCAATGGGTTGAAGTCATGACATGAACTTTGCCAAATTAAGACAAGGAAATGTAGTTGTGGAGTAAGCTACTGTACTAAAGAACCACTGTTGGAACCCTGGCTGGTAATTTACCAAAATTTGTGAAGTTTCGTCTTCAGGGAAATGAAGCACAACTCAGCTTCAGGTAAAGAATCGCCAATGTCTCATTTTTGCTGATTCCTAGTTCAATTCCTCTTTATAAAGGGGATTTGCAAAACATGGATTACACGTCAGACAGATCCAGATTATTGCCTCAGAATCATTTGGACCGAGTTTCTGCTCGTCTGACTGACAGCCAATAAAGGCAATTACATTTTGAAAGTGTTTTCCTATTTGCGCTGTCAAAGAACAATATTAGCATTCAGTCAGAGTTGTGTTTCTGTTCCCTCTCCAAATATGAGCTGAACAGTCACCCCCGGTATCTGGCTCTTCACCTCGAGTATCTGGCTCTCTCATCAGGCGCTGTTTAAAGATCTGCCAGTTCCAGAGACTAATCACCTGGGAATTTTCCAAAGAACTACACGTTCCCTTAGCCTTTTGTTACGGCGGCCTCCACTGGAGGCTAAAGCCTTATAAAGATCAGACAAATTAGTCAGCTAAAAATTCAGGAGAGCAGTAACGGTTTTTTTTTTTTTCTTTACCTTTGATTCCTTGCTCACAGTAGAATACAAAAATGACCAGGAAACTGTTTAAGGTTGTTGTTCTCATCAGTGTTGTTTTCCTTGAATACTCAATGAAAATAAGGCAGTTGTTGTTTTTTATGTCATCATTACCCTTTTAAAATTGCTAGAGGCCTCAAGTTTACTTTATCCCAATAGTAATAATAATAATAAGAAGAAGAAGAAGAAGAATTCACTTATGTGGTAGAATGGCCCAGTCAAAGGCCAGACAAATATCTGAAATTAAACAGAGTTTAAGCTATTTTGCAAAAGAAGAATGTGCAAAGGTTTCCGAGAAGCCTTGATGCTGTAAATTACATACCAAAGGTGTTGTAGTGCTGACTCCAGGCTTACAAAGAAAAAAATGTAAATAATCTATTATTTACTTTCACTTTACAATAATACACTAGCTTGTCACCTTCATGACATAACATCCCAATAAAATCCGTCAAAGTTTGCTGGTTCTGACAGTCTGACACCGCTTATGTGAACAAAACCCAAGCGGTGTAAATATGGTTTAAAACACTGCAGATGTTCAGCTGGGTTGTTTGTTTGTTTTTTTGTTTGTTTGCTTTTTTTTTTTTTTTCTGACAATGAATTGTGTAGCACGCAACATTCAAATGTAGGTCACCGTTGGCAAGAGGCAGGGCAGGGAAGAGAAAGTACAAACAAATGGTGCAGAAGGTAAATTATTCATGGAAACTCTGTTAAATTTAAACAGGAAGAAACAATCCGACGTTTCTTGCATTCCATCTTCCTGCTCTCCGAGTTGGGTTTATATTGGGTTTATATTGGTAGCAGGCTCATCTGAACCCCGACGTCCCCCGTCAGCAGGAGTAGTTTCCAGTTTCTGGCGGTGTTCATGTAGTTCACTCTGGTGAGTTCTGGGTTTTTCCCCAGGATTTCGCTTCAGGTGGACATGCCTGGAAAGCTGCAAAGAAAGGCTTCCAGATCAAATGCCTTCAAACAACATCCTTTCAGTCTTAGTACTGAGCTGTGCGACATGTATGTTGTTTGTGAAAAGGAAAATGGCTGTCAGTCGTAGCATTGAAACTTTACCCGATTTAAAATCCATTTGGAAAAACCGTGGTCTAAGAGGTTTTATCTATAAGTTGGTCAAAACCCAAAGCACTAAAAGAGGAACTCAGGTACCTGGTTCCTGGGGTCCAAACTATCTTCCCTTGACATCCACTGGTTTTATGAGGTTAAATTTGAATTTGATTGCCTGCTGGATGCCCAGACTCTGAAGTTTTACACAATTGGATACGATTTTATGTAATCACGGATGCTTGGCCATAACGCAACTCCAATTTAAACCTCAATCATGTCGGAAGGTACGCCGTGAAGCTTACCTAGAATCACGTGCGATACAAGCAACCACCCAACACTGCAAAGAGAAACACCGAACGAGCTGAATGAGATGACTGCTAACGAGCGCTTTGGGCTTTGCGAGGCACATTTAAGAATCGGTGGCGTGCTCAGTGGCCAAGACGGACCGACTGCCTTCGTTCATTTCCTCCACTGCCATTGCCAAAGTACAACCATGGCAGTGTACAGAAACACAGCATCATCATTCATGACTCATCTTTCTGCTTGCCCAGGATGAAACGCATCCTGAGAAACTGAGTTCAATGGGAAAAGTCCCAGATGGAGTCCTGAAGGCAAATGAGAATCAAGTGGAATTGCGTAGGAAGGCAATGGCCAGGCTGGATTATTAACAGATCCTTAAAACGATGTATAACTGCTGCTGCTGTGTGTGTGTATATGTGTTCAATGCTCCTTTGGACTTGTGCCACTCCTTTATTTATTAAATGTCTGTGAATGAAAAGATTAAAACCCAGTTCCAGAGTGTGAACACTGTGCAATGATCAGAAGACAGAGTAGAACTGAGAGTTAATCCCGACTGCAGCCGTCACTCCTCCTCTTTCCTCTCCTGACATGGATGAGAGGTTTTCTCTTTACACCTTCCTGTGGAGTCTATCTAAGTTAAGTTAACAAGTGTTTTGCTGTGTCATTGGTTATGGCTTCATTGCTGAAAACTTTAAGTCGGTAATGGAAGTGTCTCTCCCACTCTTGGTGGCTGAGTGAGAACCTGTACACTCTGCAGTGGGAGAAATTACTTGCTTACTGTCTGCTGATCCAACAGCCCCGTTTGACAGTGGAAGTGCTCACAGAAAGATGAGTAAGTGAAAAGTGAAAGAACAGAATTGTTTGGGTCTCGTGGTCAATATGTGCCTTGAAATGGTGATGTGGTAAATGGAAGAAAAAAAAAAGTTTTCTGAATATTCTTTATTTTTGGAGCCGTGTTTCCGCATAAAGTTTTTACCCTGATTTGGTTATTCAGACTTGAAAAATAATAAAATCCATTTCTGTGCTTTACCAGACTTCTCACAGCTTCGTAGGAAACATGTTAGCTCATGTGCTTCTTCCTGGGATTTTTGTTATTTGCATCATAAATTAAGGCCAAAGCAAAAGGCTGGAATGGGCCCTCTGCCCAGATTAAATAGTTTTTCACCTTGTGGATGAAATATTTCAACGAGACCACACCAGAAATGCACCACTATTACTCTTGACCAGGAGGTCCAAACTACTGTCAAATGTTTAGATGTGAAAACAAACCTAAATCAAATGACTTTGTTCCTGGGTTTCTGGAAGTTTGTTTGTTTGAATGCTGCTTCTTTGCGCTCGGTTCTGGTTCTGGGGAACAAACCACACAAAGACTTTTAGAATGAAACAACAACAAATACGGATCAAACGCAAGTGCGAAGTTCTGAGCTACGTTTGAAGCCAAGATAAAATAAGATTTCTAACCCACACGCAAGAAAGAAAAAAAACAATAAAAGCCTCTGTCGGGAATTCCCAATCTTCCAGGCGGCCCTTGGATGCTGGTGTTTTTTGTGTCCTTTGGAGTGCTCGTCTGTGTTCCCCGTTTCCAACCTGCCACTCTCCTTCCATCTACAATCCCTGACATGCCTCTTGAGATAACAGATGGCATGATGGGACGGGTTCCAGAGAGCCCCATCCTACCGGGCCCCTGCCTCACTGTCATCTCGCTGGCACAGCCTCAGTCTTAATCAGGGGCTAGACGGATGCCACTTCCCACCTGCACTCTGTCTTTCAGCCAGAGCGCACCAATGCAGATGAGGTTGATGTAAGGAACAGAAGGCAGTGTCTCATCTTCTTCTGTCCCCCCCCCACCCCCTCTCCTCTTTTCTGACAGTGCCATCTCAGAGGATAGGAGAATCGTTGAAAAGTTTATGGGAACGGAGTCGGCACGGGAAAAACAAGACAGATGGTTTCAGAGCATTTGAGCTCTGATTGTCCTATTCCATTTCTTTCTAACGTGCTCGAAATGAATGTCAAGCAACTGCTCCTGTATTTAATTCTGCCCTTGCTCCGTTTGCCTGACAGACGTGGTCGGGCTTTTATGTTTGTCATATTTCAGGGGTTTGTCTTTCTGGGAACTCCACGGCTCAAATTTCTCCAACTAAATTTTCAATTTGCTTAAAAATGCAGGGCACCATCTGTCGAAAGTCTGTCTCTGATGTTCAGAGCTGAAACAACACCAGAAAAACGCCTGCTTTCGCCGGCCAACTCTGCAGGTTTCCAGAGATTGAGTTGCGGTATCGGCTTTTAGACTCGGGATCCTCTCTTTGGAAGGACGACCGAACAAACAGATGTGGAGGGTAGCATCGGTTTGCTGGCAGGAGTCTACCTTTTATTATGTTTGAGCGCGCTAGTTCTCTAACTCTCATTCTGAGCACAACAACCCGTAAGTAGCATCAAATATTTATCGTTGTACCTGTCTTCCATCAAAGCTATTGGCTGCCTTTGCCTGCCTTTGCCCTCAGGTTAGCAATACACTGTTGAAAAAAGTTGGAGTGAAGAAAAAGTCTATTATTTTTTATCTGCCTTTCTGGCTTCTTCACGCGCGTCGTACATATTGTATTTATGACCTTGGCGGGGCTGGAAGAACTTTAAATCAGAAACAAACCTAATGCTCTTATACCTCCATTGAATTCCAAAATAGAGTCCTTGTCCAGTGTTTGGATTGCAATCAGCCGTTCGGACAGCACAGCACAGCATTACGCCCAAATTCCTATTTCTCACTCCTTCATGTGTCTTATCTGCTGGAAGGTAACAGATGTTGCATTGGAAAAACAAAAAAACAAAAAAAAACAAGTTGATAAGCCCCGCATAAAAGCCAGAGCCGTCTAAAGGACTGGACAATGGCCGTCCACTACTGGGTAAAAGTATTTGCTCCCTTAATGATGGAAATTTTTGCTTTATGTCAGTCATAAATGTTCTACATCAAAGACTTTTTAATAGCAGACGAATCTAATTGGAGTAAACACAAAATGCGGTTTTTGAAACGCGTTGTTAAATATATAGCACAAAGTGTCATATATGTATTTATGTGGCGGTTGATTTAAGCAGAAACACTTAACCCTCAGAAACGCTTAACCCTCCTTTGTATACTTGTATATTCATATATATTATGATATATATGAACAATACATATTCATATATTGTATGAATATATTGGGTGCTCCATCCTTTAGATTCGCAAAATGTATTTCTTGACCAGTTGTAACCAATCTCAGGACTTCCAAATGTTACTACAGCATTCTGCACGGCGTGTAATTAATCACTGTTCAGATTAAATGTCAAACACTGCAAGATCATGACAGCCAGCATGTAAGGACATTAAACACTTTGCACCTGGAGATGTCTCTTTACATAACTGTGCACAGGCGCTATTACGGTGGCCATGGCGATCGTTCTAAAGCCTGTTCTAATGGAATTTTGCCAAAAGTGAACCCCGTCCTCCACAGGACAGGTGTTCTTCCATGCTGGCATCGTTGGACACTGGGACCTTTCAGTGGGAGATCAATGCATGCTTGCATGCAGCCACAAAATCAAAATTGGCTTTAAAAGAAAATCCCAAATGTTTGCAGACAATCACAAATGCTGTTTTGAAGCAGAATCACAAAAACACAACGGTAGGTTGAATTAATGCCGAGCTCAAGAATACATCCTGAACTCTATTTTCATTTAGAAAAGTGTGACAAACTCAAAAAAAAAAAAAAAAAGTGGAAATTGAGAAACTGGAAGCAAAAGAAGCGAGTGTGTCTCAAATAGGTCTGAAAAAAAAGAGAGAGAGCAAAATCTGGAACCTTGTGTGAGTTGGAAAGGGTGAAAGAGCAGGGAAAAAACACAGACAACAAATGTCACATACCAAATTAAAATGAATGCATTTAAACATCTACATCCAGACAAATTGAGAAGGGAAAGTGCAGTGTGGAATGCAGCAGAGATCTGGTATTTATTCTCTAACCAATGCAAGGCCACTTCAGCTGGATTTCCACTTGATTAAATCTTACCGTTCGTTAGAGTTGCTCTTGGTGTTTCTTTATAGGAAAGTCCTTGAGCGATTGCAGTTTGGAATATAGGCTCAGTTTATGCTGCCAAGTTTTAGAGGAAACATAAACTAGGATTTTATATCCTTATTTTCAGACAGATACGAAGTCCATATCTGACACTTATATCACTCAAAATCAAATCTTTTTCAGAGGCATTGTGAGTACAAAAATCAGAGTTATCTTGAGTAAATATAATTCTTTCACAGTTTTCTGATAACAACTGTAAAATCAAACTTTTTATCAGAGATACATAAGCAAATGCCATGGTTTGACATTTATACATCGACTTAAGTAAACATGCAGGACAAATCTTCAACTTTGCAGTACTTTATAGTTCTCTTTGGAGAAAATACCAGCCTTTTTTTATACTTCTGGGTAAAACTTTAAATGAAGCGGTGTGAATAAGACTGGCATGACACTGTCATAAACGTGACGCCTGTTCTGAACATGAAGGAGTCTTCATGAATGTTAATGACTGCCGTCACTGAAGTGTCATTCAGAAGACTATAACACTTTCAATGCAAAGTTGTACTAAAAGTGTCAGTATTTTATTTTTGAATTACATTTCATGACAACAGTCATAACCATTCATGAAGACTCCTTTGTGTTCATAACATGTGTTATGTCATGTTTATTACAGTGTCATGTCAGTCTTATGCTTCAAATAAAGTGTTAGGTATTTCTGTCAACATAAGTATGACAGCTTGATGTTAGCTGTTTGGCTTGTTGAGGAATCTGCTCAGGTTGCCAACCTGCAGTCTGATGTCTAACAAACAGTCCACCTGTAGCTTTTCCAGCTGTGGTTGCAGTAGCATGAGTGACGGACTTTGTTTTGTTTCATTTCCAGGCACGTTGGTGTTTTTAGCAGCAAAATGTTTCCAGAAGATTTCAGCGATGGTTGAATCATCGTTGCTCATCGAGTGGTGGTGGCAGATGTGAAATGACTTTCATTCAGTCAGGAAGTTTGATTTTGAAGTGGATCAAAACAGGCATCAGTCAAAAGATAAAAGTAATTTAAGACAAGTATTTAAAAAAAAAAAAAAAAAAAAAATGGAACAGCAAAAAAATATATTTTCTGACCAACTTTTTGCTCGCCTCTATGTGATTTAAGAAAAGTTGTTTTTTACAAACCTTGCTATATGCAGTAGTTGTTACAATTATTCTGATTAGGTCAACATGTGGACTGATGCTCTTCGTTCAGATGTAAGCTGTAGCACAGAACGGGCAAATTTACAGATAAAATGTTCATTTTTAAAATGGCTAATGACACATTTTTCTTCAAATAAAATCACCGCATATCGTAAAAACAAACAATCTGATGTTAACTGAAAGCAGAAGCTTAGATGAAAGTAAAAAGACAACTCCCCACACGACTGAAATCGCTCCGCCTCGACTCATCTTCTGCTCTTAATTGTGAATCCATTCGCCAAATCGTGTATTTTAGACTCGGTGGTGGTTTTATGAAACCGGAGGAATATTAAAAAGCTGGAGTTGAGCAAATCCAGACGGGACAAAACGAAAAAACTGGAGATCTGTGTTGGTATTGGACTCTCATTGAGCACTCTCCTGGTCAACAGGAGCGTAAGAAAATTATTTGAATTTTAATTGCGTGCGTGTTGTCGCCTCGTATGTCAGCGCGAAGCATAATTATGGGTAAAAGTCCTCCACGGTTCAAAATAACTGCCCAAAAGAAATAAATGACTCCTAACTTTATGAGAGGAAGATGGGAGGGGAGGCACCTCAAACAGAAACATTGTACTTTATTAAAATAACTCCCTGCTGTTCAGAATAAACTCTGACAAATATTCCCCCTAACAGGCATGGCTGAAAAAGAATATTTAAAATCCAGAAGGTAGTAAATCTAGCAAACAGCCTCTGTGAGCCCAGCTTCAGAAATTAGCTCTGTATTATTCATAGAAATGTTCCTCGTTTTGGAAGCATTACTCTTATAGACACCACAAAGAAACGCGTCCAATGATGTTAGAAGCTGACAATTAGAATTGGGGGCGGGGGGTATAATAAAAAAAGATTCATCCAGATAACTGTATCTATTAAAAACAACATATGTGCTTTTGCATGACAGCAGAGTCTACTTTAAGGATTAATAATGCACAATTCTTCTTAAAGTCGATGCTCCTATAGAAGCAAATTCTCCTGATCACAATCTGCTTACGGGATTAGAAGGGGAGGCAAAGTTCCTCATTTGTAAAGGCGCTGTTAGACTTTCCTATTAAAAGAACCAAACCGAATACTGCATCAGTATTCACAAGCAGCCCTCCACCCTACAGCTAACGATTTAGAGAACTAGTAAAAGCAGGCATCTGTTATTTGGATTTATGTATGTTTTCGTGTCTTTTTGGCAGCCGCGCTCTTTGTATGTGTTCAGGGGGTGGAGGTTCAGTTTTCCTTCTCCCTGTTGTATTCTAAAAATCTATAAATCAACTATAATTAGAGTTGTTTCAGTAATACAGTGACTGTCGAGTTATGCATGTGGCCTCGGAGTGACACAAATGTTTTGCAAATTTTTCAGCTTCAGTTTTTGTGCTGGCAACTTACATTGTTGTTATATTTTTGGGCACATTGATAAGATTTACATGTATTGAAAGTTAAAAAAAAAATAAATAAAATCATCAACACAGGTAAAGTGGTGAAACGGACTGCTTGAATCACTCAATCATTTAGAGATGAACCAGTCAAAAAAAAAAATTGAACAGTTTCCAATTTTTGAATTTGTGAATTTGCCAATTTTAGCCAATTCGGATATTGCTTTTAATACAATTCTGAGCTTTGCAGCGCGAACGAGCAGACACGTTTTATAGGAACTTGCAGGTTTTAAATGGGACATGGAGCATGGATGATCATAACAAACAAGAATAGAAACTGAATGAAAGTCAGTCATAATAATGGATCATGGAATGAATGAATCCAACAGGAAATGACAGAAACAAAAAGGTTTAAGAACCGGGGGGGTGTGATTACTGAACAAGAAACAGGAAGTTGATTAGCAACCTGGTGCAGCTGTAAAGGAAGACCACACAGGCAGACTGAGGGAAAGAGCAACTGTAGATATAAACAATGAACCAAAGGGAGAACCTAAATTCAAATCTACAAAGAATAAACCAAAACTAAACAAAAGGAATTAACCCCTAAGGAAACAGCATCAAGATAGTTACGAACACTCAGAAATGAAAACCTAAATGGGAATAATTAACGCAATTTTGAACAAACGAGAACCAAAACACAAACACTAGTAGATCAGGACACTAAATATAGGAAAAACTCCTGAAACCACATTGTGTTTTAGATTTCTTGGCATGATTACTTATTTATTTATATTCACAGCAAAGCTACTGTGTGAGAAATCAATGACTAACAAAGAGGCTTATTCTAATGTAAAATCCTGACAAAAATGATTTTAGGGTTGACCTTGAAAATCTATTTTGCATCTTATTTCATTGATGAGCACGTGACTATCTGACATGTCAGAACAGATGTATTTGTAGTGTAACGCATTATGTGCCCTGCATATTTATTTTGGAGAATGTGGAAGAGAATATTAATTCTGAGTTTTCTGAAAGGTTGCAAATATTTCCAGAACCAACATGGTCCATGACAGACAAGCAGAAAAGCCCACATTGATCAATTTGAACAAGTTTGCTGTACTTAATTCAGCTTTCTTTTTATTTGCTGAAAGTTTCACTCTGCCAGGTCTTTCTGACTTCTGTCACTGTGTTGCAAAAAATGCTGTTTCCTTTTAAAAAGCAGCTTTGCGTCTCTGTGCTTCACCTTACATCCTTCCAAACATCACTGCGGACACTAAAATGAAGTTAACACTGAGTCATCTTTCCTCAGTAACACCACCAAAGAGAGTTGTCGTCGTTCTTGCTGGTGCGCCCTTGAAGCGTGTAGCATGGTGCATTCAAATGGGTAAATAATGGGAAAACAATCAGCTTGTTGCGTTTGTGACCAACCAGCCAATCGCCAGCCAGGGCCGACGGAGGCTGTTCCAGTAAATAGCTGGCATTTCTCTGCAGACTGAAAAACATCAGCAGATGAGATTAAAATTCTTCTTTTTTTTTTTTTTTCTTTAGTCAGTTAATGTAAAAGAGAAGCGCGAAGCTCGCGCTATTAAATTTGACCTCACATATAGAAACAAAGGTGAGAGAGTGTTTTTTTTTTTTTTTTTTGCAGTAAGGCAGGCTTTAGAACATCCAATGACATCAAGCAGCTCCCCAGATGGTTTCCTCCTAATGAATGTGGCTTTTCCATTACCAGGACTAGTTCCACATGATCAGCAAGTGAATATGTAACACTGAGTAAGTAGACAAATAAGTAACATATATCCATGAAAGCCAAATGAGGACACACTGAAACTCTGCAGGAAGTAGAAAAAAGATCTGTTCATTTCTTCTCCCCAATGTTAGAAAGTTCAGTTTTCAGTCTTTTTTTGTCCTACTTTGAGTAGGACAAAAACTGAGTCCTGTGTTACAATCACCGGAAGCTTAAATCTAATCTTTTGAACATGCATCATTCATTACAACCCGAAATCTTTTTTTTTTTTTCTTTTTTTTTTTTTTTTTTTAATCTTGGTTTGATCTTTACGCTTGTCCTTGCCTCCCACAACCTTCACACTGCCAATAAGAGCTGAGCGGTGATCATGTAAATCGCTACATAATTACAGAGCTTACTTATGGCTTCCTGCACATGTTCTGTTAATTATATATCGGATGTTAAACGCTCAGACTTAACTGATGTCGCAAACTCTAAAAGTAGTAGAGAAATAGAATTATAACCTTATTATTTAACGTGCAGGTATGAGCGCTACCCGATGTGCATTAGTGTGCATTAAGCCTTTTACAAGGTTAAAAATGAAACCTAAGTACATTTTTATAAATGAGCTCCCAGGGGTACAGAAGGTTGATTGGTTTCTTAATGCCTTACCGGATCTAATTAATTGCGTCTCTCTCCACCTACTGAGTTTAACAGCCTATTACGACGGTTCAAAGAATCTCAGATAAGAGGAGCACGGACATGTGCTCTGATTGCACACCGGTACACAAGAGGAGTCGATACAGGCCGCGCTTCGCTGTTCTTCAGGAATCTTCTACCGTAAGAACTTAAATAAATAAAAATAAAAATCAAAGCAGATTAAATGAATCTTTTTATTACCCATTGATTTCATGGCGCAATTTTGAATTTCGAATTTGATAAAAATAACACTTGTCTTGCCATAAAAGAATATGTTCAGGGAGGACTTCAGAATGCTTGACTAAGTTCACACGATTTGACATCGCATGGTGACTGGAGGTCAGGACCACACTGCGTTTTGGGTCTGGCTTCTAGGAATAAGAGAAACTAACTTGAAAGAAACTTTTCAGCAACAAATATACACTTGCTTTAAGTAAATAATTCCTTAATACTGATGGAAAAAAATTGCAGTTCCATTGTCAGATAAATGAACTGATGACATGGTAAAATGTCTTGTTATAAGCAGTGATGGCATTGTTACTTTCAGATATTAAAAATAATTAATAAATAAATAACATTTTTATGTTAACTGTTGATTTGAAAGAGAGTGGATTTTGTTTTTATGACTGTAACACCCGGTGTCGTACTGGATCCTTGCTCCTGTAGGTTTTCTTCCTCACAAACATTGTCACATTGTTTTTTAAAAAGAGAGTCCTTGGAAAAATGCCGTTAAATATCACATTTCTTTCCCCACTGCTGATCTCAGGCAGAGACCTTTCGGGGTTTCCTCAGTCTCCTGTCAAAGACACCGGGTTAAATGCCCACATTTATTTCTGATTCCACAAGTAAAGACACATGTGGTCCAGTGACACTAGAGAAACAGCAAGCCATCATGTCATAACAGGTGTTGCCTTTTCTGGGAAGTTATTATATATATAAATATATTTATTTTTGCAGTCTAACAGGTATACCTAATATAGATGCTCTCCCTTTTTACAGTATCAACTGCACTTCTACATACTTCACACTTCAACCAGTGACAGGATTTTTTGTTGTTTCATGTTTTTTGTATTGTGCCTCGTTTTCTACATACTAATCCAAGTTCTATGCTTGTTTTTCTACAAAGGGAAGGGATCAAACTACTGCCTGCTGTATTCGGTCACCGAACCGAATCGTAGGGAGCAATACTTGGAACATTGCTGGTGAATATATAGCGGCACTGAGTAGGATCACGGAGTATCGGGCTCCTTGTCTTCTAACAGAATTGATTTGAACTGCTGCAGCTGTGCTTTTCTTCCCCACCGACTGAGCATGGCACAGCTTCTGAAAATCTTCCCACTAATGCCACAGATCTGAGCTGAATCTTTCTCATTATGTAGCATTACTGGAACTGCTTTACTGACATTTGAGTCTGTAACTTGGCTGAGCTGCAGCCCACACAGCCTCGCTCGTGTCTAATTCCTCGCCGTGTTTCTTTTGTTGCACTTTTTCCTTTTCCTGTCTATGCAACCTCACCTTGCCTTTCGCATCCACCGTGCCGTTCTCATTCTCCAGTAAGCGCGTACATTAATGAGAGGACCAGCAATTTTGCTTGAATCAAGTCTAATATTTGTCAACTTGGATGTGCACGTGCAGTTAATGTCCGTCTCTAGAAATCTTTTCGCGTTTTCTTCTGGTGGCTTTTTATGTCTAAAATGTCCCATGTAATTGCAGCACTGCTGCGGTCTAATAGCCGAACACGTGTAGCAGTTAGTGGGGGACTTCATTTCGTAACAAGGAGTAATTCGCCCTATTGATCTGCAACACTCAGACAATGGTGATGTCCCCGGTGTTTTTCATTACCAGTGCACGATGGCTATCTCTGCACCTACCTGCCCGCTCGGCAAAGTCGAGATTCATCTTCGCCGACTCGTTAATGTTCACCCAACTTATTGCCTCTAATGTCGCGGCGGGCTTTGATCATCATCACTATCTGTTTAAGGGAGGGGAACCGGCACGCGGTTTTAGCAGGAATGTGATGGGAGCTCTCTCGGGGTGTTTGAGCAAAATGAGGTGTGGCGTTTCTGGCGGCCGCTGGAGACGCGGCCGGCGATGTGCGCTAATGAACCCCGGAAAATACAAACAATCCGCAGGCCCAGCGTCGGATCTGTGATGTCTTCGCACCGCATGCCGGTGGCAACATGTCTGCGGATCTGTGATCCTGCCCGGTGCCAGTGTGTGAACTGTTGTGTCAGCTGGGAGGCTTGGAACCATACAGTTGTTAACTTCCGCGGTTTTTATGAAAGAAAGAAACAAATATTTGTTGAAACAAACTAAGACACACGTCCAGTGAGCAGTCTCATAACAAAAATGATCTGAGACAAATAATCTGTGAAAACAAAGAGTCAGAGCAAGGAGGAGGGTCTTAGCATTGTCAATCACCCTACGTGTGACGCTGCTCATCCCTCTCTTTCTTTGCTATGGCACAGTGAAATCTGTACTGAATGCTAAGGCTAGTTAGAATTCCCGCCGATGTAACGGTAAGTTCCTGGTAAGTTGTTTCTCCGCCACTGACACATTGAGCAGCGAAGTACATGAAGTTGATTGACGGCATTAAGACCTTCCTCCTGCCTCTGATTGGTTGTTTTTAGTTGAGAGCCACTAGTGTTGGTAGATGACTAGCTCAGAGATCAATCTCTTTTCCAATTATGTCTCTCATATTACACTGTCACAACATAGAGTTTTAAGAAATATGTAAAAAATAACTTTTTTTATATAAATGTTACATCCTGCAGCTTTGAACACATGCTATTGGCTGATTGCTCTGTTTTTTTTACAACTGTGATTGACTGATGTGCAGCAGCATCGGGGAGGAAATTATCTTTCTAGAACGTCAACGCAAAACGGAAAGCAAGTTATTTACTTTCACACTTGGATGTTGCGCCTCTCTCGAACTCAAAATAAATTAGTGGTTCCCTCGAGGAAATATGTTTCTGCAGTCAGATTTAAAGCCTCTGCCGCAAATATCTTCTGGCCCTGTTAGGATCCTGCTTCTTGTGCTCAAAACCCCTTCTGCTCGTGAGCAACACCAGCGCCTTCAATTTGGTTCTTTCTGCTCACGAATCTCCCTGGAGTGATATCTGTGAGCGCAAGAGCCAAAGTCAGGAGGACGGCAGCAGGGAGAAATTCCCTCAGATTGTGTAAAACGGCAAACAAGGCAAAAGCCAAACCTGTTTTTGCACAAGGGTATGAAACAAGGGGGCGACGAAAGCCAAAAAGAAATAATAAATGAATTATTTGAAATAAAAGGACTAATAAAACATCTAACTGAGGAAAGCACCCTATAAAACCAGGCTAAGCACTGACTGGACACCAGAGATTGGTGTATAAAGATTCTTTATAGAAGAAGTTAGTACATGAGGGACCAGAGGCATTTAAGTGGAGCAGGAGCGATATCAGACAATTGCTACTGGAGCCGACAGTAATCCAGACAGTGAGTAAAAGTCTTCAGAAACGCCACGTAACAGATCAATTTGCATGATCCAAATTAGTTCTGATGAATCTTTAGGCAATGTTCTTATATTTAAGGCAAACCAAAAGCCTAATTGGTGCAAAAAAGCCTTTTGTGTGTATGTAATGGGTGAAATGCGTCTCTGCTGCTCACACACATTATCCATTAACATTTCTTTCACTGACCTAAACCTCACACTTACCACAACACAAACCATTGCCAATATGTGATTAACCCTAAACCTAATTCCTAAGCAAAACCTATAACCCTAAAACAGCATTTCTTCTTTTGGGACCCGGGCTCTGGGCCTCACAATGTACTATTTGATAGAAAAGAAATGAACTTATGAGGTGAGAAATGCTTAAACACACACACACACACACGCACACACACACACACACACACACACCATTTTTGCACACTATTTTTACAGGAAACATCCCAAGTCTAACCTTAACGAAACATCATGTACAACTTGGATTCACCGCCAATTAGAGGAATGTTAAAATGTCGAGGAGAGATACATACACTTTTTAACATGTAATAAAATGGTGCCGTTCAGTTCAAAGCACCGCAAAAAAGCGACAGAACTTTAACTACATTTATGTGCAACGCTGCATTGTGACACCTGCCACAGAGATGCAAGAGAGACTGATATATGCCCCATTTTCTTCTTTTCTTAGGCTCCTCAAACACCTTTTTTTAAGATTTGCCAACCATTATGACAAGATGAGAAACTTTGTGACAGTAGCTAAAGGGCCTACATGTTATGCTGAGATTAGTTAACCTGTCCTGTGATGTGGTTGATAAGTGTTTACCAATTTAGTCACTGAAGCTTCATAAATCTTATCTTCAGGGCCTAAAATTCAAATGTTATTTTTGGCTTGTTGCGTTTACTCTGGAGATAATGGAGGATGGTGGTGGGGGGGTGTTGTTGTTTGTGTTTTAATGAGTTGTAATTTACACCGGCTAAATGATTTCGAGCCCAAGTGGTTCAAAGTTCTTGGAAACTCGCTCGGTTCTCATTCAGTTCTAAGAGCTCTATGGGGGAAAAGAAAATGCCAGCATGCAATAAAGCTTTAATTATCAGCCGGAGAAAGAAAAAAATATAAAACCGTGAGGTTTGGGACATGAGCCGACCTCTGAAGCCACAGGTTTCCAGAGCATTTCCGTCACTGAATATGTAATATTTCTGTGTCATAAAGCCTTCGCAGGAAGTCCCTATTTCGTGATTTAGACGTGGGCGACTTTTATGTTTGCATTCCTGCAGACTGCATTGAGACTGATAGGATAAGGTCATTACAGGCTAGACTAGACTGTACAGGAAGTTATGTATAATGCATGCAGTCTGCTAAGGAGATTGTGGTTATAGACTTTGGCATACAGAGAGAGAGAGAAAGTGGATCTGTGATATCAATTTTTTAGCTACCTTTGAGAGACTCCTTTTTTTTCTTTTAAGCTAAAAATGTGATGCCCAGTTTAGAGATGAGAGATAATTTCAGCTTTTTAAAGACAGGTCATCCATCCTTCCAGCCAGCCGACCATCCATTCATGAAATTATACCACAAAGACAAGGTTAATCACAATAAATTCATGACTCAATATGGGAGGCAATCGCATTTTCACATGTTGCAGGGTTGGTGTGGATAGGTCCCCCTGACCCCCCAACACTTCCCTGTGTATCCTTCACAAATGGTATGAAGTCCTCTTCACTGGAACGTTGTATTTGCTTAATGCCAAAAATGTCCTCCTTTCTTCTAACAAATTAATTAGATTTAGATGACAGCCGCCAGCTGACGAAAGTCCTTATGCAAAATATTAAAACCTTGGCCGCAAGTGCTTACGTAGCTATAATTTAAAATTACAACTTACTACATTTACAAAATCTAAAAGCGTATGTAAAGAAAAATGGTTTTACTATAAGTCCACAACTTAGCAAAATGTGGAAAAAGTGAAGGAGGATGTATTCCCTCTTGAGGCATTCAATAACAAACAAAATTAGGTACATTTTATGAACCCATTGCTAACCTAAAAATAAAAAAATATGAGAATTAAAACCTTTTTCTGTAGCCTTTCCTGGTCTCCTCTTGCCTTGTTGTTGATGGAGGAAGCACAGTTTGTTTCCTTTGTCACAGCATCAGCACACGAAACGAAACGATGACAATAAAATAACTTGGCAAACATAAACCTTGGACGTTAACAGAAAACGAGTTTGAAACAATGTCCTTTTTATATGCTAAAGCGCACAGAGGTGTCAACACAAGCGTCCTCATTAAAGCAAAACAAAGAGATGTAGGCAATTTGTGTCAAAAAAAAATCTACTTGTCTTTTTGCACTACTGTGTCTTAGTAACAATTGACATTTAGAAAATCACAAATTAGCATCTTTTTGGTTGCTTGTTTGTTGTAATCTGGTATCACCATATCTTTATGTCGAATGTATAATTCATACACTCAGATATTTATTAAATGAATTCATGAGGCAAATGCAAGGAGATAAATAAGTCCTGGAATAGGTGCTGAATCCAGATACAGCAGCACTGAAATCCACAGGCACATCTGTGATGTATGACTGGTTGTCCGCAGTATAAATAAGGTCGACACACATTGTATACAGAATTTATTAAATACAAACTACACCGTCTTTCTGTCATCACGCAATTAAAAAAAAGTTGCCACTGCCTCTTTTTGTAACAGTTCTCGGACAATAATGGAGCTCTCCGCTCGCCATGGAGAGACAGGCGAGCCTCGGTTTCAGCCGTGCAATTGCTAGAATTTAAATAATGCGCTGATTATTGCAATATTCTCGACAAAAGACAGTGCAAAAAGCACAGCGGAGCATTCCCTAACGTTGTTTGCGAGTCATCAGCATAAAAACGGTATAATCAGAGTGGCGGTGTAATGCCGGGACATGAGTTGGAGAGCTTGTTTTTGTCGATTGTCATGCAAGCGTGTGATTCAGATGCCGGTATGCAAGCAGCACACGGACCTGTGTTTGTCTGACAGGCTGGATTTGTATTTGATGAACGGAGCACAAGAGCCAGTGATTTTCACCAATACATTCAGCACACAATGTGAAAATATTCACAACATAAAACTGCTGCAAAATAATTAGGTTACTGCTAACATGAGTGCTGAGACTCCAAATAAGGACCAGGCTGATTGAGACGTAGTACTTTTGCTTCGCTTGATACCGTTCCAGCATATCTGCTGTGACTAATCATTGCGTTTGTGGGGGGGAAAAAAACAATCAAACAAAAAAACAAAAAAAAACGTGGCTAAACAAAGTTCAAGTCAAGTCATATCCATTAATTCACCAAGCATGGCTGCGACCAACTGGCTAAATATAGTCAAATGTGATCTTTTACCCCCAACAGTGACGCTTTAAATTTCACTTTAATTGTAGGGGATTTTTATGAGTTCAATCTCTCTTCTGAAATTGCTTTTGTGCTCCAGTGGAGTTTTGTTTGCATCTTCAATCACCAAATAATCATTTACATACCCAAGATTGCCTCACACACTCGGCTGCAGGAGGGAAGTTCTCCCCGGAGCAGCAGAGTCGCCCCCGTAACGTCGGCAGCTATAGGTAGCCCTGCCATTCCGGGAGATTATTGATCCCCGGGAGGTGTGGGCGGCCAATTAGGAGAAAGTGCAGCTTCCTCCCCCCCCCCCCGAAACGCACTCTTGTAGCTGCCGTTCCACATGTCAGTTTCTCTGTTATACACTAAATGCATTTACTCTCGGTGCCTTTGTATTGTTGAACACTCTTTCTCATTTGTTAGCTGTCCTGCCTAACAGGGCCTCTCCGACTCAACAACATGCAAGCTGAGAAAATCATTTCCCCATGACTTCAAACATACATCAGAGATCACATCTCTGATGTATGTTTCCCTGCTTTACATTCCTGTGATGGTTAGTCGTGGAGTAAGTTAGAAGAGTAAGCCGTCTCTCATTTTACATTGCTGCCTTAAAACTTAATTGTCTCTGTGCTGATGTTTACACGGCGTAATTATCTCCAGTCCACCAATGGTCATTGTTGGGTGGGGTTGACATATAATTAAGCTGCAGTAAATGGACCTTTAACTCCATCGTTTGGTGGTATGTTTTGAGGATTACTGAAAACAATATATGATAGTTAAGTCCTCGTTTGTTTTCATGAATGAGCTGCTCTGGTATTTATCTTGCGTGGCTCTACAGCGCTTGATGGTAAGTCCCTCAGGTCAAAGAGCAAGATTTGGTATAATGGATACAAGATAACACACACATTAAGAACTGTGTTTGTTGGCTACTATATTTAGCACTTATCTTTTTATATATATGTATATATAAAAGCCAAGTTGCCAAAACTCAGTTCTTCTTTTCTCTAATTAGCGCAGATTTTCCAGGCAGTCCAGAGACTATAAAGTTTCCGAATGTATGGACTAAAAGTTTGAGTTTTCAGCTCTCCTGTGTAACTTCATGACATAAAATAACACAATACAGTCCGCAGCATGACAACTTTCCTTCCATCACCCTTCTACAAAACTTGTCGTTGCACATGTCACAACAATGAAATGCAAGTTGCATCCATCCAGAAGAAAAATAAAAATATATATCGCAACCGTAGAGTGAAGTTTAAAAAATGCTCACATTTAATTTCCCTTTTTGCTCAATAATTTAAAATTTGTTACAGTATTTGACTGACATCTGAACATTCCAATAATTTATATGTAAAAATGACCATTATTTTTGGTTTCCTAAAATAATGGTCATTGTGTCTATTTGACTGGACACATTGATCACTTTGGGTTTCTTTTGTTGTTGTTTTTAATTAATGACACCATCAACAATCTACCACTTTTTGCTTTCGATTCAGCCTGAGTTTGGCGAGTTCAGCTCACCTTGAGGTCTTCACATGCCTCTCTGTGTCCGTAGATTAAAGTCGCGAACACACTAAAGACGAGCGACGGCCTTTCCACACAGAGAAATATTGTTTATTTCACTAACGCCATACTCCGGTTTGGCAGACGTGTCGCAGAAGAGATGCTTATTGGCAAAGTGGTACGCAGCACACCATAACCAACATAACCAAGTGCCTGAAACACTGTTAAAAAACAAGCATGGTGGACAACAGACCCACACCGACAAGCACGGCTAACAAGCCGGACAGTGTGGGCCACTGAGTAGATCCCAAACATGCTATTAGCTTACAAAAAAAATAAAAAAATAGATCACTCCACCGAGTGATCTAGAGGTCGCTTACTCTTCCCTGGACCTCCCAGTTCTCTGGTGGATTATCCAGCTGGATGTGGAAGATCACAGGGCAACAGAGGGACAATAAAGCTAGCTAGCTGCTAGTTAATCTGTGTTTAACAGCTAGTAAATGCTGAATTGTGTTCACAAACTATTTGCATGCACCATTTCCTTGGTTGGATGCGCACAGTAAAAGCTGTCCCTCACTGGCTCTACGAAACCAGACGGATGATGTTGAACGCAAACCGCTGCAGGAAGATAAGATGTCAAAACATTGAGTTGTTGTTTTTATTCATCATTCCTGCAACAACAACAAAAACAACAACAACAACTTGCTATAATTATGCATTCTAAATTAGCTTTTTTTCTTCTTCTTCTTCTTCTTGTTTCTTTTTGTCAGGGTCGGATCACCGTGGCGGCAAATCAGAGCTTTGACAATCGGATGTTATGTAACGCACTTGGAGTTTCATAGTGGAATATTAATGCCTTCTCTTCTGGAGTCCTTCAATTTCTAGCCTGCTCGACATTTCGTCTCCGAGGATTTGGAAAACAAAAACACTAACCACTTCCTCTGCCTGATGAATAATGGCCTCAAAAGAAAAAAAAAGAGAGAGAGAGAGAGAGAGAGAGAGAGAGAGAGAGAGAGAGAGAAAGCAGGCTTTTGAGAGAGAGAGATTAGATTTTCTTGGTATTTTCAGAGGTCTCACCTCGCTCCTTTTAATTCATCGGGGAACATGAAAAGGCTCAGTCTTCTCTGCGTCTGCCGCGTCTCCCTCGTCGGGCACTAAACTCGGCGCACCTTTCTCCTCCTGCGCGCGGCACTTATCTCTCTTTGCATCACTCCCTCTTACTCTCACTTCATCCTCTCAGACCATTGATTTTTCACAGCGTCTATAAAATATTTACAAAGTGTGGGCAGACTTCTTTCTCCAGGACTTTAAAGAAGGGAAGAAGGGATCATTTTTGAAAGGCGGCAGCACAAGGAGAGAAGGAACAGAGGGGGAGAAAAAGCAAAAGGATGGAAGGAGGCAGATAAGGGCATCGGAAGTCCACCCAAAGTTGTGGCTTGAATAGTAATGCCGACCCCGAACCCGCCGATGATTATGAATAAATAAAAACACGTACTGTACTGATGAATATCGCTTGTGATGTATTGATTGGGACTGGGTTGTTTTTTTTGTTGTTGTTGTTTTTTTCTTATTTACTAGTTCACAAGCTAAAAGCTTGGTACTGCTACTATATGACTCTGAAGGTGCGAAATGAAGTGAGAAAAGTTCACAAAAAGGTCAACTAGACGACACATTATGTCCACTCTGCAAAAAACACAAAACTTTACAAAGTATTTTTTGCTCTAGTTTCTACTGCAAATACTTTATTACACTTAAAATAAGACCAAGTAACTAAACCTTAACTTTTTAGCAAGATATAGAGGCTTGTTTTAGGTAAATAAGACTTTAATATTGATGAAATAGTACTATTGGCAAAAAAAATTAACTTAAAACATGGGAAAATTGACTTTTTTATAAGTTAAATCTGCCAGTGGAATCAGTACTTTGTCATATTAAGAAATTATTTACCTGGAAATCTTGCTAAACGTTACATGTAAGTTAGTTTTGGCTTATTTCACATTTGCTAACATATTTGCACTAGAAAGTAGACCAAAAACACGGGGTAAGATTTTGTCTTTCTGCGGTGTTTGAACAAGCAGAGTGGGATTTGCCTCTCTGCTAAAGTTGTCAGTAAGAAAATGCTTTGCATCATTTAGGAAGGAGAATTTCATCTCTAAAAATATTTTAGTGAGCTTTTAGTTTGGGTGCACTTTAAAATTTCGCTGCCGAGTTTTTTGACATTCAAAACCGCCATCCATCTATTTGTTAACTTAACTCCACCAGCTCAAGCTGCTTGGTTCTGCCCACCTGTTTATTCTCATTTGAAGCGCAACATTTCACTCAGAAATCCACATTTCTACCCAATGCGGGCCATATGAAGCTGGATTTTAAAGGGAGGAAATACCAAGTTCCTCACCTGAACATAAATGTAGTTTTGCATTCTTGAGTTTCAGATAGGAGAAAATCAACCAAAAGGTCTGGAAAGCAGACATTACCACACCATATTTCTTAAGAAAAACAGGTGTAACAAACAACTGCCTGACCCCCCAAAATAACTGGTTTGATAAGTTTGCAAACTTAACCCCTTGTAAAACACCCAGGGATATGGATATATTCAAAAAAATTGGATTATTGAAACGTTTATTTATTTCAGGAACTTAATTCACTAAGTGAAACACATTGTATAAATGGATTTACACATGCTGATCATTTCTGTTTTTAACTATGAACATTTCTTTTTACGCTGACAGACAATCAAGCGACAATGTTACGTCAGACTAATGCAATATTTTATTTTTCAAGAAGCGAATTTAATATGAGAAACGAGCTTCATGGCAACACGTTTCCATTTACTGAATGCCTTCAGGTGAAGCTTAGGCAAGAAATATTTATAAAATTAAATTAGTTTTGACGTTAGATGGAGAAACTGCAAGTGTTGATCTTTAAAGAGTCTTCTGCGGTTCTGCTGCTGCCTGACGCGATATCGTAATACTGTTCTATTATCATGTCCTCTCTGCTTTGCACAACATCATTCATTTGCAAATTGGATTAAATCAAATTGGATTTGAAAACTAAATTGTGTCTAGGTTTTGCTTATTCCAGAAGAAAGTTCCACAACTCTGAAATGCGCCACAGAAAGTATTAACGCCTTCATTTTTATTTTGACGTTTCATTTTTACTCGTACTGTGGGCATTATTAAAACAGAATGTTGTTGTCCCAGCCTTGTAATCCGTGTTCCCCGAATTTGTTTCACCGCAGGTGGGAGGGACCATGTACAACACGGGCCGCCACGTCTCTCTGCGACTGGACAAGGAGCATCTGGTTAACATCTCCGGGGGCCCAATGACGTACAGCCATCGTCTGGAGGAGATACGACTTCACTTCGGCAGCGAGGACGGACAGGGCTCCGAACACCTGCTGAACGGACAGGCCTTCTCTGGAGAGGTGTGTGTGTTAGGCATTAGGTAGACATTTTCTTCTTAAAGTCGCTGTGTTAGAAGCAGAAAGAAGGGAAATTATTTTTTTAAAAACATGTCTAACTTCGCCCTACACTGCAGTATGGCGCTTGTAGAGCTGCACAACCACTGCAAACGCTCTAAAAATCATAACAACGGGCCGAGCAATGGAAGAACTTTGATTACGTTAGTTGTTGTTCTGGAATACTGGAGTCAGAGGTGAAGGGTTAGGGTTAGTGTTAGGGTAAAACTGCAAATATGCGAAAGTATTTTTTGGCAGAAATGGAATGGTTTCTGGTTGAACAATGGTGCCACTAGTTGAGTGAAAGGATGCGTCTGAATCAACTCATCTACTTTAATTCTAACCGTAAATTACAATTATTTTTCAGCTAGCCAGCTGTGAGAAGGAAAGAACTGAAAAAGGAAGACTGGGAAGAAAATTGGAAGAAGAAATGAACCATATAAAGCACAACAAAAAAAACACCCCAAAATGACTTCCCACAGCTGGTAGATATTTTTTTTTATGTCAAGTAAGTGGTATTGACCAATAGCCATTGTCACTGCAGTCAATGGCATCACTACTGAGATAAAAGCTGCAGTCAGACAATGGGAAGAAGTACATAATCACTGAACAATTTTGAGTCTCCTTTTTTTGAGTCTCTTTTTTTTTTTTTTTTTTTTTAAACAAACATTTTCCTCTAAAGATCAAGACGATGTTTTATCTGTTTCCAGCCAGGTTTCCTAAACCTTCAGTCTGCCATTTAAGGTGAAGTGGATGCAATTAGATGACCTGGTTATCTTGCCATAAGTGACAAATTTGTGTATTCTTCTCTCTTGCAAAAAAAATAAAATAATAAAAAAATCTTTTTTGAAGCGAATAACCTTCACAATAAACTCGCAATGGCTCAAATTTATTAAAAACAGACTTGCGGTTTCGGAGTCTGGACCTAAGTGAAGTTACTTTGCAAGCTCACAAGCCCTCCAATTTGACTAAACGAAAACATTTCTGCAGCGAAAGAGCCAAATACTCGACTATCTGCCAGTCATTATAATTGCTTCATGCCAGCTGTTGACACCAAGAGTGGCACCACCCGTTATTAGGTGAAGGGAATAATTACTTTTTCAATGTAGGCCGAGGTCGGTTAGGATTACTCGTGTTATCTCTGCTTTTCGCTTTTTTTATTATTTTTTTTTGACCTGGAAAATTAAAGCGTGAATAAAAATCATGGTACCAGCAGAATAAAACGTGTAAGGGGGCAAAGACTTTTTCCGCAGCACTCTTCTGTGATCATAATTGTCCCTGACTGAATGCGTTCCTCGTTTAGATTTTTTTTCCTTCCTCTTCTTTCTGTCTTTCTTTGTTTTGTTTGTTCACTTGCGCTCGAGCCTCCGTGGAAGTCGTGGTTTATGGTCCGTTGTGTTCGTCCGCCAGGCTTGCCTCTGCCGCACTTCTCGCAGCTTCACATAATTTTCCACGACTCTAAATGATGAGGGCAGCCCCTCTGTGCAGGAGCTCGAATTACCACCAGTGAAGTCGAGTTGAGTCGAATGCAGAGAGACCGTTAGAGAGCCAAGACGTGTTGTGCCTAGTTGATGTCAGCAGCAGCGCAGCAAGGTGTCATTTAGAGCTGGCTGAGGGTTTACTAAACACACTGAGGTGAAACTAGCGGCTCTTTCTGTACCAATTCCACACACCTTCATGGTTTGACGATGAAACCCTCAGGGAGAGGTCAAAAGTCTTTAATATTAACCTGGAAACTACAGTGTAGATTTACATTTGCTGTAAATGTAAATCTACTTTGACAACAAAGTTCCTGTTTTTTTTTTTGTTGTTGTTGTTTTTTCTTTTAAGTTCAGTGCACAGAGATTAAAACTGAACAATTTATATTCACGGTTCACAACTTAAGAATCCTGAGCCACATTCGCATGTCCTTATCAATTTTCACAGGATTTTGCCTTCTAAAATAGCTTCCTCCAGGTTGGTGGATCACACCGTGTGTCACGTTATTCACGTCGACTTTTAGCAATTACAATCTGCAGTCATACTTGCGTTCACTCTCATCTGTCTAACATGGCCACATTCAAAGAATTATTCGTTTCTGACTTTGACCCAGGAAATAGATATTTTTGGGATTTTTTTTCCAAATTTTTTACATTATAACAAGAAACGTGTTGGAATTTCTTGTGATTAATTGAAAATGTTGTCGTTCGAAAGCATCTTGAAAACCAAAGAACACAAGGTAAACCAGGGTTACTATACAAATGCCATAGACATCTCACTAAGCCACTGTTCCAACATAGAGTGTTAAGTGAAAATCTGACTCCTTGATTTTCTTCAAATGTTTCAGATATGAGATGCGAAAAAATACACAAATGGACGGATTTTCCGTGAACAATTCGAAGTCACTTTCCACAGGAAAGTCTTCAAAATAGGAGAATCAGCAAAAACTGAGTACTTAATGGGCAGGCGTCCACTGCACTTGCAGCCAGACACACTGTGTCGTCCTGGACACACACACACACAGGTGAACATACAGGCCAAGCAATGGCGGCATTATTTGGGTAAAACAAATCTGGAAGAATAGCTTAAAGAAAATCCCAGTCCATGTGGGAGCGTATGTTGATAGATCAGCTATTAGTTTTACTCCCCACTTCTCTGACATTAATGGAAGAGACAAAAAAAACAAACAAAGTAAGTCGTTGTTGAAAGCCTTAAGATGTATCATTTGCAGTTTGCACAAACCAGTAGGGAACAGTCTTTTTAAAAAAAAAAAGAAAGAAAGAAAGAAACTGAATATCCTGAACACGCCATGTCCTTGACTAAACATGATACTGGTGCCATAAACAAAGAAGAGGTTTCCTGCGAGCCGCAGGAAACCATGAGTCAGGGTCAGCGGATGCTGAGCCACAGTCGCCACAGAGCTCCAAACTTCATGCGGCACTTTGATTAGTTCAAGATCTACACAAAGAGAGCTGCAAGAGTTATTTTTGAAAAGGGTTGTCATGGCTATGCCGCTTCATCAAAGCCCTACACCACCAGGTGGGACACAAAAGATTGGATGCAGTGGTGTAAATCGTTCTGCCAACGGATTCTACAGCAGTGGAGATTGTTGTTCTCCAGAGTGATGAATTATGCCTCTCTTCCTGACAATCCAATTAATGAGTCTGGGTTTGGCAGTCACCAAGAGAGCGGCGCTTGCCTGATTGCAGTACGTCAAGTGTAAAGTTTGGTGCAGAGGAGATTGGGGGATTCGGAGCCGTTTTTCAGGTGTTAGTTTTAGTGAACTCTTCTCTTCCAAGGAAATCTTAATACTTCAGTTTTAAAACATATTTCGGACAATTTCACGCCCCTTACTCTCTTGGAGGCCCCGTTTCTGTTCCAACAGGACTGCTGAGTAGAACGCGAAGCAAAGTCTTTTTGCTTGAGCCGTTTGTCGCTTCTGTGAACTTAACTGGCCTGCACAGAACCAGTGGATCGAGGATTGTGAGCAACGCCTTCCCAGCCAACATCTGCGTCTCACTTCACACATGCGCTTCAGGGAAAATGGGAAAAAGAAATAAATAAATTCTCTTATGCACACTCTGACTTCCCAGAGGAGGAGAAACTGTTACATCTACATACAAATGGTAGGGCAAAATCGTATGAAGTGAGAAGACCCTCTAGTTCAGAGCTAAAACCTTCAGTGATATTAGGCATATTGTGTTCTGTGATGTTCGAAACGCATCTAATTTTATTCAGTGGGAAACTGCCTCTTTGTCGCGTCATGTACATTTTTAACATTTTCAAAATAGGAACCTGTTACTGTTCTCCGTTTGAGCTCGACGTGATTGTTGAAGGTTTTTTTTTTTTTTTTGCACACCTACAGGCTACAGGGAGAAATAAAGTTGTCTTGGTGATGACAGTTAAGCGTTTAACGGCGTACACACACGGCACACACCTGAACCCCGCGCTGCTGTGAGCTCTGGCTTGCTGGGGGTTTTTTTCCATTTTTTTATTAATTTTTTTTTTTTTATTGACGAGTGGAACAATTGGCTTTCTTGGCTTTTGATTGTTCAACAAACTCACGCGTCACTCACGCCGCTGCATTCCGTCGGCATCATTATACGAACAGCCAATTTGTGTGGCAACAAAATAATTGCAGCCTTGACAGGCAAATTTATTATAATTAATGATAATAATTTATCCTCCCTCAAAGAGAGAGAGAGAGAGAGAGTCTGATCCTAAAGGAACATGTTTATGTGTCCTTGGGAGGATGGAGAGCTCTGGATCCTGAGCCTGAGGATGCATCACCTTCTCTTCACTCCCTTCATGTTTTATTTCGCCCCTGCCTTCACTTGTCGACTTGCCCTTTGAGGGTGAACTTTGTGTTTGAGGACTAGCTCAGAGCCAGAGAATAAAGGCTTTCTCATGCGACGTGCAGCTGAAATGTGATGTTGTACAGTGTCCTCCAGGTGGGCGGGAGTAAGAGGTGGTGGGGGGGAAAGGTTATGTTGACAGCGGATTTCCATTTCCAAATAGATATGTATTACAAATGTGCCTTCAAAATATTTACTCCATTCTGTTTTACTACAATGGCATTACAGCCTGGATTTGAAGACGAGTGCGGAGATGCGGCCGCAGGCCTTTTGCCCTGGGCCTCGTCTCTCAGAACTTGCCGAGAACTTTTCCTTTTTTCTTTTTTCTTTTTTTAACCAAACACAAAAGGAAATCAACACTTTAACCCTGAACGGAACAGAAGCTGTTTATTCATCTGTTGTGAAGGGTTTTGCCAGTCTGTAATGTTTCTATGCAGGACTAAAGTGCGATGGCAAAGAGACCTTTAAATCTAAAAGACTTGGATTTTATCACCAAAGATATAACTTGTGTAAATATGCAAAAGCCTGGTGGTCAAATGAAACAACAGCTTGATTGCTGTGATACATTTGAAATATTCTTCTGTTTTTCATGAGTAATTACTTCCATCCACTAACAAAATGGATGATATAATTAGCTTTTTATCCATGTTGTATCAATAGAGTTCTTTATTGTCCTTTTTAAAGATGTCTGTATTATGTACCATCAGAGTCACATTTGGTTAAATTAAAACGATAACTATTTTAAAGTTAAAGTTCTGGCCGGGGTATGAATAATTTTATTCCGAATTATTGCTTAAATTATGAAACTGCAAAAATGCTGAAACACTGAGTTTCTTTAACTGAAGGCAAAAAAATAATAGCTTTTAGAGACATCTTTGATTAATGACAAATCATAAACTGTAATCACTCTTTTCAACCTGTTATTGTTTTTTCTTACTTTGGTACTGCAGTGTTAAGTCTTTGCAAGCTTGTTTTTTTTTTTTTTTTGTCCATTTTGTTTCTAGTCATGTGAATATGACCAGAAACAAATAAAATGTCTTGCCCGGTACAATCAGTTCGCTTTTTGTCATGACCTGAGGATTGTCATCTGAACCTCAAACCATTGGAACTACAAAACACAACAAACATAAACTTCAGCTAAAAGCTGTAAAGTCTGACGATCCATCAAAAGTGATATAGTCTAAATCGATGCCATATTCCCCTCAATGTCTTAGTTCGCTTTAATGCTGCTTGATGCATTTCTTTTTTCTAGCTTCTTTGCTAAAGATTAACTGTCCCACAAGTCTCATCTGAGTCGGACGATTAGAAGGCATCAGAACGTCAGGTCAGCGGAAAGCTCACGAAAAGACACAACACTAGAAAGCTGCACTTCGAGCTAAAATAAAAAGGAGACCATCTTCTCCTTTTTAAATAACTTCTTCTGAGGTAACGGCGAATAGAAAACTTTATTGTCTTCCGTCACCCCTGTGCCCCGTAGACGAATCCCCACCCGGTCTTGGTTACTTCACGCTCCAATAAGATGCTTCCTGCTCCCCCGGCTCCTCGTTTCTCTCTACTCGTAGGCAGGAAGGTGGCTAGGCTTGTCCTTGAAACACGAACAAAGAGAGTGATATTTAAAATGTTTAAAGCTGAATATCCTTCTGAAATGGTAACCTAT
Source organism: Poeciliopsis turneri (assembly GCA_922788865.1). Taxonomy (NCBI): domain Eukaryota; kingdom Metazoa; phylum Chordata; class Actinopteri; order Cyprinodontiformes; family Poeciliidae; genus Poeciliopsis; species Poeciliopsis turneri. The sequence goes on along the minus strand of CAKLNU010001117.1, from coordinate 1,223,040 downwards.
GGGAGTAGTAGTGAAGAACTGGTTCGTGTGTGTGTTTGTTTGGCTCTGCTCCCCTAGAGCAGCTTCACAGTCTAATCTGAAAATGAAACACCTTGCTCATCCTGCTAAAATATTCCAAATATTTCTCCACAAGGCTAACTTATGTTTTTGCACAGCGAGACAACGCTCGGCGGCCTTTATTATCCCCTGACATAAGAAACGGGAGGAAGCGGGTTAGAAGACGGCAAGAAAAGGTTGGAGCTTCCCTCCTGCAAATTTGTAAGGAAGTCTCTGAATAATTTAAAACGTGCATTTCTCTTTATAAGAAAACCGTGATGTAAAGAAACTTAATTCGATTTGAACATTTAACCTTGGTCTCCCTGTACGCAGTATTAAAATCCCAGTTCCCTTCTGGTGATCTTTTAACTCGTTTAATTGTTTTACCGGAGGTATTCTTTTTTTTATGAACGTCTTTCTTTCTGGAGTGTGTTCATGTCAGGCCGCTGTGAACTCTTGAACAGGGTGAAACTATCATCTTGGAGAACCTGCTAAAACCTGAACCTCACTAACTTTTGTTTAGCACTTGATTGGTTCGTAAGAAAAATGCAACATTGTGTTTGGAGATGGAAATTATGAACAATTAAAGCTGTTTAATGGATTCCAGGCCAACGATGTATTAAAGTTAAATCAAAAAGTGTCAGTATCGGCGGTATGGGCCCTGTGTTCACTACTGTGTTCTCCAGGGTTGATGTGGCCACTTTAAAGTGCACACTTCCTTTTACCCAATGACAGACGGAGGCCATCTCCTTTCCCACAGTAACTCATGGAGAAAATCGACATGTGGGGAATTGTCAGATCCGCGAGCGTATACGAATTGAAGTCTACGCCGCTTAAATATCAAATATATCCAACTAAGTATCCACACAGAATGAAAGACTCCATATGCTGCTAAAGAAACAATCCAGCTATATTTAATTCAAATCCTGTCAAGTGTCTCAGAAGGATTCGCCACAGGCAGCTGCTGCAAAGATTTAAAATTCCCATCAATCACAGACACGTCTCTTGTGTGTCCTCTTTCTAGCGGAGCCGTGCACATGGAAAATCGCATTGAGCTAATATTGCTGTGGCAGATTATCATCACAGAGATGTTGCCGTGGAAGCTAGTTCTGTTTTATTTTCTCTTCTTCTAATTATCATTAATCACTATTATGGGGCGCGTTTCGCCCACGTCTGGTCTGCGGCGTATTCATTTCTGAGAAACTTGGATTAATATCAGATCAGAACATCGGCGTGTGGCTAATTTTTAAATGTATTTATTTATATCCAGAAATACTTATTAATGGAAAACAAAATATTCAAATGAGAAGACTGTCTGTAAATGTGATCTACATTCTCCCAGCTAATGGATTGAAAGAGGACGATTTCTGGCCAGAGCACAACTGAAAAGCAGCTGAGTTGTAAAGGCAAAAAATGCGTAATCTGACTGTGATCAGACTGTGTGGCAACAGGAGAGATCCTTTTAGCTTTATTGGCCCATGCTCCAGTTAATCCGAGGGGGAGGAGGCCAGATAGATGGGAGCTGGGATGGAGAGCGTCATTTCCAGCCCGGCGTTTATACGCAGCACTGAACACCTTCCCCCTGCTATCGACTTGCTGTCTTCATATTTCCGTATCCCTGGAGGCCAGGCCAGCCATCATGCCATAAAGAGGCTGTCATGACCCTCAGAAACAATACCCTCCTCCACCCCCCAAATCTCCCACACACTGAGGAGATTGCTGCCCAGCAAGCCCTTCACATCTAATTCAACTTAGTCGTAAACCCCGTCCAGTTCACCAACACTCTGCAACAGAAGCCCCTGACTCTTTCATCAGGACAGTGTCCCATGATGTTGTTGGCCACAATATTTACCTGAATAACATTTATACTTGTATACAGTAATGCAGGATATATGGGCGTTCTGAGACTATGTCTTACCCTGTTGTTGATTAAATGCTACCAGTTTATGACCAGAAATAATTGCGGAAAGAGAAGTTCAGAAGGTGGAGAAACAAAACAGCAGGAAAACAGAGAGACAGGGTTAAACGTGACATAACACCTGTTATGAATATGAAGGAGTCTTCCCGAATGTCTGACTGTTGTCATAAAGTGATATAAAATGACACTCTTAATACAAATATGAATTAAACTTTTACTTTAACAAGTTTTAATGGTATTTCAAGTCCATTAAAATGGTCAACAGTCATAAACATGAAGACTCCATGTTCGTAACAGATGTCATGTCATGTTTGACACCCCTTGAAATAAAGTGTTACAGATTCATCTTTGCTGTATGTAACGTTGCTCTAAGACATACTTTCAACTTTGTCTTGTAAAACAAATCATTTCCGCAGACCGAGTTTCTACGGCACTCACCATTAGTCACTCTGTGACTCAGACAATTCTGCACCTAGTAGCATATTTGAAAAATAAAAACTTGTGGGAATAAGCTATACTGGGACCAAATTGCAGTCTGAAATTAAGCTTTGCAAATCAACCTTTGGGCAGGTTTTGGCTGCGTGGTGCCAATAAGTCTCCCGTTCTGTTCCACTGCTGTTAGCCGAGGGTCGACATGTTCTAAACGTCTTCATGTCGATTGCGTGGCATGATGAAAGCCTGCTTCTGTGAAAAAAGTTTGTTCATTCTTCCTTGCTCATAAATTAGAAAAAGAGGCCACATGAAAACAGGCGACAAAAATAAAAATGTAATTTATTTTGAGACTTTTTGCACATCGTTACCAGGGGTGCTATTAAACGTGTCTGGTGTTGTGCAAGTCAAAAGTCGTGTAATTTATTTTCATGCTCCAGCAGGAAAACGTGTCTGGTGTTGTGTAAATCCCACTAGAGCACACTTCAACGTGGATCTCGTCACTGTATTTATATATCAGACATCTTTCAGTTCACACCTTCGAAAACAGCGTGTCATTTAAAAAATAAATAAAAATTTCACTAACTTCTACTCAATAAAACTTAAATAAACCATTTTAATCTGAGCCAAAGCTGTCATTTTTGTCACATCCGGTGATAAAAATGACACTGAGGAGATTGTGTCATTTTTGAATTGTTTAGCATGTGTTCAGCGGACGTATGCAGCGTTCTTGCCGAATCCGAAGTGCCTGTACCTGTTAAATAGGTGTCACTAAAATCAGCAGTCGCCGAGAGTCTGGTGCAGCCGAGGAAACGCTCTGATAAATGATGTAGTGCTGCAGGAGAACAAGTCTGGCCAGCCCTCTGCAGCTCTCCTCCTTTGCCCTTTCTTTAACTATTTCTGTATCTAATTACAACCTCTATTTTTTTTTTTTTCCTTTTCTGCTTCGTCTCCCTCTTTTCTTTCCCCTCCATTTGGCAGATGTTCTCGCTTTATTATGGCCCACGCTGGCCTTTATATTGCCCAGCAGCAAACTTTGGCGCAATTAGTAACCGAGGGAGTGCGCACGGATCCTTCAGGCTGCTTCTGACGTCCTCGCCTAAAAAAAAATAATAATAATAATAAAACCGCAAATCAAATCAGACCCTAATCACGTCCGTGTTCGCCTTGATTGCGTTTATAGACGTTCTGTCGCTCTGCACTCCCCCGGTTGAGCTTTTCATAATTACTCTCCTCTTGCATTTGTTTATTTATATCCGCCTGTACAATATGTGCCAAGCTCTCTGCCAATAAGGGAGGATGAGACGATTATGGAGGTGAAGAGTAAAAAGCTGGAAGCCTTTTAGGAGAGATCTGAGAATTATTACCATCCTTTTTGTGTTTTGAAACGATCATTTGTTAGACTATCGTGCCGCTGCAGGCGAAGGGCCAGTGAAGAAGGAGCTCTCGGGTTAAACATCAGGTTGTGCAAATTCGGGGCAAAGAGGCGTAACAAAACTCTTTTCCTTTCAACTGCTGTTAGTGTATAAAAAGTTCAGAAAATCTATTGCAAGTTGCCCGTTTAGTTGAAGTGTAGGAAACAAATGACACCAAGCGATCTTCTTCGTGACAGATGGGGCATCCAGGATGAATAGGGTGGAGTTGCACCTAGTGGTTCTGAATCAAGTGTTAATGGGCTGCAGGAAACAGGCTGGTGCTGCAGACAGGACAATGGACCATTAGCTGTGATAAGAATCTGCACCCATCTTGATAAGGGATTGCCAGCACTGGAAGATGTCTTGTACAATAAAAAAAAAGGAGATCAACTCCAGACTTTTCTCAATCTGCTAAATGCTCTAGCTGTAGCAGCCACTGGCTGGAATAGAAAAGAGCTGCTGTGCAATGAACTGTATGGAGTCAGTAGGCCTATAAAAAAAAAAAAAGCAGATTTTTTTGTTGTTATGGATAAAGACAACTTGAACAAAGAAGTGGACACTTTAACTTTAAACGTTCTTTGTGCCAAAGCCCCACAAAAACAAACAACAACGTTGTAGGTCCAGAACAAGTAATGAGCAAATCCATTGTGTTACATTTTGCTTACGTCTTCCAATCGAAGGAAAATGGGACATAAGGTGCTGTTTTCTAGATTCCTACATCCATATTCAAGTCTTTCCAAGAGAATACGGTGATCCGACGCATCAGATGCAGCACTGAGATCGAACAGCACAAGTGCGGAGCCAAGTCCATTATCTGAGACCATGAGAATGTCATTAGTGACTTTTACCAGAGCTTCTTCAGTGCTATGAAAGGCTCTGAAACCCGACTGGAACTCTTCAAGCGGGTTATTACAGTGTAAATGCTGACATAATAGAACAGGACCATTTTTTTCCCCAAGAATTCTAGGTAAGAAAGGAAGATTAGGTCTGGTCTGTGATTTATAAAAGCATTTTCAGACAGGATGTCTTAAGTTGGTCTTATTTCGCCCTCTGTTCAAGTTGTCTTTATTCTTTTTTTCTTTTCTTTTTTTTTTTACAGTTTATTGCACAGTGACTCGTTTCTATTTATTTCTATTCTACATGTTTGAACCACACATCCAGTCAGTGGTTGAGGGCTTAAAATATTATCAGATTCCAATAGGCGGTGGTCTTTTTGTCTCTCTTCATATCCCTTCTCTCAATTCTCTCTCTTCCTCTCCTCTATTGATTATCGATTCTTCCTCTCTATTGGTTCTATGTAGCTCTTGGAGAAATGTTTGCAAAGTGCCGGGCCAACGATGACGCTCTCCATGGGCGTTTCAACGTCTCTTATTGATGATTCAGCTTTAACATTTTTTTTTTATTTGCTGCTCTATTTACTCAAATGTGAGGGGAAAAAAACAACAAACTAGAAAGATTTGTTATCCTGTGACAAAGTGGTTCAGTTTCTGTCCCTTAAGAATAATTGTACTTAATGGACAGAAACATAATTGTCCCTTTTTCTTATTTATGATTCATTTACTTCCTATAATTGTTTATAATGCTTAAATTTAAACGTTACTTTGCAACATTGCTTCACTCACTATCCCGGGTTTGTTTGTGCATGATGTTGCAGTTTCCATCTATTTATACGTTTAGGTTAGAGCGACTACTTCTTGGTTGAACTTGTTTATGTTGTTTCAAAGTATATTCTTTTGAGTATTACTTTGTTTGTTTTTCTTCAAAGTAACTTTTTGAGTCATATTGTATTACATGGTTTATTTTGCAGACCATTTCTCGATGTAGATGAGTTTGTAAATTCGATTAATAATCCTATTCTTGTTTCTCTCTATAGATTTTCTTTGTTTTGACTTGTTGAATTGTGGCTTGATCCACTTGAGTGCAGCTGTGTCGCCGATTGGCTATAAAAACAGTGAGTTCTTGGAAGCTCGGGATTGTTGTCAGAGTCAAAAGTAACAAATAAAAGTCATCAGAAGAATCTGGAACCGGTGGCTGATGCTGTTTTTTGTTCACCTTGCTGATCCTTGACTGCACTACTTTCCATCTCAAACGAAGCCCTTTACTTTAAAGGCTGTTGCTACAGCAGCATGCTGGGTTGCACTCAGCTTTCTCCCATTCGATGGTCTGAACCAAAGATGAGTCTCACTTGACCTGGTTTACTCAGTGCTCTCTGCATTCCAGAGATCACAGGGTTTGAATTGACGTGGGATTTAGTCCAGATTGGCGTCTAAACTTTGAGAGTTGCTGATCTGAAGCTTTTCACCACCAAAGCGAGCCGCAAATTCGCTGGTAACAGCCACACACAATGGACAAAGGGACCCAGTAGTTTTCCAATCAGCAGTTAAAAGAGGACTCGGGTTCCCAAGTGTGTTTGCAGCAGAGACTGAGCCGACACGTACAAGAAATTACATTTGGGTGCATTTCCGCGCCTTTTTCAATGCTCAGTCACCGAGGCATGTAAAATATTCCCTCCTGTTTTTTTTTTTCTATGAAAGCTCTTTTTCTATCCATTGTTAATTTTGTGTAATTTTCTGTTCAAAATACGCAAAAAAGAACCTTTTTATTTAGCATTGATTGTTCTGTTTTTTGAGGTGGGCGGGATTTTGACTGTTGTACTAAAATAGCAGTAAACAGACTGGGATACATGGTAAAACATGACCCATCGATCTGCAATGTAAAGTAATTCATCATGTAATTTTTTTGTTGGTTATACAGTATTTCGAAAAATTACCAAATATAAATGTTGTTTTTTTGTTGTCACATGTTACGAAGCAGTAAAAACAGGAAGAAATGGAGCCATTTTTTCCATTTAGTTAGTCGTCTGTCCAGACTATGTTCTTTTGCTTCAGCATTAACTCTTATTGTCATGAGAGGCTTTGCCAGGTGTTTCAAAGACTTAGTACTCTTTTGTTCTTGGACAAATATTTTATGATTCTTTTGACTTTTCTGTCACACATCTTTCGCCGTCTTTGCTTCGAAGCCGAATTACATTCTTCCCGCTTCTTGCAGCTGTAGACATCCTCGGCGGCACGCTTTGCAACAAGATTCCGTTTTTTTAGAAAAGGTCGATTTGTTTTTACCAATTATGTGGCTCGTACCGTACTGATTTTCAAGTAGCAACCGGAATGCTTTCTAACTTCTACTCCTACTATTGTATCTGTTTTCATGGCTTTTTATGCCTTTTTGCACATCCTTCTGTTTAATACTCATTCACTTATGTGAATGAGTCAGTGTTTTTATTCATAACTGGCTTTCTGGACAAATTTTTTGCTGCTATTGCACTAAACTTTTGTGAGACAAAGAATATTTCACACATATTCTTGCTTCGATTTCTTTGTTCGAGAAATATCTTACTACATAAGTTTGAGCCCCCCCCCAAAAAAGGTGCAACATCCAGGTTCAGGAAGCAGCCTCAAGGTTGGCGAGTCATGTCAATGGAGGGACCGTCTATTCATTTATATTTCTCCCCCCTCAATTTGCAAATAAAAGTTTGACGAGCGCATAAAAGTCCTGTCTGAAACACACATTAATGATCAATTGTGCATATTCCAGATGGGTTCATTTTCACTGGCTCAGAGCAGCTCATTAATGCCCTCTTTGTCAGGACAGACTTTAAAAGCGCAGATTTCTTTCTCTGAGCCTTTCCACATTTACAGGTGGAAATTGAGCCGCAGCGCCCGCGCCCCACATCTACATCATTAAAAAAAAGCTGGAATATTGAACAGCTGGGAGGCGACGAAGCATCTGCTTCAGAGAAACATTAACCGTGTCCTGCAATTTAGCTCTCCCGCTCCCGCCGCCGACTCAGCGAGCCGGCCTCGGCTCAGGCGTCGACGGCGCCCTTCCCCCCGTTTTTGTCCCTCGTTTTCGGTGCCGTTCACGTTCGAAAGGGAGGATCACAATGTTCCGAACATCAGCGCCTTCCATTTACAATCTGAGAAATCCCAGGAGGATTTGATCCCTCGCTGATTTTTTTTTTTTTTCTCCTCCTTCGCTCATCATCTTGAAAAGTGTACAGGGGAGCTGTTTGATAGATTGCCGAATGTTCGGTTCCAGGGGTTTCCATTTGCTCTGCGCAGTCCACATAATTTTTTGGTTCGCTATCTAAAAGTTTTAAGCCGATGACTTTTTCCTGAGTAACTCTGTCAATGTCCTCTGCATTCTCCAGGTTCAACTGATTCACTACAATCATGAGCTGTATACGAATTACACGGAAGCGGCGAAAAGCCCCAACGGACTGGTCATAGTGTCCATATTCATGAAGGTAAGTCAGATAAGGTAAAGATAAGCCTTTGATGATGTCCGCCTACCGAGGATTTATTCATTGAAAGGGAAATGAACTTTGTATGGTCTCAGCTAACCTCAGAAGATGCTCCCTAGACATTTTGTACCGAGTTACTTCTTAGAAATTTAGCAGAATTGATTCAGACATAAGTTTTCTACATTTTTAAGGGATTTTGAGGAAGTGGTAGCTGCACAAGAAACCCACCTGGTTTAATCTGCCGTTCAATCATGACAAGACGGCTGCGGTTTAACGTACGCTGGCGCAACATGCAGTCCAAATGAGAAGAAAAAAAAGAGAGCGAGACAGAGAAATGCCTTAAAGGACAAGTCTTTACAAGATAGACATATATTCTCATAGACAAACATTCTTACTTTGCGTGTAAATATCTTGAGATCATTCTGAGCTTTACTACTGTCAATAAAATAAAGAGCTTTGCCAAATAATAAAAGAAACCAGCAATTAATCCGTTTACTGAAGCCAGAACAACAGCTCAGAATCATGTCAATACTATGTACAAGAAAACACTCATTAAATACATACTTGATATTCCCATTGCTATAAACCAAATTGTTGAGAAGTAGAGGAATATTTCATTTATTCAATGCAAAAAGAAGTTTTAATATTTGTTGGGAATTTAATGCTCTACAGACGAGCTGGATGGAGTTCAACTCGTTCTAATTCCAGACTCTTGAGCTCAGCTGAATATAAGCAACACTCACTGAGTCTGAAAAGAAAAAATAATTGTATGCACAGCTCTGGGAAAAATTAGGAGACCACTTAAGCTTATCAGTTTCTCTGATTTTACTTTTTATAGCTACATAAAAAGTAAAATGAGCATTGTTCTTTTATTATTTTATGAACTACTGACAACGTGTCTCTGAAATTCCAAGCAGAAATTTAGTATTTATTTGCAGAAAATGACACATTTTGCACTGTGGCACAGTTGGTAGCACTGTTGCCTTGCAGCAAGAAGGTCCTGGGTTCGATTCCCGGCCCGGGGTCTTTCTGCACAGAGTTTGCAGAAAGACTTAACATGACTGTGAGGTTAATTGGTCTTTCCAAGGTGTGTGTGTGTGCATGGTTGTTTGTCCTGTTTGTTTTTGTGTTGTCCTGCGACAGACTGGTGACCTGTCCAGGGTGAACCCCGCCTCTCGCCTGGAACGCAGCTGGAGACCCCACCAGGGACAGATAATGGATGGACAAATAGTCAAAACAACATGCAGTGCTTTGAGACGTCAAATAATGCAAAGAAAACAAGTTTATATTCATTTAGAATCAACAATATTAATGTTTTAACTCAGAAATCAATGTTTGGTGGAATAACCACGAGGTTTTCAATGGTTCAGTGCTTCATTGTTTCCAGAACTGTATCTGGGGCCACAGGTCTCCACATTTAACATACAATTTTTTTTTTTTCTTTTTCACTTTGGAAAAATTATTTAAGGTATGTATATGTATGTTTTTGGTACATATTTTATCAAAACAGTGTCCGTATCATTGTTGCTTGAAAGAAGAGGGAAAAGTCATCGATCGCTATTTCCATCTTCCTAAAAGCACCGAAGTCGTCTTCGTCAGTGTCGGATTCAGCAGACTCGCTCGCACTTCCTCAGTCTGTCTTTTGTTGTCGCTCTCAATGTCACTTTCGTCTTGATTCGCTCTCGGGTTGGTGTACCGTCCTCTTCATCACACTGCAGAGTTCAAAGTGTGTGGGGAAAAGAAGCGGTTTGCAATTCAGAAATCACAGCATACGCCAGTCTGCTTTTCTGCAAGCAGGAAGGACACACACAGTTCCAGGAGGAACTTTACTGCAACTTGTGACGCTGGAAAAAAAAAAGGCTGACTGCGTTAACAAATAGAGACCCAAGATTGAGCCGTAAATAGCGACTTTGACCACGGTTCCGTGCGGGACGCTGAGCCAAATGATCTACAATATTAAAACAAACAGAAAGGCCAGGAGCAGTATTTCTATTCCTGTCTCTGCTTTCAGAGACAGAAATTTAAGCATGCCGTTCAGTACTGCAAGACATTTAGAGGCAGGAAAACAGTTGCACAACCTGAACTTTCAAGAGATTGGTGAATCAGTAATGCACTGTGATACTTGACAAATGTTCATTGACTGAGAAAGGCTTTGTAATCTAGTGATTTAGTCTGACATCCGTCCAGTTATCAAGTCAATAACCTTTACCAAATTCCAGACATTTCTGAATGCCGTTTAAACGATATTATAGTGGCTGAAATGTCTTAATGCACACAAACACGCATATATATATATATATATATATATATATATATATATATATAAACACGCATATATATATATATATATATATTCACTATAAGAAAGCTGCATGGCTCTCAGTTAGAGCCATGCTAAAACTCTTTTCTCATGGTTGGTAATTGTGAGTGGATGAACACGGTAAACATAATTCATTTGCAATGTTTCCACAAACTCAGTTTAAGGCATCATGATATAAAAAACCCCGACACATCACATGCACTGCGGTCCTTCTCCCTCTTAACTCCTCGAGTGTCTGGACTCATCCGAATCAAGAACTCGCGATTCGCCAATAATTAGTGCTCTAATTACCCCGCCGAGCGAAACGGCATGCTCTCTGGATCTGTGTCGGTGCCGAGCAGCGCCATTAGGCTGATGGCAGCGCTCGGTCGTCCCTTTGTTGTTTTTGAGAAGTCTCCATCTCGAATGAAAGGGCGGGAGATCAAAGAGGCAGCCGATGTCCTTTTTGCCACTCTGCACACTGAAGCTGAAAGTTCAGCTCCCGACGGCTAATGAGCTCCCCATGTCAATGGGCCCCATCGCCGAGTCCTGAGAGGACAGAGGGAACGGTGACCTCGCTCGGCCCTCCTTGACTCGGCTCCTTCATCACGAGAGCGAGGGGGATGCTGCAGGTGTGTCGGCCTCGGGAAATGATGCTGGACGAGTTGCTGCTCCGCTCGGTTGCTGGGAAAGAACGTGAACATGTACTGGTTGTGCTATTGAAACGGGAGAAAAAGAGCCTTTTCTAAATTAAATCATTTAAATGAAAACATACTTTTCTTGCAAGATATAATTCTTGAAAGACTATTGACTTGAAGCCCACACCAGATGTCTGAAACATCCCAGGTAATAAATTAAACAATGAGATTATAACACAAAAATTCATAACTGAAGCTAAGCAGAACCTACTGGAATTAGACAAGAGGCCTTCTTGCTGACTGAAGAAGTTGCATACGTAAAGCATGAACGATGCATTTCTCTTTCGTTCAGCAACATGAGGTCTGCCTCTACCATTCGCTGCCCCATACCATGATGTTCCCAACTCCAGACTTTAGTCTTACTCTAAACATGCATGTGTGCGGTGATATCCAAAGAGTTGCATTATGGTCTCATCTGATTATTAACCCACATTTTCAGAAGAAGACCTGAAAAATATCTTTAACGAGTGCAATCTTGTGCAGTTGGCTTCCAAGAAGCACTTGGTTTATGGTGAAATGATGTTCCTTCTCTTTCCCAGTTTTAACCACATCGGTCCTCACTGCAACCTTTCAAAGTTTAGGAAAACATCTCTAGCCAATGCTATCAACAAGAGTTGTCTTTAAATGACAAGCTGATATTTATCTACACATACAGGGAGCATGATTTCCATCCCAACACTGACAGATTGCAGCTGGTTTCTCAACTTCCCGTGGCTTTTTGCTTTTCCTTTTTCTTCACGTGTTCAGTTATTTCTGCCCCCGAAGTGATTACGTTTGTTTTTCATGTGTTGCTCAGGTTGTTGCCAACATCTGGTGTGGATTTTATGCCAACAGCCCGATCGTAATGCATTTCCTAGAAAATACAAAAAAAGACATTAATGTGTTTAGTGCTTGTTTTCCATCCCATGTTCATACAATAATCAATAACGGTGCTACGCAAATGCAGAAGGGTCATACAACCAGAGTCATTCATCTGGATTTTATGTGTTCTTACTTAATTTGCACCAGAATCCTCACAGCATTCTGGAGCAATAAAGTACAAAGTCAAAATAATCTCTAATTGACCAGGGAATAGGAGGTGAAAAGTTCAACAAAACACCTACACTCTGCAGGCCATCGTGGGCTGTCTTACTTTGTTTTGTTGTATTTTTTTATATGTATAAAAAAAAAATTTTTTTTTAAATGACCAAGTAAAAACACAAGTTAAATGTGAGCTATGTTTTTTTGTTTGTTTGTTTGGTTGTTTTTTTTTCTTTTTCAATTAAAAACTACAATCTCACATTTGTGGATCGATGCGTTGCATTGTAGGAATGTAAAGAAGTGCAACATCTGCTCCAATCAGAGAGATCCAGCAGCTGGACTAAAGGTGTGCAGGGACATCAGTCAGGAAGAACAAAGTAGCTGTAGCATTAATGTGCTGCTGCTTCTATCCCTCATTAAAACTGGAGTGATGCTGCCTTCTATATGTTTACAATATGTGCTGACATTTAAATAAGCCCATGTGGAAGCATGGCTCTGTGTAAACATGACGCAGGAAGCATTAGGGGGTCTCACTCAACAAAGGACCAAAAATCTAACAACGCCAAATTGAATGTTTGAATTTAAATGTCTGTCCCCAGAGTTCAGTAGTGCTTGTTCTTTTAAGAAAAAACATCAGCGTAAAGTAAACTAGATGAGCCACCGGTGTACCACTATAAATACCCATTCCGCATCCAATGGGAAAATAGTTCAGGTTTCCTGCAGACGGGAAGCGATGCTAAGCTTTCTCTCAGATGTCTCAGAGTAAGAATATGTGTAGCACGAAAGACTCTGGGCGTTTTTATGTAAAGTTTAAAATGTTCGCCTTTTGAGCCCGTAGGGTTTCTCTGAAAACTCAGCTCGTCTTCCACATTGGCGTTTCCAAAATACCCCGAGGCGTTATTGTTGTTCTGAACGCCCGTGTTTCTCTCTGCGTCGGCCCGGCAACGCCGACCGGTGACCCGTCCTGGGGCCGAACCAACCTCTTGACTGCGAACCACCTGAGACGGCCGCCGGCCTCCTCATGACCCATGGAACAGAATTACACTTGCGCTGAAGACGGATGGATATCATAACCCAGAAAAGTCCCAGCACACCTTTCCCCCCCTCTGAGCTCGGGATTAGTTTCAGATCAGAACTTTTCAAACATACCAGTCCATTAAACGGTTTTGTTCTTCACTACAACAGCAGCACATTTGGAAAATTGACTGATTTGATTCTCGCCTCTGGCACGCCTCTTCTTCTAGGCAGCACTAATTGCCGCTCTGCTTAAAATATTCATGTCCAGACGAAATGAGCAGTAACGGATGAAATCAGACGCACATAATGCTAAACGCGTCGTGGTTTATTAAAGCAGCACGCGCGCACCAGGTATTCCCATGCAGTAAAAACTATCCTTCCAACGACGGGCACTGAATAAAAACACAGTCTTGTCCCACGTGAAATAAAAAAAAAAAAAAAGAAGAGTTATGTCATATGCTGCGCCTCCCCACCTGACACCCACTGCTGAAAATCTGATACTCTTTTCTTTTTTTCGCCCCAAAGTGTTGCTTCACTCCCACTGTCCTAAAGCATGTGTCACCCACTTACTTCCTTCACACAGTAGTTAGGTGGTAATTAGACAAACCTCTCACAGAATGGAGGATCGTTTTTCTCACTTTCCCAATGAATCATTCCTTTTTCTTTTTTTTTCTTTTTTTTTTGCCATTTTCACATTTTCGATTTTATTCCCGTGACTCAGAGTGCCAGGAAGGATGCCTGTTGTCTTCAGTTTTGAGGCACCTTTTAGGATGACTGCATATGTGGTCAGTTGAAAGGTATCCTAGTAAATTGAAAACCTGTGACAAGACTTCAGTTAATGTTCTCTCTATCCAATCTGACCCATCCTGAGCTGTTTCACCAAAGAAGAATGGGCAGTTCTGCATCCTGTTTTCCTTCCCTTTCAGAATTACGTCAAAAAAAAAAAAATACACTTGTTTTTTTTTTTTTTTTTTTTTCAAGAATCATTATTTCTGTTTTGGTTTTTGATTGCTTTAAGGTAGCAGAAAAGTTTTGCAAAAAGAGGCTGGATGCAACGGGATGTGGGATGTTGATATTTGTGGAAAAATATATATCTACAAAAAATGAGGTAGATAAAAGCTCATTTGTGACAACCTAATGCCAAGAAAATTAAATGCAAATCTTTACATCTACTTGCTAAAACTTGGCTGTTTGTCATTTGGAAAATTAATTAACTGATGTCAAGATTTTCCTTTTCGAGATTTTTTAAATTATGTTACTTATTCCTTCTCCTTTTCAAACATGTTGAGATTATTGTGGGCGGTGGAAATATGCGTCTCTTGTATTCCTTGTTTATATGTGTTATTTATGCTCCCTTCAAATTCAAAATGAATAAATAAATACATTTGTAACCAAAGTTTTTCAAGAGCCACTGTGGAAGGTCCAAGGTGCCACGTGCAGCTCCGGAGCCGCAGGTTGCGAACCCCTGCCTCTATCACACAACGTCCCGCTCAACAGATGACAAATGCAATTTGACAACATTAAAAAAAAATCTCCAAGGCACACGAAGACGCTGTGAACAATCTGTCCAAGTGTTTTTGTTCCCATTACGAACCATGCAAACCGTCCTAATCCATCACAGATCGTCTTAAGCCGGAGCCACGTTCGCTCGTATGTTTTACAGTCTGCACTAATACTCAGACCTATAGTGAAGACATTTCCTGCTGCGGAATGAAAGGATACCCTCGGGTAGCTCCTAGGAAAAAAAAAAATGATAAAAAACGAGGGAGACGGGGGTGGGGAGAGGGGGGGAGCAGGAAAATCCACAGAGCAGCATGAGGGGCTGTTAAACCATAATGCTCGCCTGAAGATGGGAAAGGGCAGCGACTGAGTAATTTTAGTGCGAGGAAAAGAGGTGGATGACAGGCACATCTCTTTTTAATCACTCCGCCGAAAGACACCTCGGCAGTTAGAGCTGCTAAGTCCACAAAGCCGATGGACGGGGGCGGCGGGGTGGTGGCGCGTTGGGGGGCAAAGGAAGAAAGGAGGAAGCACATAGCCTGGAGGAGGGCAGGAAGCACAATCCCATGATGGTCATATGCATGCACCACCAAGTAAATGAGGGCCATCCAGCACGCAGGACTACTCACTAAATAGGATTTAATGTTCCCTGGCCTTTTACAGGGATTCTGGTTATTTCCGCACCCTGTGCATTATGTCAGCCTAACAGATTTAATTGGAAATGTTTAGCTTGAAGGAACCATCTAAGCTGGATAGATGTGCACTGAAAACGCAGCAGCCCGTGTTCAACACTCTGATTTCTGATATAGGCTGTATGGGCAGATGCCAAGGGCCGCATTTTAAAAATGCAGCATTCTTTATCTATTACCAAGGTATTGAGTAAGTTTTCTATTGCTTATGTTTGTATGCTCGGTGCAGATTCGGAGCTTCACCTACAACCCGTCGATATAAAGGCAATCGTCGGTACTGTTGATAATCTTATGGACGTTCTGTTGAGAGGTTTTTAAACAGATTTGTTATCACTGGAAGTCAATGACTCGCTTTTTGAAAACGATGTAGATTTGTTGCTCTTGGATGCTAAAGTTAATAATTTAAAGCAAGCCGTCATTAAACAGCTATCAAGAGTAGCATTTTTGTTTGCAGTCTTTCTAAACCTTGGATTTTCACTTCCAGTTTAGCCCCAAAATATTCATAATCCTTGAAGAGTTAAATTCAAAATAAGATTAAATCAACCAGGAAGTTCATTTCTGACAAAGAATGAGACGAGCATTTCTCGAAACATGATCAAATGCTGTAAAATATGTATCTTTTTCTAAATCATATTTTATTTAAAGTGACATGTCAAAAATTATGCACACTCTTCTCAATAATTAAGGGAAAAACTTTGTTGGCACTGCAGGAATGAAACTGTTCCCTTCGTTAAGGGAACCCAACCAAATCATGGTTGGGTTCAACCATTGTTTGTTTATGACTTATTATGGGATATTATAATTTAATATAAGTAACTATTTGAATTGTAATTGTTGTTTCATAGGTTTAGTTAGTGTTTCATAGCTTGCCACCTTGACGTCACCATAATCTCCAGCTCCGTCCGCGCGCCAAAGATCCTTTATACTCACGAGTCTGGATTCCCGCTGAACTTTAATGTTGCTTCCCGTCAAAAGAAACATTTTAGGAAAATTACGAGAGGGTAAACATAAATCCACCAGGGGTATAAATGATTTTGAGCTTATCTATTTAATCAACCCAGTCAAGTGGTTTTCAACGTCAAAGTGTTCACAAGCAGCACTGATAAATCACGTCAAAGCCGTCATTTTTGATTTTATTAATAACAATCAATAATTCTTGACCTCTAATCACTTATGTTTTATGTGATGATGCAGTAAACCACTTTTAAAATGGGGGTGGGGAGAGTAACTTCATGCTGATTTATTCATAAAATGTTATTTTCTTAATGTTTAGTTGAAATAACTAAGAACAATATAGAACTGGGATCAATTTGGTGTGACCAATACAAAACAAAGACTAACATTGTGTGTTCCAGGATGTTGGAGGCTCACTGGTACATTTACAGTGAGTTTTCTGTAAATATTACAGAAAACAACAACAGTTTTCAGTGACTGTTGTTGTAATATGAAATCAAAGAGCATTGTTTGGCTGCTTTGCACACTGTTTCCTTGCCAGATTCCTGTTGTTTCAAGTGCTTTAAATGCTGAATTAAAGCGTCTTTGGTCGTCTTTCCCAAAAGTTGCGGGCAAACGTCCTTTGCAGGTAGAGGACGGGTGTTTTGTTGTTTCAAAAGGAAACACTAAATCAAGCCGAGTCACGTTCAACAACCCTCTTTTACTTTCATCTCTGATCAAATTAAACTCGTTTTGATCTATAATAGAATTATGCCAGGATGAAAAACAAAAAAAAAACAAAAAAAGATGCGTTGCACTTCCTATTCACAAAAATGCTGCATTGCGTTCTTGGTCCAAAGCAGTGTGTGTCTAATAGATCTTTTATTTTCTGCTTTCTTGAAACCAGTGGGAGCTTTTGTTGCTCCTCCAAAAAGACAGAACAGCAGTGGGAAATTGTGTAAGGGCGTCTGACTGAGAAAAATACATGAGTGGGCGTCAGCGTTTCATGGCTATTAAAGATAAGATTTGAAAGAAGAACATTGGCTCTATACTTAAGAGCACTGTCCTGAGTAGATTAAGTACTGAGTGGATGCGGGTTAATTTTAGATGTGCTCAATTCAACATTTGACCAACGTTAACCTCAACCTTTTCTCCCCGTGTTCTCCCCGCTTCCTTCTCTCTCCTCCAGATCGCTGAGACGTCAAACTCTTTCCTGAATCGCATGCTGAACAGAGACACCATCACAAGAATAACATATAAGAGTAAGTGCCTGTGCAGTCGTCTACATGACGGAGCATCTCCACCGATTAGATTTAAAGCCGTACAGCAGCTGCTGGGTCATTTTGAAGGCAACTGGTTTTTGATTTTCAGCAGGAGTGAACGAAAAAAAAAAAAAAGCACCGTGTTCCTTTCAGTCTGCAGCGCTTCACTGAAATGAGAAAATGTTGCTAACTATGCGAACAAGATAATGAACCTCCACCCAAAACAATGTGGCAATTTATAGTAATGTGAAAACGTATTATTATATACACATATTTGTTTCTGCATGGAGATCACATGTTCCCTTTATCATCTTCCTTCCCCATTACTGAAATATGCATATTAAGTTCATTAGTCGCTCAAAATTGCAGCTATATTTTCATGCATGGTTGTTTGTCCTGCATGTTTACCAAGCAGGACATGGTGGACACTTGTAGTTAGGAAACATAAATAAGTGTTTTACTATGTTTTATAGACAATACCAGTCCTTACGTCTTCAAAGAAGTTTGGGAGCCTTAAATTGTCCTTGTGTGAAGGACATTTGAAATGTAAACAAAATAACAAACGGTAAACAGAATGAATTATAAAGTCGGCATTAACACAATTGTCCTTCGAATGAAAGGGTTAGCTAAGACCAAAACACAGGCCTGGAAACTTTTGTCATCTAGATTTTGGAAGAAAGAGAGAGAGAAAATGATAAATCATGAAATATTGAATTTGTTTAAATAATCGTGTGACAAACTGATTTATTGTTCATCGTGACACGTCGTTGCTGGACCGGAGACGCTTCCTGTCCACAGCTTCGCCACCCACAGCGAGTTACGTCAGCATTTGTTTCCCCTGCGGGATAAATAAAGTATTTTGAACCGAGCCGATTATCATGTGTGATACTCCAGAGATATGGCGTGTAAATAATCTGGTGTCAGTTAGGCTCAGTTGCTTTTCCTGTAAGAGATCGGTGTGTTCAGGCACTCTCGCTTTGAGAGTCGCCAAGTTTGAGAAAAATGTTAACTTTTGCTCCTGGTGTGATTAGACAGTCAATGCAGGATCTTTTGGAGACCCATTATTTTTGTTGGAAGATTTAGACGTTGAGATACCTGCCGGTGGGGAAAAAAAAAAAAAAAAAAAAAAAACTCGATAGCTGGAAGGGGGCTTTTGGCTGCGGCAGAAGTCGACGGCTGTTCTCCAGAGATCCCTCACTCCATCCCACTGCAGAGATTGCCCGAGGCCAACTTAAAAGAAAAGACAAATAATTGGATTAATGGGTTGGAGGTGAGTGGCAGATTACATGCGCTGACCCCTGGTGGTTTGGAGGAGTCCCAGAGGGATTCGGGTGCAGCTGGAGGGTGTTGTGCTGTGAGAGGGAATTCTTTCTGTCCAAACGACGGGAGCTGCAGAGGATTCTGACAGCTGTCCAAAAACTCAGTCTGATACAGTGCCTCACACACGCTGACTCACGCACACACACACACACACACACACACACACCATCACCACCACCACCCACTCATGCTTCTGAGTTCTGCAGCCGATGCTTCTCCCATCCCGAAGCATCTCAATGCACATATGTGCACTCGTGAAAACAAAGTGATGCATTCACACCATGCATGATTAAGAGATCAGAATTAAGATGTATTGTACAAAAAAAAATAGCCTGCCTGGATTTCACAAAATATCTTGTTCACTAAAAGTTATTACATTCCAAGAATAATGGCCCAAGTCATGTTGTGCCAAAAGTGATTTGATAAATAATAAATAAATAGATCTCTTGGCCAAAAAAAAGACCTAAGCCATTATTTTTTAGGAAGGTGACAAATTGTTTTTGATTAAACTCCTGCAGTAATGTTGAGAATTAGAACTACAATAAGACTTAAAGATTTTGTGAAATGTCACATAAAGTAAAAGTAAACCACAAACCAATTTTCTTTTTTTTTTCTTTTTTTTTTTTTTTTTTTTTTGCTAAATTTGAAAACATCGGTAAATTCAATTTTGCATGTTGGGATTTAACACATAAATATTCTTAAGTCATGAAGGCCATCTGCGAAATAATCAGCCAGAGGTCGCATGTGGTCTGATGGGTTTAGATTTAAGGGTTCTGGCTGGTTGAGCCGAATCAATTCAAGTTGCCGTTGTGATATTGCGTTCCCATCAGTTGTCACAAATAAAAGCACTTCGACCAGTCAAACATTTGAACCTTTTTGGTCTGAAATGTTTGTTTTTCGTATTGTAATTCCTTCTCACCGTGGATCGCGTCACACCAGCAGAATCTCAAACTAAACCAGCCTTAATGTCGTTTCATTTGTGCTCGAGTTTTCAGCAGTCCACCACGGTGACCCCATCACAGCAGGCTGTCCATTTTGTCATCCGAAGCTTCAGACTACGACGAGTTACTGGGAGCAGTCTAGTGGAGTGTGAACACAGAGCAAGAGAGAGTCTGTCCAATTAGCATTGTGACAGTAAAGACAGTTTGGATGAAATGGGTTTTGAAGTGCAACACCAACAGCCTGCCACTCACCCGACTGTAGACGCCATGCGAAAGGCGAGGCGAGGAGAAATTAGCTCTGAAACATGAGCTGAAGGCGCGATGAGCAGCGAGGAGCGTGTACCCACTGAACCCCCCGCAGAATACCACGCTCAGGTCTCGGTGACAAGACCGGGGTGTGATGAAAGAGTCGAACTGCAGTGCATGTTGTGAAGGGTTCAAACCAACTGCAACGCCTGTCAACATGTCAGTGTCCAGGGTCATAAATATTTCACAACGCTACATTATTACGAGCCTGGAGAGTGCGGCTGGGGTTGTTTTCACATAAGAGAGCCTCGGCGTGTGAAAGTGTGCAAACACGGAGACCACGTACTGGGTAGCATTTTCACATTTTTTTGGATGGGGGGGAGCTCAAGCCTAACTAATTCTGATTCATTTTATCTGACTCTGGGGCTGTGCATGTCCAACTAACACGGCTAAGCAATCGTAACCAGAACTTTCTAACCCAATAAACAAACAATGTGCTTAAGTAAGGAAAGCAACCACATAAGCAATGGCAGTCATGTGAATGTGATGTGATAAATTGTCATAAAGAAGCAGAAGATGATTTATCGAACTGTTCGTCTTACGAAAACTTGCTGCTGGAGGCGTTTTCTGGGACGTGTAAGCAGGCTTCAGTCTCATTCTGTCATAAGAGAGACTCCGTCTTAAACGCTTCTGTGCGCAAAAACAATAACATCTACTGTTTAATGCTATTTGATCCAAAGTTGAGCTGTGTGAGACAAAAAGAGTGAAATAGTTTGTGAATAATGGAACATATTTTGACTGATGAGTCATTTAAAATACATTTTTCAAAAAACTCAGGCAAGTTGTGCTTATGTAACCTACAAATTTAAAGTTCAAACGCACAACCAGAGCGCAGACATTGTTGTTGTTGTTTTTTATGTCTTTTTTTCTTTATCCTCTCTGTCTTCCTCTGCAGACGACGCATATCTTCTCACTGGCCTGAACATAGAAGAGATTTACCCAGAAACGAATAGTTTTATCACCTACGAAGGATCAATGACTATCCCTCCATGCTTTGAAACGGCCACTTGGATCCTGATGAACAAGCCAGTGTACCTCACACGTATGCAGGTGAGCCACAGCCATGGCACCAGTCTGCAGACAAATCTCGCCTCGCGAAAGGCTGCGTCCAATTCTCGCCTCTTCCCCGGAAAGTAATGCCGTAAAGAGTTTGGCAACGCTTCTGTAAGCCTCTCACTCTGTCTCTTGTCTCTGTGCCTGCCTCTGTCTTTCCACATAGATGCACTCCTTGAGGCTGCTGAGCCAGAACCAGCCGTCTCAGATCTTTCTGAGCATGAGCGACAACGTTCGCCCTGTGCAGCCGCTGAACAACCGCTGCATCCGCACCAACATCAACTTCAGCATGCAGGGCAAGGACTGCCCTAACAACAGGGCTCAGAAGCTTCAGTACCGGGGTACAAACGCCACTTTTACTGGCTTTTGCTATTTCGTTCTCCTGCGTATAGTTGCTTTATCAGGACCTCCTGACTAGTGAAACAGGTTACTTATTTTAACACTAAGTAAAACATAAAAACCTTTGATCTACTTTGGGTCAAACCAGTGACATCCGGTGATTGAAGGAATGTGCAAAACTAAACTTATAACCAACATCCCACTCATTATGTCCAAAAAGTCTATCAAATTCAGACATTAACGCTCTCTTGTAGTTTTGCAGTTGGTTTTACACCATTTGTCAATGGTCAAACACATAGTTTGGTTGAATTTTGCCCCAATCCTCCTGACAAAATTGACGTAAACAACTCTTGTTTGTAGGGCCTTTTGCTTCCAAATATCTTTTCTCCACTGCTGACCTTTATTTTCATGAAAGTGACATAGGGATCTTAATAGAACTACTCCAAAATGTTAACTTTGATGACCTTAAGTAGCCACAAAACATGGAAGACCATGTTTTGCCCCAAAAGGGTCTCCAAGCTCAGGTCTTGAGATGTTGGCTTGATGTATGAATGTAATGTTTTTTCCTCATCATGATGCCTTCTATATTGTTTCCACATACTTCAAGTGTTGTGATGTTGTCCCCAGGATGGTCGCTTCTGCTTCTTCTTCCAATGGTGATCAAGACCAAACACTTAGATTTTGGTTTCATTTGCCTTTCGGACCAAAAATGAAGGTCTTTGTCCTGGAATTCATTTTGAAATGTCAGGCTGAATAAGATGCTTTTGTAGTTGTCTTCTTCTACTGTGAGTAGAGTTTGTCTTTGGCTGATTTAGCAAATATTCCAATGATTTTTTTTTATTGATTTTTTTTTATCAGAACATTTGGTTATGACTCAATTGTGGCTTAAAACGGTCTTGTCACTACTCCCTATAACTCTGGACTCTGTAGTTCAGCTTCCAATCTCCCCTTCACTGTTTCTGGCCAAACATGGAGTTGCTGAATTGTCACCCCTGGAGCGTAAAATGTGTTTAAGGTGAGCGGTAGCCTCGGCGCCTTCTGCTCATTGTGGGGCTTACTGTACCGTGGCTCACCCAAAGCATGACCATTTTTCTCTGCAACTCGTTCCCTCATTCTTCCTCTGTTCTGCACTGTTCGCTCCACCTCCCCCCCGAAAAGCAAAAGCCCTCCTCCTGTGCAACAGTTTGTGAGGTAGAAAGCGTGCACGGCGGACGATGCCGTATAGGCGGCACAACATTGCCAAGCTCATTGTTTTTGCAAGTGGAACATTTTCAGGCTACAATTGAAAACTGAAGTCTTTAATTTTAGCTTGAATAAGTGAACGTGTCTTGATGAGTTGAGGAAATTACCAGGCAAGGAACGACGAGACCCACACGTCCATCTGAGGAATGAACAACAGTACTAGTGTAATAAGTGGACTGCTACTGACAACACATAGGGTTTCCGGAAAGTCTGAAAAAGTTTGAAATTTGATTTAATTAATGTGTCTGGATAGGAATAAAAAAGAAAATAGGAGTATCAGGGGAAAATAATTGGCCGGATTTGTTGTTTGTTCTTTCCTCTCG